>VZRQ01008389.1:1701512-1882765 GCA_013397975.1 Machaerirhynchus nigripectus | reverse complement strand
ATCTTTTTTTTCCCCTCCCTTCTTTTTTTTTCTTTTTTTTTTTTTTTTTTTTTTTAAAGACAGGTTTTCCCTTTTGGTGAACTCAAGCAACAGGCAATTTCCATTCATCTCCTGAGTTCAGCTGTTCAGACTAATGGCCCAGATGCACATACATTGTTTGATTTTTCAGTGAAGTCACCGCCCAGTTTCAAGGCTGTCCATAGGATTCCAGCAGTGCTATCACAGTAAATTTTGGGACACCCTACCTTAAAACCCAGTAGTGCAGCAGGCCTGACATGTGCAGCCACAACCAATTTCCTGGGTCACTCCACTGAAAGGCTTTATCATTCCTACAAGGAAACTGCTCCCATGCAGGGTGATGTCAGGACCCCTACAGGAGCTGCTTCCACTGAAAAATGGGGGGAGGAGGAGACAGAGGGGGGAAAAAAAAGACACAATGAAAGATTTTCAACAATTTTCTAATATAAAACAGCTCTGCAAAACGAGAAAAGTGGCTGTGGGAAGCAGTCAGAAATCTGCTCTTTATCCCATCTCAGCACTGCTAAATGGTGAGAAACTTGGCAGAGGGCCCACACTTTTACTTATCTTCTAAGTCTAAAATCATGCTGCTTTATTCCCCCTTCTTATTTCTGTGCTGGGCGTTGTGCATAGAAGGGAAAACACTGCTTTAGGTTTGAATTCAGCAGTAGAGACTGTGGCATTTGGGTATTTTATTCTATCAGAATGAGCTTTTCTTCCAAGGTGAAGTGTACAATGTAACATTACTTAATTGCCCACACTGCTTGGTGGATGCTGACATGTATTGTAGAAATGTTAACTGTTTTACATTTCAATGCATTCCCTCTCCCAGCCCTGCTACCCCGATGCTTTGCTGGGATGAATCTGGCCAGCTGCCAGATAGGAAGCTTATTTTTCACTGGTGATCATAACTCTGGCTGGTTGTAGCAAATAACGTAGCTGGCGGTGTTAGGAGGTTTATACAGGAAGCCCTGCTGTGCTGCCTTAATTGGGATCACTCTGCTAGCGATGGAGTAAAAAGGCATTAAGTTAAGATAAATGAACTGCTTATTGGAAACTAGGAACGTCTCTCTGCATCAAGTTCACAGATAGGGAAAGCGAACGCCGCTCCTCTCCCCTTTCTCCCGAGCCCCTCCTTCCATTATCGCAGCTTCCCGGCCGCGCATTCCTCTCCTCCAGCCTAGCAATGCTGCTTTACAGCCCCGGCCGAGATTACATGCATTTGTCTGCCCTAAAGACCGGATGGCATCCCGGGGCTGACTCAATTTTCCCTTGTTCTCCGTGCCCTGCAGCCCTGACGGAGTCAAACTGCGGGGACTTTTCTCCGGGCTGGAGTCTCGTACACATCTGGCCTCTGGTTCCTTTATAGCCCTGCTCTCCGGAGGGCCTCCCCACTGCATTGCATGGGACTGGAAACACAAGCCACAGGTCCACGGGAAGAAGGCAATAAATAATTTACATTTTGTGGCTCTGGTGGTGCCGTGAGACAGTGTCAAGTTTGAGGTTCCTACAGCCACGACCAAGTTTTGTCCCTCTATTGTGAGGATACTGATTCCACAGACATGCAACATGCATCCCACAAATCCTTCCTGTTGTCATCCCATTGTCTTCTTAGGTCCAGGCAAATTGAATGCAGGGATCTCTCCAATTTTCAGTAGAAACTTAAGAAAGACACATTTACATGATCCTACAGAGACTAAAACTTCACTTCAATGCATTGGTCCAGCAACCAGTGCCCACAAAAGATGCTGAGAGCTCTGAGAAGGACCAGCTGAGCTGCACTGTGTCAAGAGACAGGCTCTACCTGCAGTAATGCAATGAGTCAATGTTTCCAAATGGTCAGAATTAGGTTAAAAAAAGAAAAAGTGAAGAAGCTTCTAGGTGCTGATTTACCCCACAGTCGTTCAATTCTGTTTAAGCAAGGTCCAACAGGTCCCTCTCACCCTTAAATCAGGCTGATCTAAACCTGCACTTGACAGAATCCACGCAAACACAGGAGGTGGCATCAAGAAGCTTGAGTCATCACCCAAGCAGATCATTGTCTCCCCCTGGAGCTAGGAAACAAGGAGATTAGGAAATCCTGCTGACATTATTCTTGCAGCAGCACACTGCTTTGTCCTCAGATATGTACCATTAGGACAAAAGGATGGCAGACTTGATTTAGATGATTTGGGTCTGATCACAAATTCCTTAGGCTTCTGTAAATTAAACATTTGGGCCAGAGCTTTCTCTCTGTGGTGGTGAAACAAGTTCAAACAATGCAAGGACTCTTTGGGCACTTGGTGGAGGAGCTGGATTCTCTTTCCCTTTGCTTGGCTAGAAAGGATGCCCTGAACTGCTTCAAACTCAAACTCTCTCCGAGCTTGCAACTAAAACTGTCTGTTAGGTGCATAAACTAGGCCAGCTGAATCATACCTGAAACAAAATGGATGTAAATCCTCCACCCTGTTTCTCATAGGAATTTGCTCCCCTCTGTAGGAACATCAGCTCCAAAGAAAGATGCAGCACCAGGAGGCTTCCCTACAAGAGGCCATGCTTCTTCACTTCCATGGCACAATCAAACACCTTCTGCAGATCTAGACCTAGGGAGAAGAGTTCCTCAGCCTCAATCTTCACCCACTTGAATGCAGGAGGAGAGATTCCAGTGATTTTCCTAGGACCAGGACTTGGGAAGCAGCTAAAGACTCAGCCAACGTTTTTGGAGGACAAACTGCATGCAGCAGAGCGTACAAATTACCCACTGCTGCACCAATAGCTCCATGCCTTCCAGGCTGGCTCTGCTAGTCATAGTCCAATAGGAAATGAACTCATTCTTCATGCAAGACAAAGGTCTGACATTATCCTTCAGTTTTAAAAACACTTAGGGGGCAGGCAAGGGAGTGTTTTAAATCATGGTAAGTCTTCTCTTTCACCTTTTAAGTGTAATATTTTGGTGCGTGCTCTGTGTTCAAGGAACATAACTGAAACCTGGGTGATCCAGCCCCCATCCAGCTTCCTCTGCCTCGTTTCCTGGAGGCCAGGGGTAGAGGTCACTCCATTCAAAGCCCCCACAACCATAAACTGGTGCTTCACTCATGCTATTGTCCTTTGAGACTTGATGGCAATTCAGCAATAGCTTGTTTACAGCCGGACCCACCAGCAATCTGACTGATTTGATGAGTGCTGCCCCTCCTCCTATAAATACCTACAGTGACAAGCTCACTGCTGCTCCACCTTCTGGAGCTCATCATCAATGTCCTCCTTGCTCACAGGGTTTGGACATAACATCAAGTTTGACTCCATCATAGCCAAGAAGTCTGCCAGGCTTTGGTCAAGTCGTGTTGATACATAAACATTGTGTAGAGCTGCCCTTGGGCTCACCCCACCTCGGGATGCATCTGAAGACCCTTAAAGGAAGAATTCCCTGTTTCCGGCCGTGCTTAGACAAGGATTTATGCTGGTGAAATGACATCTTACAAGAACAGGGTCCTAAGAAGAGACAAGCTGCTTGCACTTAGGGGTCTTTAAGTCAATGTGGATGCCTGTTCATTCCCCCCACTGCATTTAGAGAAACAGGATTTTGTTAACATTCTTTGGTGAATAGATTAAATCATATCCGTTTGGTACCTGGCCCACCTCTCTGCTTCTTCATCCTAAAAAAAACCACCTTACAAAGCCCAAATACTGAT
Organism: Machaerirhynchus nigripectus; assembly: GCA_013397975.1. NCBI lineage: Eukaryota > Metazoa > Chordata > Aves > Passeriformes > Dicruridae > Machaerirhynchus > Machaerirhynchus nigripectus. The sequence goes on along the minus strand of VZRQ01008389.1, from coordinate 1,879,079 downwards.
CTGCCATGAGGGCAGCAGTTGTATTTCCTTCTTTTAGCTGGTTTTTGCACTTGGACATGGTGGCAGAGAATGAGATTGTGAGAGATTTTTTTCTCCTCTTTTTTCCCTCAAGAAATCAGTGCCCATTTCCACAGTGGGTTTGGGTGGGCTGTCTGCCCTCTAGCACCCACATCAGGGACCAGGCACCCTCCAGGGTCACTGCCCTGGGCTGGGAATCATGGTGCCTTGGTAGGAAAAAGCTGAACTCCATCTTCCCATCCATGGGAGAGACCTGGAGCACCTGGGAGATGCCCCCAGTCACATCCACCTTCTGCAAGGGGTGATAAAGAGCTGGAAGGAGTCGTGGTGGTGCTGCCACAAGCAGAGCAGAGCAGGGAAGAGGCGGGCAGGAAAGAAGAGCTGCATGTCACCACCGCCTTCTTCCACTCGGATGACACGGTGACAAACTGCGCGGTGACATCCCCGTGCACTGTCTTGACAACCCATCAGCAAGGTGCAAACAGCAAAGTGTTGCATGATAAGGGGCCTGGCATAAGGGCTTAGGCAAAAGTGCAGGTAGGCTGGAGGAAAGCCAGCAGTTCACACATAAACATGACAAGGGTGTTATGTCCACAAGGCTCAGAGATCTCCATTTCGGCCAATTAAGAGATACCAATTTTTTTTTTTTGCTTTTCAAGGACAGTAATGTCACAGCAATATTCATCCAGGATACATCAGCACGCTCAGTGTCTGTGAGAGAACCCTGCTCCATTCACATAACCCCTCAGCCCTCCCCTGTTTGCTCCCCACGTCCCTCAGCCCTGTGCATGGCACGGTGCCCTCCTATGTGCGATCCCATAGATCCCACCACGCCCTACATCCCTCACATCCCCCAAAAAGCCCACCCACCCATACATCCAACTGTGTGACACCACAGCCCTCCTCCTCCCCAAGCCACATGCTGCTCCATAGACCTCATCCACCAGGCCTGGGCTGGGATTCACCAGGACAGCAGGATGCTCAGCTGCTTCCCATGGGTACCTCCAAGCTGCCTCTCCTTGGTCTCATCCTACCACAGCTTCTAATCCTGGCCACTCAGCTGGGACCAAGCTGACTGGAACAGTCACCCCAGCTGTGGGGTTTCTTGGAGGCATCATATTGTAGATTCATGCCAGGAGTTTAGGAACCTACTTCTGTCAGCAGGGAGATATAATGGTGCTTCAGGGAGAACATACTTTGAGTTTATGGGGACCTAGAGACTCTGAAATTTCCCCAACAAAGAGAAGCAATAGACAGCGAGAAAGGCTTAGGAAAGAGATTTGTTGCACCGAATCCCATGTACTTCAGGCACGGGAATGGAGTACTTGTGGCCTTTCCACAAGCCACAATTCCATTTCATGCAGCCCATGAACACAATGTGTTTTGGCATTAGTAGGGACTGACGTTCATTTCTGGTCCATCAAACGAGTCTGAAAGACCGGTTCAGACCTTGGAAAAGTTTTCTAATACCTGCTTCAAAATGCTGACTATAAAGCACCTGCCCCGTCCAAAACACTTCACCCCATGTTGCCAGTAAATCCTTCCAGAGCAGGCATCAGCTCCAGCCTGCATCTCTGTGTGATTTTCTCCTCTTTGCAGAATACTGCTCCAGAGATGCTTCTGTCGAGCTGCTTTCCTAGTGCCTCTCCATCGAGATTTGATCTGGTTGTTTATCGAGCTTTGTACAGTGTTTGTTATTTAAGGAATTCACAAGATAGAGGTGAACACTTCCAGCCTAGCTGTGCTTTGAGTTATCAGGACAATCATTTAACATGTCGCAGCCTCCATGGGGCTACTTGCCAATTTAAAGGGTTCCAGCGGGCTCCTGTTAACCTCCCTGTATATTAAAGTGAAGTAATTTTTATCTTTAGTTCCTAAATTTCCACAGAAGTTCTTCAGTCATGCCCAGAGCCAGGCAACCTGCTGGCTGTGAGCAGTCTCAGAAAGTCAGCTTCTTTTCCTGTTTGTGACTTTGCCACTAATAGATGCTGATCTTTCCCAAATCTGCACCTACTCACACTTAATTAGCTCGACTGGTTTATACAAACCTATGCTGACATCAGGATTGCTCACACACTGATCACCACAGCTATGAACAAAAGGATCCTGGCTCCTCATCTGCTCTTCATGCTGCTGGCGCCATGCACCTCATCCCACCCTTTAACTGCATAAACTGAGAGTCATAGAATTGTAGAATGGTTTGGGTCGGAAGAGACCTTAAAGATCACTCAGTTTCAACCAACCTGCCATGGTCACACACACCTTCCACTAGACCAGGTTCTCAGAACAATCCAAATCCAAACCCACTGCTGTCATGTGCTGGCAGCAATGGCTCCAAAGTCTTTTCTATGGTTATTTTTTGAGACCCCTCCATATGCCCCCTGAATTTCACCTCTAAATTACATGGTGAAGACATTCCATGGATTGCCACCCAAACTAGTCTATTTTTTGCTGCTGTTCTTTCTTCCTTTGGAGCCCCAGGGATGTGGGATTTCACATGGACCACATGCAGGTATCCCTCAGTCCCATAAGGGGAATTTCTTGCACATAGCTTTATATGACTGCTATGATCCAGCAAGGATGGGGAGATACCTGAATTTTGCCCACACAAGGGCTCAGGTCTGCTCACATGATGGAGGAAATAGGTCAGGAGGGGAGCACAGGCACTGCTCAGGTCCATTTGGGGCCAACCCCAAAAGTTGGACATCAGTGGTCCATTCAGTTTCCTTCTATTTTTTCAAGTGAACCAATTTACCTACATATTTCAATAGCTTCATTCCTCAATCCATTCTAAGCAACGTCCATGACAGCAGTGGAGACAGACTGAGGAAATACCCAACAAAACTGTCACCAAAGTGACAGTCTCCTCCATGCAGGGACAGGCTGGCGTCCTGTCCGTGACGAGAGGCGGGAGCAGAGCTGCTGCACGGCCGGACATACCAGTGTACGCAGGTACTGCATGGTGAGGGCTGGTGCCTTTTGGTCACTCTTAGGTGGTGCTCCAGCATTTTTGGGATCTCACATGGTAGACTTTTAGAGTCACCCACACAGTCCACAGCTTTCCCAAGGAGTAAGAACTTATGGGAGAAGGGAAAGGGAAATGGGCTGACCAAGCTCACCCGTGGGCCATGGCACGAGCAACGTCGAGCTCTGGAAAAAACACAAACCCTGGAGCATCAGTGTTCCTGTGTGAGTGATGGGACAGCAGTCTCATGGATACCTCCAGCCCCGCCTTTTTGCACATCCAGCTGCAATCAGTATGTCACAAGAATCTGTAGACAGCCAAAAAAATTACAAAAACATGGCATGGGTTTTTTTTTCGTTTCTACGAGCCACCTGCTCCCAGTCAATGTGGAGCACAACCCTTTGTGTAGAAAATCCAATAAACAAAACTGTAAATGATCTGTCCTGCAACTGGATCCCAGCCCACGGCAAAGAGTGAATCTGAGCCATGGCAAACAGCTGGGAATAGCATTTAATTCTTGCACTGTGCCTCACAGCCTGTACACAGCTTCCAATCAAAACCAAAAAAGATGGGGGGAAAGAGAAAGGTAAAGGAATTCTTCATCATGAGAGGCTCAGGAAGTAAAAGGGGGAAATGGAGTTTGCCATAGTTTTATCATGACCACATACTCTACAGGTGAGCAGCCCAGCTCTGCTCTTGTTAAATTAATATACAAAATTTTTGAGGGGTTTTATGTGATTAGGGGAAAAAAAACCCCATAGGTCAACTTCACCTACATGATAAAGCATCATCCTCAGCGGACAGAAAGCCTTGACTTAGTCTTCCAGTCAGAAGAGTTCTGAGTCCTGGTAGGCCAGGAGCTGAGCTTACAGCATTCAGGGCTAGATTTAGGGAGTTGCCATGTCAACACACCTCCACCGTTAGCAAGAACACCTCAGAGACTGGGATGTGAACTAGAAGCCCTATTTTTAAGTCTCCATATTCAAATTCAGCACAACACAAACCTCGGACTAAATTTCCCTGGGGAAATGCTCTCTGCTTCACCCAAGGTGAAATTTGTTCCACAGTCCCATGACCACCTTGGGCCAATAAAGTAAAAAAAAATGTCCTTTCTGCTGAGCAGTGGCTGGAACATCCTTCTTCCTTAGAAGAATATCAGCCCATGGAAAAGTAAATTCACTCAGATATAACATTTCCAAGGGGGTGATTCTTCTCTCTCGCTCTCAAAATGGGGGAAAGCTCTTTGCCAGTATGTAATTTCTTTCCTAATCACATTGCAGTGTCACATACCAGTGAGCTAAGGGCTCCCACAGCAGCGTTATTCTCCAGCATATGTGACTTTGTATAACATGTGCTTCGCTCGGCAGTCATCAGCAACAGAGAGCAGGAGCATACTTCTTCCTCTATGACATTATTAGGCATTAAGAGCACTACATAGCAGTGCATTTCAGCTTCTTTATTTTCTCCCAGTAAAAGCAGCTTGGCCACCTGGTGTGCTGCACACACAGTTAAATTCCAAATGTAATGTATTTTGTAGCGAAAGAGATTAGAAAGCTGCTGTAATGAATCTCATTACCAGTGTCTTTATATCCTCATCTAGTTGGAAGCAGAGATCATCCAGACCTAGGTACTGTACGTGTTTAAAAGAATATCGTCTCCCTCTCAACCCCGTCATTACAAGACAAATTGTTTCCTTTGGCCTGATGTTCCAGCCATGTTTTTCTCAGTCTTAAAATATGTTAGCAGCCAGATTTTCCCGACAACTGAAGGCCATATTTTTAAGTGCTCAGCACCCACAACTGGGCTAGATTGTTTTACAAGTGTTTGATTCCCATTTAGACACCTAAAATAAGAGCCAGATTTTCAGATACATTTAAAATCCTCCAAGATCTTCCAAAAATCTGGACCTAGAGTTACTCCAGTAACTTGCCAAATTAGTGGAAATTAAAGTAGACAGCGTCTCATCATGCTACTCTCTGCAATGATAAACAAGCAAATTTACTGTTGTATCCATTTCAAAGCCCCACCCCCCTTTTAAAGGCAGTTATTTGGTGGTCTATTCAAACACAGGACAACATTTACAACTGTGATTCCTGTGCTAAAAAAAATCCAGATTTTCATATCACTCTTCATATGTTCTCAGAAGAAGAGAAAGATATAATTTAAGCTATATTTGGCCCACATTTCCAAGGCAGTTCATGTATAGGCAGAAGGATATGGCCAGGAAACTTCAACCCAGAAAATGAACATTGGGAACATAATTGCAGCTGGTGGGTTAGAAGGAAGAGTCCTTTGCATCTTTGAAAGCTGAATGCATTTTGAATCCTCCCCTGGACCACACCTGGGTTATGGCAGAGAGGCCTCTCTTCCTGACTTTCAAGTGTGTGACTGGTCAAATATGGGTAATTACATCATTTTTCATGCTGTAAGTGCTTCATAAGACTGCAACTGAACTGAAAGGACCACCCCTCCCTTTCAATTCCCTCTCTGTGCACTTCCCTGACCTAGCACTTGACAAATAAATATGGGCCAAACCTGATTTTCCTCTCTCAGAAATGTTTCCAAAATTCCAAGAATTTTCACATGGGCCTGACAGAAAGCCTCCAGACTGAAAATTATGGAGAGATTCAATCACCAAGGAGTAGTTGTGCAGGAGAATTCTTTAACTAGTTCCAGCCAGAGTGGGTATTGCTGTGAGCTAAGCCTCAAATTCTGCCAGAGCTGCTCCTCTTCTGCACAAGTAACTTAACATTTATTAGGCAAGCAAATAAGATTTACAAGCTATCATCTGGGTGGTTGTAATAAACAGAACATTTCAGTTACAGTGAGACACATTCCCTTCTACTTCTTCCTTGGATGAACCTTCACATTTGCTGATTTATAAGCATTGAGATTTCAGATCAGCCAACTTCTGACTCGTGCTTCTATTTATCTATTTATTTACATAAACTTGTCTGATATGACTGTTCTTGCATGTGCTGCACCACATCTCAATACAGATTAACTCCTTCATCTATTCCAAACACTTCAGTGCAAATACAGAAATTACAGAAGAACATTTGAATTTATCCACAGTGGATCTTCTCACTGGATGGGAACACACTGCAAGTATCCTTTGTAAGCAAGTTTTGCCCGTTCTAGAGGTAAGTAATATATTTCAGTGTGAAATATAGCAGATTGGGATGATAAAACTTGTTCTATGATCAAAACTCTGAAAAAAGACCTGGTTTTAGTTCCCTGATCTGATGATACAGATCTTCTGTATGACCTTGGGCAAATTATTTAATGTTAGTTCCTCTGATGAAGATAAAGTCACCTCTTTCCTCCCACTCTGTCTGATGGTATGATGTGGTCTCTTCCTATTTGTTACCACGCCAAAAAATTAAATTTAGGACTTCTGCTCCACAGTATTTAATAACAAAAGTATTTTGAGGAGAGCAGAGAAAAGGAGCCAGCCAAGTGTGCATGCACCATTAAGAAAATCTCAGTCATTTCAGGTGACGGATTCAGTGCCAAATAGTAACAACACTCACATACATATTCTAAAGAGAGCTTTCAGGTTTCCTCAATAGCCTGTTCTACCAAGGCTGGCTCTGGAGCAGCACCCTGCAAACCTTGAGGGCAAAGATATGCTTTGCAGATCGTTTGGAGATCAGCAAATAGGGAGGAGATCTGCTGGAAGATGCAAGGAAAAAGCCAGGCGAGTGAAAACGCCATCGTTTACAGATAAACAGAGAGTGCATTTTATTTTTGAATCCACGAGGTTTGGTAGGCACAACAAGTTACCCGTCCCTGCTGCTATCCTTCATCTCTTGCTCCAGTCTATCAGCATTGTAAGTCAGCTATCTGGATGTGAAGCACTCCCCATCTGAATGGGCCATTCATCTTCTGACACCGCTGGCAGAGCATGTGAAATGTCGAGAGATTACACACTGCCAGAGTGAGAGATTCCTTGATGCAATTAAAGCGTGGAGAACACATAAATCCCGGATTTAAATGACTCCATCCAAAGAGCCACCACACACGGCCCCCTCCACCAACAGGGTGGGCTCAGCACCCCTGAAACCAGCCCCGATTCTGATGGAGGATCTGGTGTTTGGACCATGGAGATGGAGGTTTCCAGGGTGCAGCCTTTCCTTACAGGCTGTGGCTGAGGAGACAGTGACGGGTTGCTCTGACAGGTGAGGCAGACCTGGTGAAATGGCCCAGGGAAGCAGAGTGAGGAGCAGAGGCGAGATGAAACAGCAGTACCTGCATAAAACCGATGTCAGGGAGGCAGTCATGCTGATATAATATCAGCAATGAGAGGGAGAATGTAAGAAAAAGTACATGGTAAATTAAGCACCAAGGCTGTTAAAGGTCCAGTTATTTTCCAGCTAGTTGCCTTCTGATTGTTCGTTAAAGTACAATATCCAGCCCTGAAAAACAGCCAGTGGAAGTTCACTCATTTTTCCTGTTGGCAAGTGGTCACAGGATCTGGAGACACCCTGCCTCCCCGGATCTTGACTCACTGCAGTGGTGCCTTGGCCATTAATATTCATATAGAAGCTAATGGTGCAGAATTGGGTGTTTGCATTTGTCCTTCCTGGTGTTTCCTACACTTGAATGTGGGCAGCACTCCCATTTTTCACGGGACAGGCACATAACTTGGTACTGTGCTCAAGCTCTCCCAGAAACAAGATGGGAACTCCTATTTTCCATTAAAAAAACAAACCAAATAAAATCATGCATTCCTCAGAGCTGAGGATGGAAGCATGACCTCCACGTCAAAAGCACTATAGGACAAGGGAGAAGAATTGATTTCTGTTTGGTAGAAATCTTATGATTTTTAAGCCAGACTCCTGATCGTGGCAGTGCTGAGCGTGATGTTTTTAGCAATTTCTGAGTCATCAATCCTGGCTCTCCCAGCAGGAGAGGAAAGGAGATGCACAACAGCAGTGTCCTAAAGCACCATGTTTTCAGAAAAATGAAAGAAAAAAGAGAGTCTGTGGTGGCTTAGGGGAATTCTCATAAAAGCAGCCATCTCTTCCTCAGTCCTTCACCCCCTCAGTGCCCTTGGAGGCAGCCTCGGCTGCAGCCCCAGGATCAGCAGGGTATTGACTCCCCAGCACTCACCCTGCCGTGGGCCTGCAGGCAGGGAGATGCCCACTAGAGCAGGCTCAGCAGGGCACTGCCCGGTCCTTCGTGCTGCCCACACCTGGCACCAGGGACAGCCGCTCAAAACCCCGCCAGGCTGACTGTGACCCGGGGCTTTACAGGTACGGCTAAAATCCCTGACTCCACTCCCAACCCCACCACCAGTAAACTTGTGATCATGGCAAAGCTGACTTTCCTAAACATGCCCAAACTCCTGCGACTCCCGCCTTGCTCTGTAGGAGCCATCAGCAACTACACCCGATGTGCAAAGGGTGCAGAGGCTTCACCCAGAGAGGTGCTGAGGGTGCAGGATGCTCCCCACGCAGGCGGGGTCTCTATCAGCACCCACAGCTGGGCTCTCTCCTGGAAGGGACCTGCCGTGGCCGCAGACATGAGCCTGCCCCTTTTCGTGCCACCACCGAAGGGCTGTGACAGCCTCCCGCAGCCCCGGCCCCTGCCGCAGGAACGCAGTGAGAGCAGCAGCGTGGCTGCGCGCTGGTCCCGAACGCCAGAATCCCGCCGCGTGGGCCCGGCCAGACGGGCTCGCCGCCTCCCAGAACGTCGGCGGGCGGCACTTCCCTCTCCCTGCAGATCTCGCTCCATCTCCGAGGCCGGTGAGGGGGAGAAACAAACAGCTAGAGATGCAGGCTGGCTGAAGGTACGCTGCCGGTGCCCCCGTGCTAGCCTTGAAATGCGGGGCACCGCCGTCCTCGTTCGTGCCTGGCAGCGAATCTCTGCCGCGTTTGCCCCTGCTCGTCGCACTCGCAGCGGGGACTTTAGGGGCAGCGACCTGCTCCCGGGTTGGCGTCGATTCATCTGCCGCGCAGCGTCGCGGGGCTGCGGTAGCTGGCAGGAAGCTCCCACACTGATTTTGTCGAGAGCGCCGGGCAATAATGGAACGACACCTCGCCATGTTTGCAAACAAACACTGCCTCCTTTCCTGTTTAACACCATCTGCCACCCAACCCAATTTCCCTGCCCCCACCCCTTCCCAAAAATGACAGCCAGAGACAACTCCAAAAAGCAGCTGCTAAGCCAAACCGTGCTCTTTTGTGCTCAGTTTTGAGAGGTGCTGGCAAGGAGGCTGTGGTCCCACGCAATGCACACACCTCGCTGCACGCTCGCGGCTGAGCAGCCGACTGCAATGGGGATTTATTTATTTCTTTGCTGCACACACAAACTAGTTCGATGTGGGTTTGCTTTTGGGCCCTTCCACTGCATGGCCCTCCTGACCTCTCTGCTCTGTGGTAGGAGCTGGTGTGGACGTGGGAATGGAAGGAAGAAGAGACTACACTTTACTCCCCACCTCCATCAGCAGATTAGCTCAGCTTTTCCCTTCTCGGGTCCTTGTATCCTTCTCTAAGAGCGCTTGTAGGCTCCAAACCTGGGCTGATCGTGTTAAGGCACGTATCTGGCACCCACGCAATTGCAAACATTTCCCCGGGGCTGCTGCACCAACTGATGTGCCTCCAGGGAGCAGATAAAAGTCTTCCAGACTAGCCCAGCTTTTCTCATATGCTCTTCTTGAAACAAAGAAAAGGGAGTAAAAGGAAATAACTTCATATAACCAAGGAACAAGTTTACCTGAAAAAGGATCAGGCTCCTTAGGGGTTCAATGACGGTGGGGGGGAAAAAATGATTCCTTGAGCAAAGAGACTGTTTGGTTGAAGAAAACCAAACACTGCTCACAGCACTGCAGGTGGGAACCTACTGCCTTATCTATCACAGAGCTGCAGAAAAGAGACAGTGAGTGCTTTGCATTCCATAATGCCCTGGTTTAGATGTTAATGCTTCTGGGACATCTATCCCTCCATTGCAATAACAACCAAGATGATTAACTAGAGTTCATATGCATTGCGTTAAAAATCAGAGGCTCTTTCATGTCACTTATTTCATACCTGTTCCCCATTGCACCCATGTCCTCTCCTTCACATGGCAGAGGTGTCCTCCTTTAACAGCCAAGGAATTGAGGAGGTTCCTTTGCCCTGGGCCCAGGTGATGCACGTGTATCTCATGGCCTCAGCTCCTTAATGCAAGAAGGGCCAAAGCTCCAATATTTAAACATTACCTGGTAGGCACACTGTTGTGATATGGTCTTCAGCCTCAGACACCACTTGGAATCAGAATCATCAAATGGTTTGGGTTGGAAGGGACTTTAAAGATCAGCTCATTTCAACCCCCTGCCATGGGCAGGGACACCTTCCACTAGACCAGGTAGCTCCAAGCCCTACTCAACCTGGCCTTGCTCAGAAAGTCTTTGGTATGTCCACAATCATTACTTTTCAACCTCCACAATCCTTAGCGGTTGTTTCTGTATAGCTGCAACTGGTTTACTCTCTCTGAAGTAGCAGTGGAGACCACTGATGTCACCATGAACATTCTTGTTCTGTGGGTGTGCATGTCCCACAGCAAAAATTTTTAAATCACAAGAGATCAATCCTACATGTTGAGCATCCCAGTGATGCTGGGGAAGGGCAGGAGGAGAGGGTTCCTTGCAAGAAACCACACTGATGGACTTCTTATGTCCTCATCACCTTTGAAAATATTTTCAGTAAAAAAATACTCAATGCATTTGATACAAGTCTTGGTCTCTGAGTGTAAAACAGTGTTCACTGTGCATAGAGCATGTGATGTGTCCAAGCTACTCCTTCCCTGGGCTGGGGTAGGAGATGTCCTCTCTTTTTTGAGTGGCTCCATCTCTGCAGTTGTTGGTAGAGGGAGGATGTCTACATTACCCTTCATACCTTACAGACTATTTCCTTTTTTGGGTACACTTGGCAAGCCTGCCTTTTTTCCATGGAAGAATCCTTTCAGTAGGCTATGATCTGCCAGAAAAATAAAGTACTTCCCATCTAGACAGTGATGAAGATGTTTTATTCCCAGCACAACAACTTAGCTTTCTTTTATCAGCTAATTTAGTCTTTTCTGCCCTAGTCACTGACCTGAAGATGAAGCCATCTGTCCACCCTCCAGTAGCCTTCACATTATGTACCAAAATGTCACAGGATGTGGCACTGATGATCTTTAAGACGGTCCAAATGGAAAGCACTTGCCATGACCTCAAGGCTTTTTAGATTTCTCATGATTCTCTCTGACTTTTTCCACTGGTACCAAGTCACCTCAGGTTTTCATGTGATGACTCTAAAAGAATTTAAATACTTGAGAGCAACTATCATAATAATTTTTTAAATTGTGTTTCGTAAGTTAGTTGCCTCTGAGGTGGCTGGCCTATTTAAAGGCCACAAGTGAACAACCATAAGGTAAATCCTCTGCCTGTCCACCAGGTACTCCAGGTACTACACTTTGGATCTTACAACACTTCTGGTTTTACAAGAGAACAGACACTTGGTTATGAAGTTATGCTGCCCCCAGTTACTGAAATAACTTCTCTTGCACTTGAGGCCACCACCTATTCTTGCTGTAAAACACAGGCTTCCTTTCAGTGAAGTTTCTTTTGCTCTTTGATGCTCTCTGAGGCTTCTCATTGCCTATATTTTGTTCTCCTGGTAATCAGATCCACACTGTGTTCATCTATCCCTGTCTGCAGAGATTGCTGCTGTGCACCCACTCCACTAAGCTTTCCATCCCCTTGCCCTGCCCTGCCAACCCGTCTCCGAGGGGCTGGGATGCTTGTTTCCTCCAGAGACTTGATTCCATGTGGCTTTGTGCTCAGTTGCTGCAGAGGAAACTTTTTTTTCCCCTGACTCAAAGACAGGAACTCAAAGTGCAATCCAGGCAGATAACAACAGCTGTGAATGATGCCCTCCTTCACCACCCCTCCTCAATCCTCCCTCCAAGGCCATGGGGAGCTAACTCTACCAGCAGCTTTTTTGGCATGAGCCCATCCTCTCCATAAATCCCCATTATTCTCCCTTCTAGATGTCCTAACCCTGTACACGCACCTGCATGTATTTTCACTGAGAAATCATGTATCTGCAGGATCTAGTTGACATTTCCCTTTTAATTCTTGCAAACAATATCTATCTGACAGGTTTTGGGTTTGGCCTAGGTATTTAGGATGAAACCATATTTTACCTCTGCATTTGTGTTTTAGAGAGACAAACTATGAGTCTGTCACTAGAAGGAGTCCCCCAAAGCAAGCCCACATATCAGGGTGGCACTCAGCAGTGGGTTCAGTCCTCTTTTGCCCTTTGGGGTATAAATTCATTGGCTGGTGTTGGATGTGCTTCTGTGGAAACTGACAGGCAGTTCAACCCTACATTTATGCCGTAAAGTCCATAATTGTCTTTTAAAAAGCTGATATTTCTTGCATCTTCTGCCTGCTCAAAATAAAACCCTCCCCATGCTGCCTTCCTTTACCTCTGGATGAAATAGTGGATTTCAGCGGTTGTTTTTGAAAGCTACCATTGCTTTTTTTGTCTGCACATCCCATCTTGAGGCATGAATGACTCGGCTAGCTCATAGGAAAATTTTGCTACAAAACAAGCTACTCTTTCATTGAGTTTTTCCATTTTACGGTTGGTCGGCTCAGTTGATTTGGGTATTTATAAATACCCGTCTTTTCAGCCTTTCAGTTTGCTCCATTGCTGCTGCCGACAGCGCTGTTCTGGGCCAGGTGAAGATCTTCTCCACCAGCAATCAGCGATGGTTTATGGCACTTGTAATGATGAAATTCCATCTGTCTCACAGCAGATCCCTCAGGAGGTTGCTAATCAAACAACATTCAATTAGCCCCTCCAGCTCTGCCACATATTCATCTACATCATCTCCTCGTCCTATGAAACTCAAAGGAGACGACCAAATTACTTGGCTGTGGTGCACAATGCTCTGTTACATCTTCTGCAGCTTTTCCAAGCATTTATCTCCTCTTTTCTGAGGTTGTAACAAACTCCTCAAAGGTGAGTAGGTTTAATTGCTACAGAAATCAATTTTACTCTGTGCCTGTTGGTTCTTATCTATAATCTGTTCTGAAAGAAAATAGCAGCCCTACTGTCCACTATATTGCTTGCAGTCCTCGTTTTCCTCCGTAAGGACTTCGACTTGTTCAAGAAGGTTTCAGTTCTAGTTTTTTTTTTACAAAGGACTTCTCAGGCCACAGCAAACTCTTTACTCAAACTGGGAACCTGTTGCTTTGCTTAACCTGTTGCTTTGTTTTGTTTAACTCTTTTGTGAACTTCTGCTCACAAAACTAGGGGAAACAGGGCTGGATACCAAAAGCACCAAGCAGCTCTGCTTAAACCCTTTTATCTTGGTTAAGATAACCTTCACTGTTGTCTCCAGAGATCTATCACAGTGATTTTGGTAAGGAGACTCGGAAATGTGTGGAGGTAGAATTGGGTCCTTTAGCAGCACTGGGGCAGAGGGACGTCGATTTTGGGGAGCTACAACCACACTCTCCCTGAATAATGGACAGACGACATGTTATTTAGGATGTCAATTGAATGTCTACTAGGGTTATTTGGTTTGAATTAGCAAAAAAAGACATTTGTCTGAATTGCGGTAATTCATGAGGGCTGAAAAGCCACGATAAGATCTGGGGTCAGAGGATATAACCTAGGCTCTTCCCCACGGCTGTGCTGGGTTTTAACAGGACTTTTTCAAGCCAGTTAAGTGAACACGATGGAGCCAACACAGTGGAGAGATATGTCCTTCCCGTCCATCCAGAAAAACCCTACAAAAAATTGGCTAGCAACAGACTTTGCATGCAAACTTTTGAACAGAGTTTTTCCAAGCCTGGAGAAAAAGGTCAGAACATCCCCTGACACTTGGGGCTTTTATTTTACGCAAACCTGTTCACCCATCACTGGTCTCAGAGAACGACCTTCCATAACCTACATGCTGGGTTTGGTTTGGAAGCAATGTCCCTTGAAAGGAGCTTCTCAAGCATCTTTCCTGTCTTGCATGAAGTAGCTGCAATGGCATGGCTCCAGCTGGCAGCAGGAGGTGGGCAAATTGGATTGCATGTCCCAAAAAACATTTGATCTTCAGTAGGGGCTTATCTTGTGTTGCACATCATTATCAATAGGAGGAAATATCAGGAAATAATCAGGAACTGTGTGCCTTGTCTAGACAGCACACTGCTCTTAAAGGTTTGGAGGGTAGTGTGGTGTTAGAGTTCCTTTTTGGCACAGCCTCTGTTTTTAATATCAGACAAGGATGGACAGGTCTAACGAAGTGTGGAAGTGGGATCAGGCAGAGCAGGGTCCATCCCACTCCCCTGCTGAGGGCTTCTGTGCTCTTGATCAGTGACATATTTTCTCTGTGGCCCAGGCTGCCGTGGAAAACACAGACATGATATTTCCCTCCTCCGATGCCTTCCTTTCATGTTCAGCTTAAAGCACATCAGGCAGTGGTCTACTTCTTACCTTGTTTTTGCTGTGCCACCATCACTGCAGAGCCTTGTCTCACTTCAGCTGTCTAGACATGACCATAGTGCAAATATTAAGCAGCGCTGACAGCTGAAACCCTGCTTCCATCTTACTTCCTTAGATGTCAGCAAATAATGTCATGGCATCAGGGATGATACACCACGGCCCGACATAACAGAAGTGACACAACGTGCTGAAACCAAGACATGGCAAAAATTCCAGGCATACACATATCCACTCCTGAACCCCTTTGCAGCAGGCAGGGAGGGACAGGAGTAGACCCTGTGAAGCACATCGCACTTTTCGGGAGTTTCACAGCTTCCAACAGGTGAACCAGTTGAACCTGCAGCTTGGCCGGGTTTTGCCTTCATCGTTAAAGTGCTCTGAGGAATACAACAGCACCAGAAATCAGGTTGTTAGACAGAGGCTTTATTTCTAGGTCATCATTTCCAGCTGAGTCTTGTGTAGCTCACTGGTAGGTAAAAGCCATTGTCACTTGACTTCCATTGTGAATTGAACAACAGTAGACTTTGCCACCACCAGAGAGGCTTGATGGCTGAGGGAAAATGGTAGGGCAGGACTTACAGACCCTGGTGCATCAATACTGAGGTGGTGATGGCTAATCTGCTCTCAGTGCTACCAAGAGCTACACAAAAACAGACTTAGAGCTCAGTAATTCCTCTTTCAAATCTCTCTTGCCCTTTGCCCAGGTCCTCTCTGATGTGCGTGCATGCACAGGGGTGAGGAGCCAGGTTCTCAGCATCCCCACCTCCTCCCAGGCAGCCTGTGCTGCTGCCAACAGTAGCAACCCCCCTGCTGCTGAGGCTATTTTTCTTCTACAGATCAATAGAGAACTTCAGCTCTGTCTCATCCCAACTGCACTAAACAAGTGGTGCTTCAATACCACAATGACAGCTTCCTAAAATACTCCAAGAGAGATAGTCAGGGAAAGCCCCATGGGTTAGACTGGAGTGGGGGAGAGGAATGACACCCATCCAAAACACTAAACTTTCCTCAAGGCTGACCTGCCTCAGCCTCAGAAATGGAGAGCTTTCCTCTGCCAGAGGGTTGTACCCTTTGCCATGTGCAAGGTGCAAGCGAGTGGTCAAGGCAGAATTTTGTTTCTTGTCCCCTTAATCAGCACCTCAAAAGCTGAAGGTAAGTCCTTGTACATGCAGGAGGCAGGAAAGAGGCCTTTCAGACAGCCTCGCATCTGGAAACCCTCTGCCAAACACAGACTTTCTGTCACAGAGAGCTCCTCCTTGAAAAGAAATGTGCCCATGACCATTTTGGAGCAATCTGACCTTTTTCATGGAGATATATGCCTCCCTGTCAATGCCTCATAAATGGATGAACAGCTCAGCTCTTTTTAATAGAGTTAGGCACAGGGTAATAATAGACTTGTGCAGCTCTCTCTCTTTGCTTAATTCATCTTTCTACAAATCATTAACATTGTTGGAATAACTGCTATCATTAGCTTGGATTCCTCCTCGCAGCAGCCGATGGCAGCATTGCGGTGAACAGCTCGTGGAAAATGGGGTTTCCCGCTCCTGTTTGCACAACAGAGACTCAGGGCAGGGCCTTTCATTCTCCTGTCAAAGGAGGAAAGGTGCTGAATAAAGCAGACTGAACTCCTTTCCTCCTCCACCAAAGAGCAGATCACAGGGATAAGAGGAGACAGAGCGTGGGCTTCAGCTGAGGCTCTCAGCGCAGAGGTTGTAGCCCAAACCCAGCACAGGTAAAAGCCATGCAAGCCTCTCCTACAGCTTCTAACCCAAGCAAATGATCCTGTGGTCTCCACACACAAGCAAATGAATCCTTCCTGCTGCCACAGTTCCTGTGAGGATGATGCTCAGCAACCAATAATGGTAAAATTTCTCCGCTTGCTCTCATTTTCATAATTTCTGAGCCAAGACCCAAATGCCTACAGGCTTCAGGGTACAGCATAGCCACAACAGTGATGTCCCTGTACAGCATCTAGCAGGTTTAATGCCAGGGTGATATTCCTTTTGAAGTGTTGGCAGCTGCTGGAAGCTGAAAAGAGCCTCGCTGCTGTGTGGCCTGGTGAATCCAGTGCTGATCTGAGCTAAATTCACAGTGGGCATAGCCTGGTCCTGGATCAAAGCAGCCTGTTCCTGGCACTCCTCTGAGCAACCTGCCTGCCTGCATGGTGGCGTGAGCTCTGCTTGTTGCTGCTGCCAGCCACAGGGACATCGTGGAGAAGGAAGTAAAAACCTCTGGGTGCATTTCTTGGCATGTGCTTTGGTTCATCAGCAAAACAACCCAAAGCCCAATCCTGTGGTTCATCAGTCCCCAAATCATTAAATAAGTCCACAGCAGTGGATGGGGCTCAGCCCTCAAGAGCTCTGGGCCTGATCCCGTGGTTGGAATCTGCACATGTATCTGATTAGCATTGTGGGATCATCCTTTAATTAAATTTACTGTGTTTGGTTTGTGAGCACAGCGGTCTGGACTTGATGACAGCAGTACACAGGATGGGGTCCGTGGCTATTTATGCGTGTTGGGGCGCGATGCACGCTCTCTTTTCATGTGCACAGCCCTAAATGATATCCCTGGGACTGCACATGTGCAACCGAGAACAGCAATTGGCCTGGGCTCGGCAGCATTGTGTGACTCTTCCAGTAATCTGAAATGGTCATTTCCTAGCAGTCTGTTTGTTTCTGTGTCAAGGGAAATAATCTAATTTGAGCGCTGTAAAATTTACAATTATTGTGCAACAATTTTAACGAGGCGGAGTGGAGGGGGGGATATCAGGAGAACATTGGGATAAATTGATGCGGTGTGAAGGTGAAAGCAAGGCAAAGCTTCTCCCCAGAAAACCAAAATCCACCACTCCCTTAACAGTGCTGCCATCTGCAATTAATGAAGGCTCACGAGTGAGCCCAGTCCTCCCATATACCATGAGCAGAGTTATGCAGAGATGAGAGACCTGTAAAGCACATGGTTTAAAGGCATCCACACCATCACAAAGCAAGCTGAGCTGGAGTTTGCTGCTCTGACACAACTTTTTCCAGTAAAGTGTCTGGGCCAGATTACGTGTACTATCAAACCTGCTCAGACCACTGGGAGTCAAAGCGCCCTGGGCCAGGTTTGTGCACATTGTGTTCTTTTATAAAGAATCTCTGTGGTAAATCCTGTCTCTCCTGCATTCAGCCCATCCCAGTATTATAAATTTTCAGTCCGGTGGTTCCAGTTTGGCGATGGTGCAGAATTGAGGCCGTGTTCAGGTCTGCACTGGGATTGACTCAGAGAGCAGGACCCACCCAGCCATTAGCACCGACTGGTGCAAGGCGTCGTCCTTGGACAGGGGCCTGTAGGGGCTTCCCTGGTAGCAGTGTAAATGAGTACTCTCCAGATATTGCTCACAGGGAAGCATCCAAGGATCTAGACAAGATTTTGACTCTGTGTTCATAAAGTTCTACTCTGCTCATTGCTTCATGTGCAAAAAGTCAGGCAGTCCTGTTGTACCTAGTTGAAGGAGAGAAGCTGCTATGGAGGTGGCAGCACAGCCCAAAAGGCCTGCTGTGCTCCTTTGGGGTGGAAAGCCACCCTGCAGATCCCTCTCGTATGGTGTAACACAACAGCCCCACCTCAGTGAATAGTCCTTGTGACAGGCAGCTGGGATGAGGAGAGGATGGACTGCTGTGTCCTTGGCAAGGTGGGAAAACCTCACTGTCAGGGGACTGGACTGGTTCTTCTTGCTGCTGTTGTGTCCAGCGAAAGCACTGCAGAGGGGGTGACTTGCACCAGTGCCTCCCAGAGTTTTGAGGGAACCAGTACTGTGGCACTTGTCCTATTTTCCTCGGAGAAGGAGTTTTGCTGGCTGTGTTTCTAAGAGAAGAGCTCTGCACTCTTTGTCATCACCGAACCACAGTTACACAGGTACCACGTAGGCAAAGACCATGAGCACCAACCAAGAGAGCACAGGGTGAGTTCTCTGGGGTTTCACTGCTGTTGGCAGGATGGTGAAGGAGAGCATGGGGTTGCCTGCATAGGGTATTGAATGGTTCTGCTTATGTTTCCCCCACATCACTGTGCTCATAACACTGGGAAGACTCTTCTCTCTGTTCTGGCTTTGCCCATATCTTACAAACAGCTTGACCAAGTGAATCTTTCCTTAATCATGCAAGTCAGTCCCTCTCCACTGCCTTGGCTGTGTTCATGGTGGCCATTACCTGGTTCCTCCTGTCCCCCTCTGGTGTCAGACAGAAGGGGAACCACATCTTGGCCACAACTGGGGTTTGTTTCTCGTTTGAAGCGCTCCGCAAGAGGACACTTCATGCTTCTGTCTGAGCCACTCTATTTCCATCACAAAAGCAGCACTCCAGCTAATGCACAGCGAGAGCCCTAGAGGGAAGTTCTTCAGGAGGAGGTAAGGGCCAATATGCAAAGTGGTTAATTAGCTGGTCACAGGCAGCAGTGCATTGGGTTACCACTACCAGAAGGGGCTAGAGCCAAGCAAACAGTCCTCTTCTCCAGCACCTTCAAGCATCTCTCTGCCCCAGAGCCAGGAGCACTGAGAGCAGGCAGGACCAAAGGGGAAATTACATCTTATAACCCAGAGGCAAGCTAGATCATTGAAATAAATGTCCCTAACACTGAGGGGCAGAAGTAGGAGAAAAAGATCAGGGTATGTTACACCTCCCTCTGCAAGTTCAAGCCACTCACCTTGATGCTCATGTGCTCTCTTCCAAAACATCTAGAATGAGGAAAATAAGCCCCAAAGAACAGGAAAAATGAGGGTCTAAAAGGTAAAAATCAGTTTTGGGAGGAGGAGGAAGAGGTGGAGAACCAGAAACAGCTCCTCCATTCCTCTTTTGGGCAGTCTAGGTTAAGGTAACACTATTCTCTTAACAGTAGCAGGTCGGCAAGTACTGTGCAACTTTTAACAGATATCACATAGCTCACAGGATAAATTCAAAATTCTTCAGGAGACAGGTACTTGGCACCATGTGTAATTCAGCAGTGGCGTGCTGCACCAAGAAAATGATGGCATCTTGACCAAGGCTGAGAGCTCATAAGGATGCAGAAAAGGGAAAAGCCATTTAAACAGACCTCAGACTACTCAGATGTGCCGTAGACTTAATTAAGGCACAGATTTTGGAACTGAGTGCAGCAGGACGGAAAGACAAACCTGTCAGGGCATTTGGCAGTGTCTAACTAAGGAAACTGAGGTGTGAACATGGTAGGAGAAAAGTCATCTTCTGACTGCCACAGGGCTCTCCAACTGCCCCCTCCAAGACCTGGTGGTGGCCACTGGCTGCTGTCCTAGGCTCGAAAAGCCTCTTTTCATCATCATTTCCCCACTATGAACCCCACTAATAAGACAGAAGACAGTGCCACTGGGGATGGGCACAAGGGACCATGAACCAGAGGCCAAGTGTCACTCTTAAGAAGAAGCCTGGAAGGCAGATCTGGTCTATGGGTTCATGTTTTCATAACACTGTAGTGTTACAACACTGAGACAAATCATCCGTCAGCCCAAAGAAGTGCATGATGTTGAGATGAAGTAGATACAGGAACAGGAGGCTCTTGACATTTGCAATATGCATTTACACAAAGAAAACAAACACTAAAAGAAAGGAAATACAAAATACAAAGCAATCATCTCACCAACTCCAAGTACTGGGAGAAAATGAAAGGGAAAATTTCCACCCAAGCTATTTAGAGTGTGCTGAAAATGTGAAACTCACACAAGGCTCTTTTTCCTCACTTCAAAACCCACAGGGTCTCTTGACCCAGGTCAGCATTCCTCCGCTTTACACACTCAACCTGATCATTCACCTGGTGGTTACAGCACAGGGATGAGCTGTGAGAGCTTCTGTTGTGGCAGTATGAGTAGATACACCGAGTACCTTCATCTTTCCTCATTTGCTTCCCTTCATAAGTAAATATAGCCCAGGAAATAGTCACTGCTCAAAAGGTGTGAGGGGATGGATCTTGACCTTTTAATGTCATTAAAGTACAACAGGACTAAATCAAGGACCCCATCAGCACCATGCTAATTTCAACACATTATTCTTTTTAGGCCTTCAATCTCCTTCCACACAGAAATGATAAGTCATGGAAACATGTAAGAGATGGACTTGAGGCAAGGAACAAGGACACGACAAATCATGCTAATTTAATTTACTTGCTTAATTACATTTCATATCTCATTTATTTGAGATATACAGATGAGCAAAATTCATACGGACATAGATATTGAAAAGCCAAAAATAAAGCCATGAGCAGTTTCATCTTTGAGTTGTGCAGAAAATGAAAGTGAGAAAAGGAGAGAGAGAATGTGTTAGCTAGCAGATGCTGCAAGGGGACAGGGAAAATACAGTTTGTTCTTCCTGTAATGTCTCTGACCTCATCTTTCCCTTTTACACACTAGTCCATAACTATTTTTGTCTTCTTGGTTCCATCACTACATTTTCCCATTCTTGGTTTTGTTTTGCTCCAGAATCCAACCTTCTTTGAGAGGATGTTCCCTGGGCCACATTTTTCCTGTATTCATTGAAATACTTCTAGTGGATGAACAAAGGGGATTAAAAATTACTTTGAGTTACTCAATCTACAACTCAAATCCATCAAAAGTAGAGTTTCTCTGACTTAGACGTGTCATCCTAAGAAAAAGTTCCAACAAGCAGGATTTCCTAATTTTAATTCCTGAAATGAATGGTATAAAAACCCCCAGGGATCTGCCAGTTCTGTGCCACCCAGAGCTTCAAATCCTAATTTTATTGCTGTGTTGTATTTCGAGAGCAGCTGGGAACAGTTGAGAATCTGGGCCTCTATCTTCACACATCCAAATCTGTCTTTAAATCTCACTTCTTCAAACAATCTCTCCTTACTTTTTTCAGCGCTGACAAGTTCCAGGTGCCCCCATACTCTTCTCCAATGTCTGCTTGTCATCTTAAGTGTTGTTCTTACTTTGGAAATGGACTAATCCTCATTTACAGCCACGCAGAGCAATAAACACAACCATAAAATTGCATTTTTCAAACTATCAGCCAGATGTGAAGCTTCACAGACATAGACAGGCACATTGTTTCAGCTCCATGAAGGCCTGCACTCTTGCAGAACCACAAAATTGTCACCTGGAGGAGTCTCCAGTGCTCATGACTATTAAGAAAAGCCTGGATAAAGCAGTGGCAGGTTCACCCAGGTCATAGCCTGGACAAGCAGATAAGAGCATGCCTAAAACCTCATACGGCGTTCTGTCCCTCCTCTGCCACCAGTGATGCAAAGCCTCCCCTGTTTAACAAGAGAGGTACGGCCTTCCTGCCTTCCACTACCTCCTCCTGGCTTTCACAGATCACATCTCTGTTTTCTTCATCCCCACATATGAATCCTATGATGAGTATCCACACCTGATCTATCAAAAAAAAACCCAAAAAAAAACCCCCAAAAAATCTTTAGGTCATTCAGTCTAGTTTGGGGCACTTCTCAGTCTAATTGTGAGTGCAAGAGAGTTCAGATGCATGGACATGAGCTGTGAGATGCCAGTGGCTCTAGCACCAGAGCACAGACCCTGGCCTATTTTATTTATAAGCACAGACGTAAGCATTATGTCTTTAGTCACCATGTTTTTTGCTTCTCTGCGTCTCAACCAATCCCATCCAAAATTCTTCATCTACAGTGTCCCAGCTCCCATCAATGCCTTACATTGAGACCAGTCACACTTGATGTTGCCTCAAAATACAGGAAGCAAAACTAGCACATTGTTACCAAGTTACTGAAGAACAGAAGTCGACAAATGAAAGAATTAACTCACAGGAATCATCTCAGATCAGTATGTGATCACAGTTCTCAAGGAAGTGAGCAACAAATTGTAAATCATCATCTTTGGCCTGGGCTAACACTGTTTGCTGCAGCCACCGCTTAACAGCCACCTGAGACATCCGTGTCCAAAGCCTGGTGGGAGAGATTCAGCCGACCCAGTGCGTGCTCTGGCACTGTGAGTGTCTCCTCTGGAGCTGAACAACCTGACTCTGTATCCATGCAGAGAAGCAGACACTTGTGTTGTGCAGTTCAGCTCATCCTAAACCACGCCGCTCTAGGGTCAGATAATCACACCCATTCTCTCTACACTGGCTCTGAAAGAAGCCATTTGTGGCACCTTCAGTGCCCACCTCTGTCTCTGCTCTGACCATCATGCCAACACCCAGGCCAGGCAAATTCCCTGAAATGTGGAATTGGTGCCTTCAAGCACGCTCTGTAACAAACACCCTAGTATTTATCTTCAGGTAGGACTGTGTTGGGAAATTATTTGGCATTTCCCCAGCAGGCTCTTGAACACACAGAATTCACAGATGTATCGAATTTACCTTTTTCCTGTCCAGGTCTAGCACCATTAAACACACTGAGAAGACTTTCAGTACCATCCAAAAGGAAACTGTATCCTTAAAAATGGTCCTCACACAGTTAATCTGAATCAGACACATGCTGGACTATATAAATACCATCGTTATGCCTCATTCCTATAAAAACAATAAGTATTGAGAGCTTTGTTGTTTGCCTAGGAGGCAAAGCTGGTGCCAGGCAGCACCAGGCAGGCTGCCAGGCAGGAGGTGGACATGGTTACAGAAACAGTCTTTTCTAGATCTGGCCTCTGAGTCTGGTGAAAAAGGCTTCTGTGAGAGAAGGAGGTTTTCACACAGGTTGCACATGAAAGGCAGGCAGATGCAAAGGGAGACTGAATGCTGCACTTATCTCACAGTTTGGGTGAGCTACAGGGACAAACTCAATGACTCTTTACTTAAAATGAGGGGAATCACATTAATTTTCAACTCTAATTATGCCTCCCTATCCTCACTTATGGAAGAGTTTTGATTTTTCAACAGAAATTTAGATATTCCACAAATTCTTCAGAAATTTGTTGTTTTTCATCTCAAAGTGCTGCAGAGTTTCCTGAAGCTGTCGTTGATTTATTCCATGCTCCTGTCGCTATCATCATTACCTACAGACCAGCTGGATTACATCCTGTGTGACAAATGTCAGCTATCTTTTGGGCTTTTTTGCAGCATAAAAGGACAGCACAACAGGATCTCAGGCTTTAGAGGGCATTGGATGAAGTAATTTCCACATGTCTCTCCAATTTTTACTCTTTTTTGTGTTTGGCTATTTGAAAGCAAGAAGCATTTGTCATGTTAAGTACTAAAAGTTTTGGGAGACCTCTAAAATGGTCTTTCTTCCCTCCTCACCCCTAGCACCCATCTGGAAACCCTGACCTGCTGTATCTCTGAACAACTGCATCCTTACATGCAGCAGGTGGTGAAAGGGTGGGTGGAGCTGCTGCTGCTCCCCGGGTACAGCTCACAGCCAGGCACAAGGCTCCTCAACCCCATTTTACAGATGTTTAGAAGCAGGTATTTTATTTTACAGAAGTTTACGCTACAAATGATCAGGTCATACTTGCCAGTAAGCACTTAGGAAGTACAGTCTTGTGCTCTGGAAGAAAGGTAAAGCCAACCAAGCTACATTTACAACATTTCCTTCCTATCATACATATTTCAGCCATAGTAAAAAAAAAGAAAAAGGTCATCAAAATGCAGCCAAGTTGTAAAATCTGACCATCTGCAGTGTGGTTGGTGGAAAACCATTTTTGCTTTGCCTTGAGAGGCATTTTTCCAAAGCTGTCTAACAGCTACCACCAAAGACCACTAGATTATTTAGTAGTCCAACATCTGTCAAGAAATAATTAGGTTGTTAAATGGAGATTGTTAGTTACCGGCATTAGGTGTCCATTAACATTAACTGAACTCCTCAGAATTATTTAGGAGCAAAGTCTGGCCCCATTGAAGTTAATGGGAGCCTTTCAATTAACTCTTGACTGACTTGATGGATTTGACTCACAACAGATAGAAAAGTGATGGGTTTCTTTTCAAGCCATAGATCCATGAATGGCAACATCTGCTACAGGGACATTGTCCCAGAGAGGCTACACACTGAGGGAGTATTTGAAACAACACATCCTCTCAGTAAAATCTCATCCACTCCTGAAAAAGTGCTCACCTGTCATGTTTCTTCTCTGCTTGAACTGGAAATACACTCTGGGGCATGGAGGTGCTTGCTTCTAAGTCAGCCTACACATCCCCCACACTCATATGAGCACAGGAATCCACACTGTGTTTTAAAGATTTAGCTTTTAAAACCATCAGCCTGAGCCCTGGGCAATCCTTGGGGAATATGCATCAGAGCATTTGGAGGATGGTTCAAGGTGTGAGTCAGAGCAGTCTGCAAGGTGCTTTAGCCCACCCTGGCCTTCATCAGGATGTTCTCCAATTTGAGCTGATGTGGTTCTGGTCTAACAAAAGTTTCTGGTCTGCTAACAACAGTTTCTGTGGTGATTTTGGGATACCAGGGATCGGCTCCTCTGCAACAGTGGGATAAATGGAAAGGTGGCTCTCACACAGCTGAATTTCAGCCCATCACCCACAGTCCTGAAGCTTAGAAAAAGCACACCTTCACAGCCACAGGTGTCTGAAAGAGAGCAATGAAATCATTGGTGGGTGATTAGCATTGCTGATATTTATACCATTAAGGATCCAGGGAGAAGTGAAACAAGGGTGTGCCATATATTTGCTGATTGGAGATGATTATGTTTCTGCTGATGCTGAGATTTCAGTGTAATAATTTGCCCTCACCATGTAGTCCACAGGGACAAGCTTGATTTGATCTTCTGGTTGAGAAGAGGGGGTCTAACCTCAATGTCACCTGCAGCATGGAACAATAGACTTTCCAAATGGAAAATGTTAGTTTTGGACTAATACATGAGTACAGATTTCTGGACTTCAGTGCTAGGTTAGGAGTTAAACTTTTAGTTATCAGATCCCTTGTGTGATATAAACTATCATTATGAGATACATTTTCTTTCCATTATGCTGTAATAAAACCCTCCTGCTTATAATATAAATATATACATTTCCTCCGAGGCATCCTATTTGCTAAAGAACAGCATGGAAATCTAATCTCCTTTTAATCAATAAAACACCAAATGATGTTTCTATTTAATGCAAACTTTGCTTCTTACCATGTAATGAACCTGTTTCTATTAAGAACACAGCCATTAATGGAATAAGTAATGCATTAGTACTATTCCAATGCTACAGTCAGGTTTCTCTTAGTATTTCCATTATAAACTCAACTATTTAAGAGTCTGCAATTTTCTGAGCTGGTTTGCCTATAAAATCCTTTTATACTGCTTGAGGGCTTGGGGCTCGGGGGCTTGGCTGGTTATTGTCGTGTGAAGGGTGTATCTCTCTTGCCTAGCCACAGACCCACTGTATGACCCTGACCAAGTCATTTAACCTTTTAGGACTTTAGTCAGTCCAAATGGAAAAGGGTCTAAAAAAGAGAGACGCCTCAGAGGCAAGAGAGATCCAAGTTTAACTACGTTTGAAAGAATGACCCTGGGGAATGATAATGGACTGGAGAGACTTTTGCTTTTGGGGCATGAGTGCAATTTATTGTAAGCCAGTAATGAAAAGAAAATGGAAGCATGGCATTTTGCCAAGAATAAAAACTATGGGTGACTGCTCAAACCATTTCTGATGGATGCCTATAAGAAGAAATAAACAGCTGTAATTTGGGCCAGAAAATACTTATGACCCAATCTGTGCTTTTGCAAAGGTACTGTTTATTCCTGCTTTTGTCAAGCTGTTGCTGAAGGAAATTCAAGACGTTTTTCTTCATAAGATGCTCACCCAGAATATTTTATATCCTTATTGGGTTGTGGTAGATCTCAGTCATACTGTTTCTATTATCTGCTAAATGACAGGGCTTTCAAAAAAAGGACAAGAAACATGTATTAGGAAACTCTGAAACATGTATTCACTGGAGCAGAAGTTGAAGGGAATTTGAAGATTAACAAACACTTTGATGCGCAGACAGCAAAATAAAATGAGGGGACAGACATTTCACAGCTGAATTTCATGCTCACACCCTCATGAATGTTGTTACCTCCCATGCAAGCAGATTAGACTGCGAGACTGGATCCTCCACTAGGGCAGGGAGAACATGCCTCCAGTGCAAAAGGTGTGCCTCCAGTCCAAAAGGTCTGTGTCTTGCACGGGTTGCTACCTGACATTGCAGTTTAAGGCAGCAGAGGTAGGACAGTTTGAATTTCAAGCTGGTTTAGCAGCCCTAGCACAAAATAAAAGGGAAGGTAAAGCTCTACGTGCTAACTAGTGCTAATGTCCAAATTACCTTCCCTTTGCTCTTACTCCAGCCTGAGTGAAGAGGAAGAACTTCTTTACTGTGCAGGTGTCTGTGCACCAGAGCAGATTGCCCAGAGTGGTTGCGGGATCTCCCTCACTGGAGATATTCCAGAACCATCTGGATGCAGTCCTGCGCAATGTGCTCCAGGAAGAGCCTGACTGAGCAGGAATGTTGGACCAGATGACCCAGTGTGGTCCCTTCCAACCTCACCCATTTTGTGATTCTGTGATTCTGTGAAGGCTTGTAAGGCAGATGTGTGTGAAACAGCCTTGGTGTATGAGGAAATCTGGCTGAAGAAAAGCTGGAAAGGCCATCCTCAACTCCTATTTCCTTCTCCCTTGTCTCTGAACACTGAGACTGAATAAAGGTAAATACTGGCTTGGGAACATCACAAGGGGGGACACCACAGCTTTGATCCCTCCTAGACAGCTTGGACACCAGCCTGGCGATCAGTTGTCCAGCAGCACTGGACAAGGCAAGGCCCTGAGAGTCCATAAAAGGTCCTCTCTTATTAATCCAGTAACCAGAGTATATTTGCTGGCACTTACTGCCATCTTCAGTTCCCAGACAAAGCTAAGGCATGGATGGCCTGGCACTGTGGTCTGGGAGTCTGGTGGTGGGACAATGACTCCCTTGTTCGTGTTCTTCCAAACTATTGTGTCAGTTGCCTCTACACCTGTATAGATATTATTTTTCTGCATTATACTCAGTCCACGTTTCTGAGTTTCACACTTCACAGGTGTGAGTAAGACTCACCCTTCTAGATATAGAAGTGAATCGCTACTCTGATTGCCTGACTCAGGAGCCACAGACAAGACCTGTCCATAAATATGGAGGAGAAAAAGCAATAGTCACTGTCTCCTCTTGACAGCTGAGGGAACATGAAGCATGAACGACGTTTAAGGTCATTGGAGGTCCCCATAACAGAGTGAGAAACCAACACTGGTTCTCATAATCCCAACATACAACCTTAATAATGAGGTGGGTCGGGTATGATACATGATGTACAACAGGTTTTGAGAAAAAAAGATGACTGAGGTGTTTCCTGCGCCTGAAGCTCCAGGAGGGCAGTCTGAGGGAAGGACCAGTCCATCCATAATGTCCAGTTACCAGGCGTGACTGTGCTGGTGGAGGGGCAGGGAGGAAAGAGCAAAGGTGGAAATTGACAGAGAGAGCCATCATATCCAGAGGCTTTATCCTAGCACAGGTAACACTTTCTTTATTTCACATTTATTTTCTTGCCATGTTAAGGAAGGGGAAAATAGATATGCTTATTTCTCCTGCTCATTTTCCTGGACCATCTGGTGCTGAAGCAGAGATGACATATCACTGCGAAGAAGGGGAAGATGTCACAGCTTTCACTAATAGCTGTGGGAGGAAAATAATTATTTTAAAAGTATGTGGGCTGTACAAACCGTACTTGTTAAGTCAAACTACCAGGAAACTTACTTCAGACACAAAACACTTGATATTAAGTAATCAGTAATGTTAGAGGTCAGCAATCCCATCCATAAATGTCGGGCTCACTTCTGCTGTAAGCACAGCCCTAACTCGGGCACCACTTCACTGAAGCCAGTGCACAATCTTCTGGGTTTTCTGTTTCAAGTAAGAATGAGAAATTATAGACAAGTCTATGCCACAGATTACTCACAGTATGTATATCAGGGACTGCAATCAGGTGGGGAAAACAGGTCAGGAGAAGAGGTGAAGCCAATAACATGACACGTGTCACCTTCTAAGCAGCGACAAGAACATATTGATTTAGTCCCCCTTAGCTCTGGTTCCTTCTATATTGTTTCTCTAAAGCCCTCAGGGTGTCTATGTACACTTGCAGCTCTAGATAATTTCATAATTTATAATAATTAAACTTTAAAGTGCCAGAGACAGGAAGAGAAATGAAGTACTTGTCCTGCATAGGGATACTCGGAAACATCAGTCTCACTGGTTAGAAACAAGGGAAATTTGCAATTGTCATTCAGCAGCTTTTTTAGGGGTCTTTTGGAAATATCTCGAAAGCTTTCTAATTCAGATGAGGAACTTGCAAGATGTGTGGAATGATAATTGAAAATAGGGCTTTTTAAAAATCAAATTGAACAATTTGACTCATGAGTAGTCTTCTTTTTTTGGAACGAAGTGAACATTTCCTCTTCCTCCCCCCAAACAAATCTGTTTCACTGAAATGTTGGCGTTTGAAAAATGCTGATAAACTCTAGTTACAATGAGAGCCAGTCAGAGAATGGAAACAGATTTGGTAAATAAGTGTAAACAAAACAGCTTGAATTTGATTCCTGGTATTTTGTGGAATTGCTTTGCTTGTCCTTTGTAAACAAGTAGAGCTAGGACTTTGGGCATACAAAAAAGACAAACACAATGCCCAGAATATTCCAAATTTGTGCCAGACTGAACTAATAATATTCAGCATTCAATAAAGCGCAATGCAGTATCCTATAATTTTCCTGTTTGGAGTATTCTTTTAATCAGATAGGAGCCAGTCACCCAGTGGAGGTAGTGGATGTGCAGAATGAACAGTTTAAAAAGCAAACACCTGAAATTGTTGTCTGGAAAACTTATTGAGTGCTGAGTAGCAAATACTCACGAAGACATTTGGTTTATGTCCAGACAAAAGCAAGATGGTGTTCAAAATTTCCCTCTTTCCCATGTATATTTACGGAAATAGAGAAACATGCCCCACTCTACAGTACATCATCTCCTTACTCTACAAAAAAAAGGTCATCTTGGAGTGTTCTGGACAGTCCTACGAGTCTAGCTGCACTGCAAATGTAAGTTTTCAAATGTTGTCAACCCAGAAATATTTATCAATACCAGTTCAAAGGTATGTTTTCTAACAAAGTAAGTACCTAATCCAACAGGACTTTGCTAAAAGTTCTGGAGAGAAGGTCACGGATAAGACCTCCAGAGGTTTTTGTTGGAAACACTGTACTTGGTTATTTTTCAAAGGGAGATGCCATATCCAATTGGAAATAAAAGATGTCTATTGGGAACTTAATGCAATTTTATTGGAGCTAAATTCAATCTCTCCGTTTTTGATGCAGTAATGGGTCAGCAAACAGAACTCAAGAGCGCAGCCTCAGACAAGTAATGCTGCTGTGGTCGGAGGTGCCACCAGCAGAAGTGCACTTCATAAACAAGAAACTCCTGAAAAATGTTTTAGAATATTTAAAAGAATAGTGCTCTTCTCAGTCACCACAGACCTGCAAACACTCACCAACAAGGTTTTTCCCAGCCATCACCACAAGCCAAAGCTTCAAACAGAAAAGCCATGCCCTAGATAAAGAAGGTCACTCCTCTAATGTTATTTTTTTTCTCCTTCCTCAAACAGGTTCTACAGCAAGCTCTCTGCTTCTGCTGATTAAAACACACCATGCGTGAGGGAGTAGGAGACACACACACGGAGTCAGACCCTCCATTTATATAATTTCCATTGACTTCAGTGGAGTGCCACCAGTTTATAGCAAGAAAGGGTCTGCTTATGGACTCCTAAAAGATTGACTGGTAACCTACAACAAGCCACTTCCAGGGAGTAAGGTATTTTTGTGAGAGGGATTCTTCCTATATCTTGACTATGAAACAGAAACTAACAGAGGCAGGGGTTACACTGTGATATTTATGATACCCAAAATGGAACACAGTGTATTTGAAGTGCTTCATAGTCCAATTTACATGTTTATTGCTCAAAAGAGCCATTTATTTATGGGTAAAAATCCACCTTCACATTTATAAGCATTTTTTTTTAAGTGAGTGATTTTGAAAGTGCAAAATGAGGAAACATTTTTCTACTATTTTTCTTTCTTCTTTCTCTTGTCTTGGTCGCTGGGAAGAAATACAGTAAGGTAACACTTCAAATGGTAGAGATCATTCAAAGCATCTCCATCCACTTTCCACGCCTGCTTTGGCAGCCTGGCTTGTGTCATAACTATCACAAGTTTATTTATAGTTCAGGGGTGTTGTGAGAGGTCAAGCAAGGAGGAAGATACTCTGATTAAACCACTAGGGAGTCCAGAGAGGGATTTTATTGTGCTGAGGGTGCTCTTGGAGTTGTTTGGGTTTTGTGGTTTTGGGTTGTTTGGGGTTGTTTTTTTTTTTAATTTTAATGCTCATTTACAAAATAACATGTCTTGGAAATTATTCCTTCCTTCAAATGTCTTGGAAGTTATTCCTTCCTTTATTTCTCCATATTCTCCCTCTGTGGCTGTTTTGGCAGTGATGCTCTAGAAAAGAGTGAGTGCTGAAGACTCTTGTCAGAGATGACACAACAGGTCACGTGAGGTTTCTGTGTCGGTGGCTCTTGGAGAGTTGACAGAGATGGTCCTCTGCGGACTCAGCCTCGAGAAGAGCTGGTACCCTGCTGTCAAGAGTGGTCTGTGCTGTCTAAAAGCTGTTCTAAAAAACTGCAATTACAGAAGCAATGAGCTGCCCTGAGCTGGGAGAATCTATGGGCAGGCTTTTCCTCACCGCTGTCCTCATGGATGAAAGAAGCAGTGGTTACCAGCCAAAAATTCCGACTCCCTGCTTTCTTTCCTGCTGGTCTCTGTACACCAGCACCCAGGAAGAAGCCAGGTCCAAATTCCCCACAGGACTGAACCATTTGTTTCTTCTCTTTTTCCTTCAGGCATTTCCTTCCCTCCACATGCTGTTTGGGTGCTCTGTAGAGGGGCAGAGAAAGCACAGGTCTCCCTGACATGGTAGAGAAGAAAATTTAAGGTGGAGGGTTGCAGTGCACCTCACAGGACTCTCGGGGTAAGAGTGGGCACATCCTGGGAAAACCAGGCTCTCCTGCCATCTGTTGTGCAGCAGAGCTCTCTCTGCAAGCTGGAATGGGGGATATGAAGGACTCCCTTGAGCAAATACAGGATAACAATTTCCAAAGCTGTGCATGAAAGGTGTACTCAGGGTGCTGCTTCAGCAAGGCAGTATCGCAGTGGTGGCAAGTCAAAGACAGTTAATTCAGCAGCTTTTAACTGGGATTCACTTGGTATATGCAGATACAGAAGAGGCTCAATTTTCAATCTCATGCTGCCTGTAACACATGACAGGGTCAACAGGTTGCTGTAGAGATCAAGAGAACAGCTCAGCCTTCTGAAAATTCAATATTAATTATTGAATATTTATGTTTACCAGGGGAACAAGTGATCAGTTTCTCTCCAAGGCTGTGTGTGAATCTTTGCATTTCAAGAACAATATAAATCAGGCCTTTTTATTTGTCATTTGTGTGAGATGAAAATTAACATCACAAGCATTATTAATAAGGCATGAATGACAGAAAGGAGAGGAAACAGAGCAGCTCGCTCCCTATAAGTTTCTGTTTCTGTATATTAAGTAGATTTATCATGTGCTAATTCCCTGTTCTACTCACTTCTTCTCCTTTCTTTCTGGCAAATTAGAGTTTCAATAGCATTCACATGCCCCTGATTAATATACCTGCCCCTCAGCCATCAAATTATAGCATTTAACAAATATTAACAAATTCATCCTTGCAGCAACCCTTGTATCAAAGGCACCAGGTACCAGATCTGCTCTGAGGTGGCACTGGGGGAGGCAGATGGAGGTCTCAGGGGTGGGTTAAGGCACAGAATAACAAGACACCAGCACTAACATAGAGGCTAAGGGATAGGTACAAAAATGTGCAGGGGAAGGTTATGCGGACAAGACCTATTGATCAAAGCAGTCCTTCTGGCCTTCAGAACCCACTTAATAAAAGTTAACTCTCCTTGTCTTCAGGCTTTTTGGCCATACATCTCCTCCTGTTTCATAAAGGGAATTATTGTCCTCCGTCTTACAGGTGTGGAAAGTGAGAATCTGAGAAATTAGGGCCCCAGGCTCTGGGGTACTCAGGTGTTTGACTTTAACAGAATTTCACTTAAAACTGCAAGTCTGTCAGGTGCATTGGCTTAAGAGCTTAACCCTCAGATTTACAGCCCTTTTGCACAGTCTGAGCACAGAGGCAATGGGGAGGGCAGTTTTTGTCCACCTCGGTCCCTCTGGGTGACCAGAGAGTGGACACACAGATGCCAATGCTCACAGAGAATTCCACAGAGCTGAGGACAGGCATTATCTGCCTACCCAGACAGAGACCTGAACATTTGGCACAGACACCAAGGGGTGCAGATGGAACTCCTCCAGCAACCCCCAGAGCTCCAGTAACAAGGAAGGAAAAGTTCTAAGTGGCTGTTTGGATCACCCCGGGGACAGTCCCTGGGGTGTAGTCACCCCTCTCAGTGCTCAGCAGCAA
The DNA here is from genome assembly GCA_013397975.1 of Machaerirhynchus nigripectus. Classification (NCBI taxonomy): domain Eukaryota; kingdom Metazoa; phylum Chordata; class Aves; order Passeriformes; family Dicruridae; genus Machaerirhynchus; species Machaerirhynchus nigripectus. The sequence continues at coordinate 1,846,153 of VZRQ01008389.1, read as the reverse complement.
AAAACTGCCTTTGGACAAAACAAATCTTGGCAAAAACATTGCTGCTGGTGAGGTTTGAGCGTCCTTAAAATGGGCTGAAGAAATTATACTCATTCAATAGTCAGTTTTTCCAGTGTTTTGTTTTAAAATGCCACTTTTTTCTGTCTTCTCCCCACTCCCTACAAAAAGTCCACATAGTTAGTCTCATCCCACTGCTTGCACCCTTCAAATTCCCAGACCAGGTGTGTGTCCAATGCGTAGATGTGTCTCCAGCTACAAAGACAAAATGTCCATGACTGCTGAGAAATCCTCTCTCGTGCTCTTCAAGCTATTTACTGTGCAATATTTATATATTACAATATTACACCTAATCATAATTAACAATGATACTTAGCAGCATCTATAGGGCTCTTCACACCTTTAAAGTGCTGTGCAAACACTCATTAATTAATCTTTGCTTCAGGGATCCTGTGCAGCAGTCTCTTCCACAGGGCACCACGAGCCAGTCCCCGGGAATGGAGCCATAGCTGCTGGAGCATGCCTGGTGCTGGGGGATGGAAATTTCTCCTGCAGGGAAAGTTCAACTCTCCACTTCTGGGATGCAAGGAGGGCTGCCTTGATGTCCCCAGGGGAGATATGAGTGGCAAAAACCTGGAGGAATGGGCAATATAGACAAGAGAGGGACAAATGGTGGTGACTAGTTGCTCTTACTCCCCAGTGCTGGTGCTAGTCCAGAGTAGGGACCTGAAGCCATCTAGCAAAGGTCAGTGCCTTTTCTTGGGGCAGCCGAAATCCTGTGTGCTGGTGAGCCCAAGGTCCCCACAGCTAGCCCAGAGTGGGGGTGAGGAGGTAAGGGTGAAAAAAAGGAGGGAGGTGATGGTGGGACAGGCAGGGCAAGGGGGGTGGTGAAGGCCACCGGGGCAGGACCTGCTGCAGGAGCACATTGCAGCCTTTGCCCCTTCCAGGTCTCCTTCAGACACCACTCCCCACTGCCCCTGTCTGGGCCCTTGGAGGGGAATTCTCTCCAGTTTGAATGAACAGCAGGTAGTTCTTTTTGCATCTTGTGCCGTCCATTCAGCGCTGGTATCTCCGCCTGGATGAAATGCGTCTTTTCTCAGCTTTTCACTGTCTTGCTTGGAAATCTCCGCTCCCATCCCTCCGCAGAGCTCAGTAACAGCTTGCTTCGTCTTCCTACTGTCAGCACTCTGCTTTGACCCTTTAATCAGGGGACTTGGCTTTTATCTGGAAGACATATGCCTTAGGTGTCTTGTATAAGGTGCCACACAAAGCAAATTCAGCCAGGCCTGCCAATAACACATCATCTAACCAGATGGGGATAAACAGACTTGAATTCATTTGCTCCTTTTTCTCTACTCAGTAGCACCAGAGAAAAGGCTGTTACTAGCTTTATGTAATGTCTCTGGGCACAGGGTTTTTGTGTTTTGCATTTGAGGAGAGCTTAGGACAGCCTCACAACCTCTCTCCATAAGAGATGCTTTGCATTAATAAAACAAGAACCCTTTTGCCACTTGTCCCTACGATATTAGAGGTACCAAATAGGAATGATGTCATGCATGGAGGGCTTTTTTTTTTTTTTAAGCTCAGTGAAATTTCAGTTGTGCTTTTTGTGCAATTTGGATAAAGTAAGGAGGAAGTGTGAGGTGCCCTAGGCAGAGATATATGGTTTGTGTTGAATCGTCAATGGAGAAGTGACCAAGCTCATTTTTTTTTCCTTTGGTGACCTCAGCAAGATTGATATCTAGATCTCATCAGCTGAAGTGAAAGAGTTATTATTACAAAGCCTGAAGCAGAGCTGACATACTTGCAATGAATGAAGCTGTTTCTGGCTTAGGGAATTCAAGTGGCCAGGCCAGGACGTGATCTATACTGTAAGAGCAGAGACACCAGCATTCAGACCGACAAAACGGGCCTCAGCCAGTCAAAAGAACAAAGAANATACTTTTTAAAGAGATTATCTTTCTTTGGGCTCTCTCCATTAAAATAGTCCATTTTTCTCCTTGGGAAATTTCAGAAATGGCAGAACATTTAAAACATATTTTCAAAGCAACCAGATTTTATCTAGTTAGGAGCAAACAGGCATGGAGACAGTTGCCTCTCTGTGAGGGGACGTATTCCTCCTGTAACAAGGCCATCCTATTCCCTGGATTACACTCCTTGCCATTGTCACAGTTGAATTACAGCTGTGAGTCAGAGACAGTGACACACTATGAAAGTCCTTGGCCGTGGGACAGCATCCCTCTGGGGGGGTGGCAAGGCACAGTATTTATTACTGGGTGTAGTTGATCCAGAAGGAGACACCAGCCCCCACATCGCCGTCCTGGAATCTGTACAAACGGTGTTCGTGAGGAGCTCACATTTTAAATAAAGCAAAGTGCGTGCTCATTTACTGATTGGGATTACAGACACATGGAGATTAGGGCCCTGATCAGACACCCCCTGAAGTCAACAAGAGAGGAAAAAAATTGCGATCAGCTTAAGTGAGCATATGGCCAGTCACCCTCAGAGTCAAGGTCATCTGGGAAACACACGGCATCGCTGATATTTCACACCCCAGGTGAATGCATTAACCCTGCTTGGAAGCAGTCATCTCTGTGCACAAACCTCCCCCTGAGTTTAAGCAGAAGCAAGGCTGTGATCACACTGCCTGCCAGCTCCTACGAAAATTGACAGAGTGGAAGAAGTCTCAAAGACCACAAAACTTTCGGAGCTTAATTAAAAGCAGCATCTGGGCAAATTAAGGGAGAGAGACTGAAATCAGTGCCTCTGCAGACAAAGAGGCAGGCAGCACCTTGCTGCTGCACATCTGCCTCTGCCCAGCTGGGGCTCTGCAAGGACCTGGAGACACGACAGGGACAGCTCCATCCACCTCCTCCGTCACCACTCAGGAAATCACTTGTTTTTAGTTGAGACTGTGCAACTGCACATGTATCTGAAGGTATGGGATCCCATTTTAGTGTGTATTTGTTGGGGAAAACTGTGCATATATAAAAAATTGGAGGATACTATGTATAAGTAGCATTTCTACCTATTTCAAATATCCTGGGCACTCAGAAGCCAGAATAAAAAAGCCAAGCAGGCCACTCTTCTGCTTTACAGACGTTTTTGGTTTTGTCCAGTCAGATCTCAGTTCCATCAGCCTGTCCACAATAGTCTTTTGAGATGTGCCACAGCACAGCTCAACCTTGGGCCTCCTTAATCTGATACAGCAGAGTGGTGAAAATAGGCAAGGCCAGATGTTCAAATACCTCACTTTGGCAGCAGGAGAAGCGAACGGAGTAAGAGGTCAAGGGCCAAGAGAAGAGAAATGGAAGAAAGGCTGCAACTTTCAGTAAAAAAAAGTACCCAAGCTCAGAAACGGCATGGAAGCAAAATAATGAAGTCAAGGACCTCACATACCTCTGCTGCAGCTGGAAAACGCTTGAGCCCGAAAGTCGGATTTAGATCTGTCACAATAACACTGTGGATTTCAGAGTGATTGAATTATAACTCACAGGTGCTCCTTGTTCCATGCATTTCTTCCTTCTTGCCCCCACGACAGGATTTAAACTCCAGCACACAAGACAGATTAAAAAGGTTGTTCCTTGCATTCTCCTTAACACCACCAGGTCTCTGCTGTATTTACAAACATATTTTAGCACGAAGGGCCCTATGGAGGAAACTCAGCTGCTGTCAGAGAGGGCTGTTTTGATGGACTGAGTAAACACAATATTTTGGTGACAGGTAATCTTCATACTGAACTGATTAATTCCAGAACACAGGAACAATGGCCTTTTTCATCTGCTGAATAATGCATGGATGGCATTGCCACTGGTAAGCAGCAGGGTTCCCGGTTAGCGATAGAAATTCACACACCCATGCTATTTTAATAAGCTATCACTGTTAAAGAAGTCTATTTACGTTATTCATCTTCAACATTTGCACAAACATGTCAACTGGGGAAGTGTGTGGGGGGAGGTAGGAGGGAAAAATGAGGTCATATTCATATACACTTTCTTAGATCTTTACTTTATATAAGCTTGAAAATTAAGCAAAAAAACCACCTTAGTTCCAAGGGAGTGAAAGCACCATGACCACCACCTGAAACCTGGACAATATGAGCACAGTGCAAAAAGAATATAGCAGAAGAGAAAAGCCACGTCAAGGATTACATGGAGAGCTGGGCGTGGGTTGCTCCAGAGCTTTGTGAACCAGAACCATCCTGGGTTTTGGCCATCATCTGCTGCACTGGTCCTTTTGGAGCCACCAGGGCCATGTCCTTGTCACTGTCTCCCCATGAACCAGCCAAGAGCTCCCAAAGGAGCCAGACCTCATGCGTGTCCCAGCCAGTCTGCTGCAATACACTGCAGTTTGGGACAGGGGCCACCAGTCCGAAGCTCAGGGCTGTTCCACTTGGGTTATGAGTTGCAGGCAGCAAAAGGAAGGAACCAGCTCTTAGATATGGGACCGAGGGTCAGATTGCCTCTTAAATTTAGGTGTGTTGTGAGCTTGCCAATGTGTTTATAGCCAACAGAGATCTAGTCAGTGCTCATCGTCTGCAGAAGTTCATTGTTTTGATTCTACATAATATTGATCAGGAGGTAAAATACTTTGCATGAAAAAGGCATCTGGTACCATCAGAGGGTCTGGGGTGTCCTGGCTGGTTCCCAGGTACTGCTCCATAGAGGTGCAGTTTTCCATAGATTTTGGGTAATGTTTGCCAGCCCCAGGGAGATATCATGGATAAAAGAGGGCATTTAAAATGACATTGGATGCCTATGTTTAGACAAACGCATGACATCCTTGACCTTCCTTGACTACAATGGGAATTTGGACAGTTGGACATCGAAATCTGTGGGCTGAATCCCACCCAAAAATGTCAAAATCTCTTCATTTTCAGCAGAGCAGGCTATTAGAGGCCAGATTTTCAAGAAAGCAAGTCTTTTTCAAGTCCTATTTTGGCACCCATTCAGCTGTGAAACTTGCAAGTGTGATCAAAGCAAGGCTGAGTCCCTCTGAATGAGGCAGGGACTGATCAGGGGAAGTCCATCTGCTCCCCCTCTCCTCATGCCCCAACTACTCAGCTCAGAGTAGAGGTTAAATCCAGTCTGAGGACAGGCCTGCAGACCTGGAGGGCCCAGAATCAAGGGCACAATGGGTGTGCAGTGGATCTCCGTGTGCACAGCGTGGGACACACAACCGCACATGGTCCCACATGACACTGAAACTAGCATCTCACCCTCCCGCCAACAGCACTGATGGAAATATGCTAATTGTTCCCTTTCCCCGTGTCATTGCATCCCTTACCTATTTCCCTCAGAAATAAAGTTCTTTTAAAGCAGGCAGCAAACTGGTCTACCCCAAGCAGTTCAGCTCGTACTTGGCTTCTTTGTTTCATAATTTTGGATCTTGATGCTGGTCCAATTTCATCCCCAGTGACCTCCCATCTAAGGCTTCCTTTGCATGGTAAGTATTGCTATTATAACATTCATTCCTTTAAATCGTACTCCCAAATTTTACTGCTTCTTAGCTGCCTGGAAGGATATTTCTCTCCTCTTTTGCTACATGCATCTCTGGAAAGCTACAGGAAGAGACTTCCTTCCATTTGGAGAGTGGGGCTGTTCCCAAAAGAGCATAAGAATGGTATAAGTGTTTTTTTTAAGGCATGACTATTTTACTACATAACAGCCCAATGATTTATATCATTCTATTAGAAGTTTAGAGCCTTTATTTATTTTATTTCTTTTGGCTTTGTAAATAGAAAAATAGGGGGGGAAAATTACCCAAATCTTTGCTATGGGACACTCTGGAATGTATTAATGTACATGGGGGTTGAGGAGTGCCCAGCTGTGAGAGGAAGGAGTTGGAGCCCAGGGGCGGCCCCAGCATCACATTGTGAAATGTGTTTTTTCAGTCTCTCTGGGGACCAGTAATTGCACGTGCCAGAAAAGCTTTAAGGTAACCAATGTAGAGGGTAATGGCTGCATAAGGAGACCAACTGGCAGAACACACTGAACTAATTTTCTTCCAACCTCCCCCAATTTTTCCTTAAAATCTTTCCCGTTCTGTTTGTGGAGAAGCATGAGAAACTTCCCTGACGTTTTCTGAGAAACCAGGGGAGGAGAAGGAGGAGGAGAAATGGTGATCAGTTAGAGAACCTTTTCTTCCTTTGAGGATCTCTCATCTCCCTCAGCCCAACCATAACTAAACTTTCTCTTGTGAGCACTGGTCACTAACATGAAAATGTAAATAGACATCCTCCCTCTGCAGGGATTATATTCCAAAGGGAGAACTGTTGTGCTGTTAGCACAGCTATGGTAAGTAAAGGGGACTTTTAAAAAGTTATTCACCAACACTTCCAGCCAGCTTTTTAGCACCTGCAGGCAACAGGGCGTTTGCTCTTCTCAAACAAAATTTTGAAGGAACTGATTTTGTCGGCACTGATTTCGGTGGTTTGCTGCGAAACCCCACGGAAGAGTGGCCTGGTTTTCAGCAATTTGTCTTCTAATACTCCAACCTCACTTAACCTGGCTCACTTTTTTTGAATATCTTTTGAGCTCCCACACAGTCTATAATGGGATTTTCCCCATAGCTCCCTGCAGAATGCTACTCTGCAGTGATTTGGAGGAGCGAAGGAAGCGGGAGCTGAAGGAGAGCGGAAAAGGAAGCTATTTTGAGCACAAAGCCTCTAGGCAGATGTAGCTTGTGGAACTATCACATGCAGCCTGAGTTACTGGAGCAAATCAATACTAATTATTTTAAGGCTGAGGCCTTATGCTGGGGCTTCTCAGAGTGCTCATGGTGATCTTTTATTGCTTCTTTTGTAAATTTGCGGTGTGAGGTGTTATTGTGGTGTGCAGAGCAAGGGTGCTCTGAGGAAAGGGAAAGTCCCACTGTTTAGTCTCACCATACTCTCCAGCACCCTTGTACAACCTCTGTCTGCAGCAGGGTGTGCAAACCCCAGTGAAGGATGGATTTCATACTACAAGTCCTTTGCAGGATGGGAGGTTTCCAAAACCTCCCCTCCTTCAAGGATAGGACCATGCTCAGATCTTTGCTTTAGGAGAAAAGACTCCTTCAAGGTCCCTTCAGGCAGCCTCAGCTACAAATGAGGAGAGAAAGGAGTTTGAGATCCACAAACTGAATACTGGTGCCATCTCAAATCAGGGAGACTGAATGTTCCTGAATCAGTGCAGCTGAGGGAACCTTCTCCACGTTCCTCCGTCAGGGAAGATGTTTCATCCCCTTCACAAAGGCAGCATCCCCTTGGCCATTGCCAAACTCATTTATAGGACACAGCTCATGCAGCTTTCAACCGTAACTCAAGACCAGGATCCTATCCAGGGTACAAACTCTCCCTTCAGCCAACACAGCTGTTTATTGGGTCTCCAGTGATACTGAAGAAGAATTTTCAAGGGAAAGTTGCTCTTATCTGGCAACCAGATACCAAAAACTGTCAACCTAGTGGCTGCTTAGCCCAAACCTGAGAGCTATCCTGTGGTGAAGGCTGATGTTGCACATCTCACTGCTGCTCAGCACAGCGTCTGTGGGGTTTGGTATTACCCATACCCCAAGCAGGACCATACAAGAGAAGTGATCTGCAGCAGCCATCCCACAGTATTTTTTATTACCTCCAGAAGCTCCTGTATTCCTTCTGCTGTCTGCTGATCTTGACGAAAGAGGAGCTAAGAGGCAGAAGTGCTGTGCAGAGCTGTTCCTGCGAGGGTCCTGGTCTGCACAGGATGAAGGAATGCAGCTGCATCTCAGCGCTGTGCTCAAGCAATCGTGAGCACAGCAAAGCTGGCTTTGATGCATGACATGGGGCTGGGAAGGGCAAGGGTAGCCAGAAGGTCGACCGTAAAAATCAGTGCAGTGGTATCCACCACCATTTAATTTCTCCATTTTACAGGAGGGGTTATAATGTTTTTCTTTTTTAAAGGTTCTTCCCTGCATTGATTTTATTTTCTGTGATTCACTGGCTGAACCAGGAAATATAAAATGAATTACCTGTTTCATTCGATTAGGTTTTTTTATATTTATAATTTTTTGAGGAAAAAAAATTAATTGTATTTTCAAGCAAAACACTGATTTGACATGTAAAATTTTGGTTTAGCAAACAGCAAAGTGCAAGACTTCAATATTTCCAAAAATGTTTTTCTTACATATTTGGGGGTGAAAAATCTTAAAAATGTGGTGTCATTTTCCAAGTTTCAGTTTAACCAAAAATGACTTGTTTATAGCAAGTGAACTACTGTCTGAGAACTTGCTTCATGTAGCTCCATTCTCCACTAACCCCTTTTTGTCTTTTTAGATTTGAAATTCTTCAGGGAAGAGACTGACTTTCCTTTCGCACAGGGGAGAGCACTTTGAAGATAAAAAATTTTTAGAGCAGTGCTAAGTATTGTGTAGCCTCGGAAGAATGTGTTATCAGCTTACAAAGCCCCTTTGAAAAGTAGCATACACTCAAAGGCACTGACATCTGTCTGTAAAAAGAAAAAAAAATTGAAAAAAAAGAAAAAAAAGAGAAAAAAGAGACGTGTAGGTGGGGTTTACTGTTGGCTATATAACTTTCTCCTAGACCTTGACTGCATGAAACATACTGCAAGTGAGGGAGAGTTTTTCGCAGTAACAGCTACTCTTGATGAAACTCTTTTTAAGGATTCTGTAGCAGCACAGGGATGCCAAAGATTTCTCCATTCAGATCCAAAATCTTCCCTGGGTCACAGCAAACCAGCCCAGACTGCAAAGACGTGAATCAGCAGATCAAGTTTTATTAACCAAGAGCTGATTTTCAGGTGAGCCCACCTCTTCTGAGAAATTGTATTCTAAGGAGGTTTTCCTCATTGTCTCAGTGAGTATCACCACAGCAAACTGAGTCATCAGCACAAACAGAGCTTCAGAGCTGTGTACAAACTACGTGAGACCCATCTGTTCCATATTGTCTTCATGAGGGAAAACAACTTGTGACTTCTCCCTCCCAGGCAAGGTTTTCTTTCTGAAAGGCTGCAGGGAACTCCAGGAATAATGCCTGGTATTTCTTCAGTCACAGGTATCATTCTGCTGCATTCTGGCTGGTGGGAGACAGACGCTGGTGGAAGAACTGGGACTATTTACCCATCTTTTGAAGGAGTTGCCCTTCCTGCCTCCACTCTACCACTGCTGACCATGTCTGTGCCACAGCCAGTTTTACACACCCACATACCCAGGTTGCTCCACTTCTAGTCCAGTCAGTGCTGGTTTCCAAAGAAAAAATCCTGCCTGTACATTCAAAACAGGAAAAAATATCCTCTGAAAAGAGTGAGACAAGCAATCAGTGCTGACAGGCTGTGTCCATGGGCACACACTCAAGTGCTGCTGCTCATCCAACAGCCTTCATAGCCTAGCACCAAGGTTCCTCTTTGGAGACTCCCTGAGTCAGCTGGGGCAGGGAGGCTGAGCAGCTGGGGACTCCCCTGGAGTGCTAGACAACTTTTTAAGATCCTACAGATGCTTTAGCACCTGTAGGATTGAAGGGTGGGTGGCATTTTAGCTCATGAGGTCAGAGACCTGCTGTCCATGGATCCAGTTGGTGATTTCAGATGATCAGAGACCTGCTGTCCATGGATCCAGTTGGTGATTTCAAACCTTGTCGTGGTGCAATGTGGTGCAAGACGGCTGTCTGGGACACCCAGCTCTGCTCCCAGCTCTAGGAGCACCCCTTGGAGTTGGTGACGTGCTCTGTCATGTAGCAGAATCTCACTTGGCCAAAGCAAGAGGTGAGACTGAAGGACTAAAGCCCCACAGGGCAAACAGGCTCCCTCCTTTCCCTTAAAATGCAAGACTGATTCTGCAAATTCATCTTGCAGAACTGCTTGGGAGCACAGGGCAGTCTGACCTTGCAGATCAGCTGCAGGACTGGGAGTCATGGAGAGCTCAGAAAGGCACTACAGCCAAATTTTCTTCAGAGACCCCCAACTTCCCTATGCCTCAAGATCACTCTCCGGCATCTCACATGGGTGCATGAAGTCCAGCTGTTTCTTCTACTCTTGAGACACTTGTGCATCTGCTAAGGGGCTATTATTCAGCCTAATTAAACTGGAGATCCCATCTACAGCTTTTGCAGAACTGCATCCACTTCTACTTGTTGCAAGAAAGTTCTGCCATGAAGCAAAGCACAGCCTGTGCCTCCTAGTGACTCCAGATGCCTCCCCTCCTCTGAACAGCTCAAACAGAATGGTGTAAACTCATCCACATGCAGGAATGTAGGAGAATTACCCGTGAAATAAGGGCAAACACCTCAAGCCATAACCTTTCATAACTGTTTATATTAGAGCATAATAACTAGTTATTGTATTTTGGTTTTTTGTTTGTTTAGTTTCAAGACTTCCACTAAAAGCAAACCTACAACCTGGGCCAAGATAAGACCTGTACTTCATCTGTGAAAAAGCTCATTAAGGCAACTTTTTTCCTGAGGACAACATCATTCATAAATTTTGGTCTCAGAAAAAAAGATTGAGCATTATCCCCACCAGGCATGTCCTACCTTCTAGAAGCTGGCAGTCCTTTTCTAAGCCTGGAGCAGTAATTTTGCCTAATCCCAGGTCAGATTTAACCTGTGATTTGCCACAGACAAGAGAAACCTTTGCAGCCTCTTGGAATCACTCCCATCTTGGCTTTCCTCAGTAGGAGCTTTCAGAGCCATTACAGTGCCCATTTATTGACATTAGGTTTTCAGAGTATCCCTGTCTGCAGATGACAGCTGAACTGCCAGGAGCTCTTTTAGTCACCTCCTAAACTTAGGACTTTACATTCTTCTTCCCAATAATGCACAATTTTCATGGGCTGCTTCCCAGCTGAAGACCCCAAAGCACTTTACACAAGGTCAGTAGCAGCACCTCATTTCACCAAAGGAAAATTGCAGCACAGAGAAGGTGGAAACCCCAGACCACATCATCAGAGTCCCAGATAAATGTAGGCAGCTCTGGAACATAATTCTGCCCATTGCTTTGAACCACCCACGGTGCTGCCCCACAAGGAGACCATATGTCCAAGGTTCCTGGAGGATGTCCCCATGCCTCAGAAGACATTTTTGGGAGGTCTTAAATGTTCTTTGGGATACATAGGCACAGATTAGGGTTTCTCCCTCTTTGTTCAGAACCGATTGCTGCACCACACTGACTCCATGTGGTGTTGGCTGAGGGAAGACTATCCAGGAGAAGGAGGAATAGCTGTGATATGTTCAGAGGGAAAAGACTGGTGAGCAGTGATGTTCACATCACGCTAATTATCTTTACTCAGAGCACGTGTTCATGGCACTTCCTGAGCATTTCCAATTACATATATTTAGATATTCATTTAAATTGGGGGGAAAAAAATCAGTTTTGTAAAATGCACTCTTAGCTCCTGTTGAGAGGCAGGGTGGGAGATATGGCACTGAAAATGAAGGGTTACTTCTAGTTTATTTATGAAATCCTAACCTGTGCATCTTCAACCCAAATAACTTTTGAACCAAATAGACACTTCACACCAATAAGAAAGAGATGAAGCATTCTCAAAGCTTAGATGTTCCTTCAAGTTTCATAAAAATAGGCAGCCAGGTAGATGAGAGAGCTCCAAGCAGAAGGAAGGGTGGAGACCCCAAGGAGTGTTAGATGTAAGAGGAGCCAAATAGAGACATATACACATATGAACGCATACAGCTCTCCATGCCCCAGCTGATGGAAAAATCCTCACTTTGTCCCTGTGCCAGAGAATCCAAACATCAGACACGAACCCTGGAAATGAGGCTGCTTTGATCCTGCCGCCGGCTGAATCGCTGATCGCCTGTGGAATTTGCCCTCCTAAGGCTGGAACAAAGAAGTCAGATGAATGTGGGGAGGCAGAACAGCAGAAGCAACCTCCCAAAATTCTGCCCACGTCCTCCCACAACCCCTTGGTGGCTCACCTTGTCATTTGCTTGCCATGTCCTCACTGCAAACACTGCTTCCTTTAAACTGTGACTGTGGACTAAAACAGAGAGCGTGGTGGGGAGTCCTGAAAGGATGGAGCTTTCCCACAGTGACTCCTCCAGACGATCTAACAGCATCCCTTGGAGATGCTAATGAAACATATCCTGTTAAGGGGGTAATCCCAAGGGCTGCAGAGCTCCTAGGGTCCTGAAGTCCAGTGCTTTGTCCAAGGGGAAAATCAGCTTTTCTCCCAGAAGCTCACGAGGGAGTGTGTTACACCAACCAGGAGGAGTTCCTCAAGGGTCAAAGCCCCCAGCATGACCCCGGTGCCTGCCCCTGATGCACCCTGTACCCCAAAAACATCAGGAAGTGGAGATGAACCAACACGGACCCAGCAACAGAAACACTTCTAAACGTGCCACAAATTTGCTTAGATGACAGTGCTAAGGAGCCTTAAGCCCTCCTTCTCCCCTTATTTGCACCACTGCATGCTCCCGTGGTGTGGCATCAGTCCCATGGATGTGACCTGACCCCATTTCACAGTGGAGCTGTGCCCATCCCCAGACTGAGCTGCAGCAATGCAGGGGAGCCAAAGACCTGCGGTGCTTTTTTGTAGCCCCTTCCAGTCTCTGTGCTGGGAGCTCAAAATATGGCCATGCTCCCCACACTTCCTGTTTCTGTAAAGCACCAGGGACTCGCAGAGCACTGAGCATACTCACAAAAAGGTGTTTTGTGGTAGCCCTGAGAAGCCATCCAGGTACTGGCCCGTTGCACTCCGTATTGTGGAAATCCCCAGTGACAGCTTCTGCTGCAGGGAGCTCTGGCAGTAGTGAACATGATTCCAAACCCACCTCTCTGCAGGCCCCCATTTATCCAGCTGGTGGGCGCCGCTGCCCCAGATTACAATTCCTAATTTAGAGAGCCTCTTCTGACATTTTGACTACTACGGCTTGATGCTCACAAGCTGTGCTCAGAGAGGGTGAAATTCAGCTCCTCCAATCACTCCCAGTTTCTCTCTCACACTTTCTTTTCTTCCCTTCCTGATTCATTTAAAACAATCTATGAAAAATGTCACTGGTTTCCAGGAAAAGCATGGGTCTGACCAAGGCAAAAGTCAACCCCTTAATTTAAAACAGTTGAGGGGGGGGAAAATTCGTTGAAGCTGCTCAGCTAATGCACAAACAGTTTGTAATTACAGGAGCAGGCTGGGAAAACAGGACCTACCTAGGGAATATTCTTATTAAATAAAGCAGAATTCTGTCACCTTCTTAATCATGAAATATTGATGAAACTGTAAGCAGCCCCTGTGAGGTTTTAGCCTTTGCCCTCTCCTTGTGTGTGTATATGTGTCCACACAAAGACAAAGGAGAAAAAAACACACTCAAAGCCTGCCCCTGGAGCTGCAGAATTCTAACCAAGCTGCTCTGTGCCAGTGGATTTTGCTGAGCTTGCACGGGCATATGGATTGGAGAAATAAAAATTCTTCACTCGGCACAACCAGAAAATCCTTTTGGACTGAATGAGTAATGAAGGGGTGATTAAACAGAGCTGAGAAAGGACACATTAGAGGGAGGACTGTCCCCGGAATCAGCAGAGGAAGGGCCAGTCTTCCTTACTTTGCTCCTCTCTACATGTGTTGGAAGCAGTAAGGAGCTATTGACGGGGTACCCTGGAGTATCAAACCTTCCCCTGGCCTTACGAAGATATGCTTGTGGCTCTAGTGCTTGTTCCTGGCAAAACAAGCAACGGGATCTGCCTTCAAAAGCCAAAGGCCAACCAGAGCAGCATTTGGGTTGCTGGAGGTCTGAGCACCCGTGTTCTTCCTCGGCAAGTCAGGGAGTCCCAGAGAAAGCAGCGCCCGAGATATCACAGCCTGTGAACTCCAGCTGGATGGGCTCAATATTCATCAACAGCCACACCTGGGGACAGCTGGAGCTGGGACAAGACCCCCGCTGGCTCTTGGCCTTAGGTAGTACCTGAGGTGCTACAGCTCGAAGGTTCCCACTGTCTTTGAGGCACCAGAAGCTCGTCAGCCACTCAGCAGAGGAGCGAGTCAGCTCCAGGCACACCACACCCCTCGCACCATTTAGCTCATGCCTTGGCACTGCCAGCTGCAGCCATCAGTTTTCTGGGGGGCCTCAGCAACAGGAGCCCAGAAAATCCCTGAGGGGGAAGAGCAGGGGGCTGTGAATAATGTGGGGTGAGAACAAGGAGTGTAGGGAAGAAAAATCTCAGGCAAATTTTCATCCCTTCACACTCCTCTGTGAAGTGGGAAGGGACAGAAACTCTTTTCAAACCAAAATAACTATGCTCCATTCCACTTCTGTGACTCAACTCCATGGTCCTAACTGAGACAAATAAATAAAGAAAAATGGGAGCAACCCAGAAGGAGAGAAACAGGTATTAGGAAGCACAGGCAAGAACTGGGAGGCCAGTGCATCACCAGTAATGTATCCCAAAATGCAGACACTTGTCTGAGCCTGAGTTCTATTATCACTTCTGCAAGGGTGGATGAACAGGACCGAGGAAAGAAAAATAGATGGGAAAGAAGGATTGACCACAAGGATAAGCCAGGAACAGCAGTTGCAACATGAGAGTATTGGGACTTCCCTGACAAGAAAACATCACAATTGGGAGTAACTGGAAAAGGGAACTGGGGCCAGACTGGCTGGAAAGCAGGGGCAGGAAGGATCAAAGCACTAGAGGAGAAAGGAGGACAAAGAGGGGGAGGCTGCAATGGCTTAGAGAGGGAGAGATGCATCAAGCAGCAGGGGAGCCTTCTCTCTGCCCATTGCGGTAATGGGGTCTTTGTTCTGCTGCTTTCATGTTCGGGCACATCCCGGCCCATGGACAGCCGACAGGAGCGGAATCAATCATCCCTGGTCCCAGCGGAGAGCAGGGTGTGATTGATTTGCTCTCCCTGATGGTTGGCTCTGAAAGGACACGCTCTCATTACAGTTTGTTTCTGGGTACCGTTCTTTACTTCAGGTCTAAATGCTGCAAAACCTCCCACCTCCACCACAGCCTGATTCAGTACCAGTTTCCTTTCAACTGCCTGAGAAATCTGTAAAAAAAAAAAAAAGATCTACATTAGAATGAAAAATAAAAACCACCAAGACTTGTCCCCCAACTTTAAAACTTGCTGCTGAAACATAAAGCTGAGGCCGCGGCCGTGGGTGATTTTAGTGCTCATCTGCTCCAAATTCCAGTCATGCTTGTCACACTCCCACAGCCTCTCTCTAATTGTCAGGCACAGCCCTTTGTATTCCTAATCACCCCTGAAAAGGCCTCTCTCCCTCGATCTGGTGGGCACCCTGGGGTGGCTGCATGTGAGGCCAGGGGTAAGGCAGCCCTGCTCCTGCTCTGGCACGCTGCAGGCTGCCAGCTGCTCCTGGAGGATGGTGCAGGGGGCAGAGATGGCCCCTAGTGACCAGAGAGTGATGGAGACACCCTGCCCAAGGGCAAAAGCTGGGATATGGAGCCAGGTGGCTCTTGGATGCACATTCAGGAGCAGAGAGGGGCTGCTGCCACCCAGCTCAGGTCCATCGGTGTCACCAAGGGTGAAGGCAGTCCTTCTGGCTGGGCTTATATTGTACTTTCTGCAATGGACAGTGCTGCTTATGAGTCAAATATGCATCTGTGGGAAAGGACAATTTCAAGAAGTTTTTCCCCTCTTCAATGTAACTTAGGCATCCCACCAATTCCAGACATGGGGGGAGGCAATACTATTAGCTACCAAGGCCATTGCAGTGTTAAGCAGACAGTTTATCTGCAGGCTTTAATTATTCACTAGTTAAAATTCTCCCCACCTACAGGTTCCAGTACCCTTTAGGTACTTTTACTTTTAACCAAATCATCCACAACCGGTCTACGTTCTCCTTTAAATGCTGCTCATATCAACATGGAACAGTCTCAGCTGGAAAAGACCCTTAAGATCATGGAGCAATGAATGATTCTGCTCTCCAATCCATCACCTTGCTCGCTGAAATGCATCCGATGAGGTGCAACTCAGCTATGTAAAATGGACTGAGTGTTGTGGAGAATCTGGCAATTCAGAGCCAAACAAATTGCTTCAAGAAAGTCCTGCACAAACCCAAATCCTCTGCATGGATTGGCTGGAGGAGAGACAGAGCCTCAGAGAGAGAAGGCTTTCAGGAGCAGCTCATCTGAGAAGGGTCTGAGAAAACCAAAGTGTCTGAGTTGTAGGAACAGCAAAATAAGGCAATCATAGTGAGGTTGAAACATGTTAGAACCACCAGACACTAAACACAGACTCTGGTAGTGATGTCCTTCTGAGCAGGTCCTTACAGCTACCCTGCTGTCTTTCTGGACTGAGGAGTGTTTATCATACCAGGTCTGTGCTGAGGCCATCTAGCTCAAGTATCCAGCACAGAGCATTCCCTGGTTTCAGCGCCTGATGGGTTAAAAAAGTGCTAGCACAGCCCAGGCTTCCACAGGCAGTTTGCAGCTTAGCTGTTAATTTGGGAATGTCTCAACTTCACCTCCAAGTTTTGAAACTTTGCCATGCCTTTTCATTAGCTGTGTGTTCCTTCTGGAAAGTACCACATATCTGTATCGCTAGATCTTTACAACAAAGCCCAAAGGATTTTGTACTCCTCAGTGAGTGTTCCTAACCATTCCCAGCTCTCTTTAGTAGGAAAAGCTGCTTCTGCTGGGTGCATATACAGCTCACACAGGCAATACATTTTCCAGATTCTTTCCACCTTCCACTCCTTTTTACTAGAGATGTGCTCCAACACGACAACAGGCTAAGCTGAAGCAGAGGAAATACTGCAGCCATGTTGGCCCAATAGATTTATAGCAGAAATTTTTTTGGAAATCAGCACAGAGCTCTGCACAGACGACAGTAACTGTTTGTGTAACAGTCTGTGTGACTCCAGCTTCTAATAGCAGCATCCAGTGAATGCCACAATTACCAAGAAGTAAAATTCCTACTTTCACAAGAAAAAAAAAAAAAAGAGAAGATGATATAATAGTATAGTACTGATGAAGACATTATTCTGATTTCATCTTGTACTCCATGACAAGGTGCAGCAAGAGCCAGCTGTTCCCTGAAGGGTATCCCTAAGACCAAAGGAGACACAGCAAGACACCGGCTACGACACACCTTTGAAACACCATCTTAAACACAGCTCTGAAGTCACTGCTTCCAGACATAGATTTTCAGTCACCTTTAGCAGAGCTTTCTTGCCTCATTCTCTGTCTGCTTCATCCTGGCTCCAGTAGAGCTGCCCAGGTTTGTACCACTTCAGATCTAGGCTGTCCAGCTCTAGCTGTTCTGGGATTTATGCTCGTCTAGAAACCACAAATAGCACCGGGGAATAGTTTCTGTTGCACCAAGTCCTGCACAAACATGAAGAGGTAATATCTGAAGAAGCTCACTAAAAGAAAAAGGCCCCTCACTACACATTACAGGGCTGGAGAATGTCCAGAGGAGGGAATGGAGCTGGGGAAGGGTCTGGAGCACAAGTCTGATGAGGAGCAGCTGAGGGAGCTAGGGGGGCTCAGCCTGAGGAAAAGGAGGCTCAGGGGGGACCTTCTCACCCTCTTAAAATTCCCTGACAGGAGGGTACAGCCAGGTGGGAGTCAGTCTCTTCCCCCAAGTAAGAAGCAATAAGAGAATAGGAAGTGTCCATGAGTTCCATCAGGTGACAGGACACCTACAGGACAGTAGGAAAATTTTCTTCATTGAAGAGGTTGTCAGGCACTGGAACAGGTTCCCCAGTGAAGAGGTAGAGTCACCATCCCCGGGGGTATTTAAAAGCCATGTAGATGTGGCACTTGGGGACATTGTTTAGTGGTGAATATGGTGGTACTGGGTTAACAATTGGACTTGATGATCTTGGAGTCCTTTTCCAACCTTAAGGATTCTAGTATTCCATGATTCTAAATGAAACAGGGAATGACACCGCAGTGACAGGGAGACGTCTGATGGAACACGGCAGAGTGCTGCAGGTCAGGTGTCTGAACACCACACACTGATTTTGCTATTACAGCACTGCTCAGGCTTGTATTTCTACCCTGATGTACAAAACCCTTCTGAGGTTAAGCTCACCCAACTTAGGAACGCAAATGACCACAAAAAGCCCCATTTCGGAAGCCTCTGTTCCTTTGGGAGCCAGTGACACCACAGTGACATTGCTCTAAATTCTCCTCTGGGCAAACCAGTCACTGCCAGGAAATTGTTACCTTCTTTCCTGTCTGTTCTGCCTGTTTGGCATTTGACACTTTTCACAGCTACAGTCACCAACCAGCCTATGTATAATATAATCAAAAGGCTGATTCTGGCTTCAAGCCATTCCAGAAAAAAAATTTTCACAGCACCCCGCATTAAAATGCAGCCCCTGTCCTGCACCTTTGTGCTAGGTAGCTTTCTGTTGCTTCCCTCCACTCCACGTTTTCGTGTTTAGGGGGTTTAGGTTTGTTTGTGATTTTTTTTTTGGTACTATCGCATTATCCCATGTTTGCAATTGTAAAACCACATTATAAAAGCAGCCGATATTGAACTAATTTTATCACAGGGCTAGTAATAAAGTTTAACACCAACTATAATATTGTTGTACACCAGAAATATTGCAGCAGAACTGTAATATCCTGTTAAATTCATTTTCCATCCAACACCACAAGATCTGCTGAAAGATGTTAGGGTTGAAAGGTTTGTAGATTTTTAATTTTCCTCTCTTTTTTTCCTTTCTTTATTTTTGCAAGGCACTATAAACATTTAAATTTCATAAAAATTTACATCACAAGTTTGGCAGTAATCATTCTGGTGACACATCTAAAGCCTTCATTGTCTGAAAAGTAATGTATGGCCAGCAGCTACCCTGCAAAGCAAAATACATCATTAGAACCAGCTTATAGAAAGGAAGAGGTACTTTTAACATGGCCCCCATTGCTGCTGCATCTTGTCCCCTCCTAATGCTTTACATATTTATTCTTAGGAACCCCAGGGAATTAGATGCAATTATCCTTTTCTTCTTGGGCAGAGAAATGGGTAAAACATTAAGCAGCTTGCCCCAGGTGACACAAAAGCTTGTATGATACTTCATGGGTCTGAATCAGCATCCCTGGCTCAGAGGATGGGTTCCCATCGGAGGAGGACACGGGTCACTAAAAATGTTTCTTCCTGCCATCAGCCCTGTCTGAGAATGCTGGCCACTTTCTACTGCCTCCGAGGAAGGTCTCAGCCACCTGCAGGAACACACAGGATTAATTAAAAGCATTCTTTTAAACCAATTAACTTAAACTGGTGGAAACCCTTGTGTGGATACTCTCAGTGGATTTAAACCTATTTTTTTAAATTCAGTTTAACTTGAGGCTCTGCATTTGCCAGCTGTGTCCCCAGCATCTTTCGCATCTTTTCAACTGCTTCTGTTTTTAAACTAATTTTAATTAAGCACACGCACTCTGTGTGGTCAAATCCCAAAGGGGCTCTGGGAAGGCAGGCAGAGACACTAGGAAAAAAGAGTGCAAGATGGTTCAAGGCCGTCCCTGGTTCTGCAGCCCAGCTCTCGGCAGGTACCCGCTGTTTTAAGCTCAGTATATTTGGGCAGTGAGAGCCCAGCCCTGTCCTGATGAACTTCTAGTCTCCATAGGAATTAATCTACACCTTAAAGACTGAATTTGCCCAAAGTAAAAGCAAGACAGAAAATATGAATGACGGTGAGCAGTTTGCTACAGAAAATCAGCACCAAGCAGGAGACCTGATATCTCCCAATGGTCAGTGCTGCTGCTCTCAGCCTTCCCCCAGAGCAGGGCTAGAGGTGACCTGGGGACAGCGCTCAAGGCTGAGCTTTTCAAGGTGATACAGCATGGAAACCAAAATATGTCAGTATGTCTGGCATGGAGTCAGCCCCAAAAGGCACAGTATTTATGGGAGCTGTCCGTGTCTCTAAACAAGCTAAAAACCACAGAGAGATGGAGAACTGTAGATTTCATTGACCATTCTCTGATCTAAACACATGCACTACACATTAAGCAAGATACCTCAGGAAATATTTTTAAACATGTTCTGACCTCATTAAGAAAAAACTGGAGGACAAAATACCACTAACCCATGAACCTTTCCTCTTTTTAAAAGATCATTCCGTGTTGGGTTTTTTTTTAATTTGTTAATGTATGTGCCAAGGAGACAGTGGACTGAAGTGCAGAAGGCTCCAGTCCTTCCTGAGCTCTAACCCACTCTTTTCCATCTCCCTCTAACTAGCTGAATACACACAGGTATTTTCTTTTGTGGGTTTTAAGCCCCCCCAAGTCTACAACTCGGTATAGCTTCCTGTATGGCCATTCTGGTTGGCACAAAACAGCAGTGACAGCACAACACTTTTCAGATAGGATCTTCCTATAGTTACCACGCATTTTCTTAAGTCTTCATCCTCAAAATGTCTTTAAAAATAACTTCTCCTGCAGTACTGGGCCATTTGTGCTGTGATTGTGATTTAACTTGAACAGCCACAAGGAGTAGTGTCCAGGACAGTGCTGTGTGCATGTGAGTACAAGCATCAAAACCACAATCAGTGACCAATATGTCCTGCTGCCTAAAATAACTTTGCATTTCTAGGAGGAGTTGTAGCCTTCACAGGAGCTTCTTTTTAGGTCACTGAGGCTGGAAGGGGATAAAAAAATAAGTCACTTGACATCCACTATGAGAGGCTTTGCATTGTTAATTTATTGCCCCACAAACTAGGAGACTTGTCATGGAGTAATAAAAGAGGTAAGGAAAGTATTTAAGGGCCCATGAAAATCTGGAAGAAAGAGAAGAATCAGGAAAAAAAAAAGTCACACACATTAAAAGAAAACCAGATACCAAGTAGGTTTTCAGAGACCAGGTGGCAATATATTAGTGGCAGGGTTTCTCATGGCTATTTTCCAACAGCAGCTCAGGAATATGAGAGAGTCTGTTAGAAGGGAAAACATCAACCACACACAAGCTTCATTGGAAGTGGAGAGCAGGAAGGCAGCAGGATAGCTGGGCTGGTGAGTGTTTGTAGGAGGCCTCTGAGAAGGAGGTGGAACACCAGGTGCCTCCAACAAAATGTGGCAAGAGTCAGGATGTCAGGGAAAGACTTCCCTGTGAAGGGATTTCCTGCCTTCTTGAATCCTAAAGCGCTTCATAATGCAGTGACAATTGGATGTGAAAGGGACCCTCCTGAGCTGCTACAAGTTTATGTGTCTTCTGCAGAGGTGAAAATAACATCATAAAGGGGACATGGCTAGAAATAAGCCCACTTTAAGCATCATCACACCATTGTGTATTGGCAATAAAACCGATTCTTTGCTTTCCTTTTTCTCCATGTTTATTCTTCGGCTAGTATAATTCTTTACTTAACTTGTCTTAAACTACCCTTGATTTGCACATATTTAAATGAGTAAAACCCTTTGCATTACTCCCTACAGAGGAGCAGTAGTGATTTACTCCTGCTAAAAATTTTGATCATATCCATAAAGGTAAAGTCAATCCAGCCGGAGGATGGCTGTGTGTTATCCTACAGTGCAGCCCAAGGGAGGTTTTAAAAACAGGAATATGAGCATGTGAACCAAGGCACAGAATTTAAGGCCAGAAGAGACTGATAAAATCACTTTATCTACTAAATAGCATAGATTTCTAGAAATGCTCCCAAGTAAATCTCTTAGGACTACAGAAGACATCTGTAATGGAGCTGGAAAGTGAACCCAAACACACAAGTCCTACTGCAGCAGGTGACCTGCAAGGCCACAGTTCAATTCTCCTGGGTGGAAGCAAGTCAGACATTTTCTTTATATCACATTGAGGGACCATTTGCTTTTCCTGTGTTTCACATGACTGACCTGGGACCATGCCCTCAAGCAGGCAGCAGAGCAAATCACAGAGCATAAATTGCTTGAAAAGCTTGTGCAGGTGGGTAACTGAAAGCTCAGCTGAAAACTCTTCTCTGTAAGAAGATACTGAGGGCGACTTCTGCTGAAAGCAGAATCATCACTTCTGATGGCATATCCTGTTTCTTCCCCAATGCAAGAAAACAGTGCAGAACCATTATCTGTGTGGTTGAATCCATGCTGTTCTCCTCTGAATTATTTATTTGTAAGGTTTCACACTGTACTGCCACCAGACAAGTAAATGTTGGGGTTTTTAAAAATAATATTTATCTCGCTATTCTTTAGTTACCAGAAGGCAGTTTCTAAGTTGCCTTGAGAGTATGTTCTCTTCTTCCCCCTTCAGCTGCAGACCCACGTTCTTCCCCTTTGCTTCTTCCAACCCATCTTTTCCATATGATTTTTTTTCCTTTCATCTGACCATAACTTTGTGTGGATGGTGCCTTAACCTGAGAGACTCATCAGTCCTGCTTTAAATGGCTTAAGTGGCTTTTGGAAGTCAAATCATCTGACCATGCACATGAGCAGAAGAGCCTCAGAAAAGGGCAAGAGTGAACTGTGAAAAATAAGGAAGAAAACCCCTAATCCACTGCAAGGTCCTGCCATTCCCAGTGGCTCCAGACACAACCATGGAGCAGAGGTACCTGGACTCAGACTCCAAGCTGAGTTTTCTACACCGAGATCCCACTGGGAGAATGTAGAACTTAATTTATCTTCCGTGTTTACCAAGCTGTCTTTTGGGGACATCCGTAATGATTCTGTTTTTATCTGGTACCAGAGGAGGACAAAGGCGCAGTGACGTGAAGGAAGATACATTAGCTGTCAGAGACAGGTAACACATCTTGCTAACATACTCTGTTCCATTTTCCCCCCAATAGCCTGAAGCGGTGTTTTCCTTTTGAAAATATCCTATCAGCTCTGACAGATGGATTAAGGCTTAAAAGCATCAATATTTTGGGAAAGTAGTACCTGCTAGAAGGCTGGATACAGGTTTGTCATTCAAGAGGTTTTATATTTCCTATTAGGTCCCTTTCCTGAAAAGCTGCATCCATTTTTTTTAAACTTTACCTACTGGTAGGGGTTGGAGGGTTTTAATTTTTTTTTTTTTGGTGGGGGGAAGAGTGGGACTTGTTTTGATTTCTTCAGTGGACACATCATCTGTCAGCAGTGGGGAAGAGTGGGAGTGCTTTTTCTTGTGCTGGTCCTGAAAAATTGTGTGACCACTAAAAAGCTGCCATTGCTCTTGCTCAAAGAGAATTACCAGAAAGTTGTTGCAAGATGGTAGACTTAAAAAAAAAAAAAAGGAAAAATCATCCCAGAAACAGATTTAAAGACTTCTGATAACTTTCTTCCTCTCACAGTAAAGGCTGAAGAATCAGTCTTGTTGTTCATATTCCCCACCTTACTTCTGACAGGCTGTTTTGCTTATCTGGCATTTCGGCTCAGATGGATCCCACCTGATAGCAGGCAGAGACACTGAAGCTAAGACTGTCGTTATCTGGGCACCAGCTACAGTCACAGAGAAGAGAGAGACACCTCAGGAGAGGGATTCACATCTGAGGCGGGTGAATCATTCTCTCAAGATGCCAGTATTTCTCCATTTCTCAAGATGCTGCTGGCACAAACAGCAGTAAGTCAGTACAATGAGGCTTCTAATTTTGGAGCCTTGGTGAAGCGCCTGAAGTTTGATGAGTGAATCTAGACTGTGGCGAATCTCCCTCTCATCATATCTGCAGCTTGATGGAGAGGAAGATATCAAAGATATTCACCCCTTTGTCACACAGGGCTCTTGTGAAGGGAGATGAGAGCAGAGAATTCACAAAGGAGAAGAAGCATAAAGGAAAGAGAAATGTGGAGGTTTCCAAGGGGAAGTGAGGAAATATATCCCACTTTTGCCTTCTGGCTTTGTGAGCTGAGTTACACGGCTTCTTGTCTATGCCACCTCCACAGCCAGAAGGCTGCTCAAATACAGGATTTGATTCTGGCCCAGAGCTCAGGCAGGAGCATAGCTGAGGATTTGCACATGGTTTCCATCTGCTCCCCAACTACTCTTCTCCAATAACTCGTGCAGCTGAATGGCTGCTGTTCTGGGAAGGACAGGGTTGGGGTGGCCAGTGGATTCAGCCCAAAGACTCAGAGTGGCTGAATATACTCACTAGAAGGATAGAAAAACATCAGCTACCTCAGTGCAATTCCAGAGGAACATTTCATTTCAGGAGATTCTTTGATGTCCAATATCTTCTTACGTGCAAGGAGTAAAAAGAAATGGAACATTTTTTGGCTCAAAACAGCGGTAGGAGGTAGAAAAGTAGAGTCAAGTTAGGAGCCCAGCACTGAACAGATCAGCAATGTGATCTCGTCTGAAGACCCTGACTCCAGGAGGTCCTGGCAGCATTCTTTGCATTAGTGTTCTTCCAGTCTTGAGAAACCAACAGGGCAGTGTGATCCCCTAGATACTTCCACCCTGTGACCCCAAATCCAAACCCATCTCTACAGGGCATGGTAGACCCAGGAAATCCATCCCCAGTGGAAGGACTGAATAAAGGGTCCTCCCCAGGGATCAGCTTTTGTGTTGCTGCTCTCTGCAGGCTTGTCTGGAGTAGTTTCAGCTCTGCCACTTCCTGAGAGGTGCCCCAGCACTGTCTCCAAAGTACTTCCTGCTGTGCTGAGCCCCAAAGAATCATCAGGGCATTGCCATCTGTGAGGCATTTGGCAGAAATCTCCTGATGGTGTTCAAATTTCCCAACTCAGTCACTCTGGGCTGTGGCTATGCAGGCACTGCTGGTGCAGTTCTGCTCTCTGTCCGTTGCCTAAGGGGCACACTGGCTTCACAACATCCTGTTTTCCCACCATTCTGAATGCAGAAGTTCATTTTATCAAGTCCAGAATGCCCAGTTCTTGCACACATTTGAAATGCTGGTGAGAAGAGAACAACTCATAATTTTCTTCTTTCTCACTGATTCTGGCAGAGGGGTCCTTGTGAGCATCAGGTTGACCCATTCAGGGTCTATGAGAGCCATGAAGCATTTGGTTTGAAGACAGTCACATCAGTTGCCCTGTGTACTCCAGGCAGAGGCAATCCCTGAGAGAATTCAGCCCACTGAAGATAGAAATCACCTGTCATTCTTCATAAAGAAACCTCAGAGCAACTTCATTGTGGTGGGACTCAAGCAGGATGCAAGGAGGGTGCTGGTGCCGTGGGGGCATAGTCCATTTTTTGGGGCACACAGCAGGGCACATTACTGAGGGCTAAACCTTCTTTTCCCACCTTCCTTTATCAGTCACTTGTAAATCAGACAGTTCCAGAGCCACGGCTTGAAAAAGAAAATCCAGTGTCCAGACTGAATGTGGGAGGCAGGAAAGTATTCAGAAGCCCAAATCCAGAATAGGAGGAATTGGAACTCCTGGATTATAGGTGCTCCAGGGAGGGCTCCCAAGTGTCTCGTTTTGCATGTCTCCAACCTGAGGGTGACTATAATTATCAGTGTTGCTTGGCGGCGAGGAACCCAGGGAAACAAGCATTTACAGAGAGACTGTGCACCACCCACTCCCACTGGAGAGCATTCCCATGAGTTACCAGTGAACAGCGTTGGGTCTCCTGGAGAAGGAAGTTCACAGCCTGGCCCCGAGAATCATCTTAAGCCTTTAAAAGGTCCTCTGCTAAGCAGTCAATCACTCCTCTGCTCACAGGCACGCACACTGCAAGTTCTGCCCTGCCCCTAATGGCTTTCCTCGATGTTTCCCGAATTAAAAATAATGTGTGTGATGCACTGTGTCATGTCCATGTCCACGTGGGCAATAGCAGAGCAATACAGACACACTAATAGACAGTTTGCTCAACACACTGTAATAAGATCAGATAGTTTCAGTACCTTTTTGGTGGCCGTTTTTCACCCAAGTGACATGCTTATCTGTGTTGGTGTATAAACTTCTGCAAGGTCATCTAGGATGTTGTGTTTTACCTTGATTGATAGCACAGTGCAAGGAACTGTGACTGATCCATGCAATCGTGTCTCAACCCATTTTTCTCCAGATCTTCAAGGGCTGAAATCCCTCATTTAAACAAAAAGAAATAAAAAAAACATCAAAACAAACAAAATAAAGAGCCCATCCTAATCCAAAAGTCTAGAGCAGTCAAAGCTGAAGTACCCATCCTGTCTGTTAATAACTTTCAAAAGTTTTTACTGCAAGATTTGGAATGTGACAGTAAAATTCTGCAACACGCACATGGTGTGGGAGGAATAGAAATTACGTTCAGAGTTTGAGTCTGGAAATTTGTGCCTGAACAGGGAAAAGCAAGGGATGTGTTTAATCAGCAGGCTCAAGTATCCCCTTCTTGTGAGACAGAAAAAGACAGCACTTAAACTTGATATCTCCTTGGAAATAGCAAGCGAGGAACACGGATCGGACGTCAGCAATGCTCACTGGGGAGAAGAAACACAAAATGGTGCTAGAATTAACACGTCCTTTACACACACATGTGCACTGTGCACTGCAGAGCAGTTTGTTTGGTGGTTTCCCTACCTGCCCTCGTGGCTGGGTTTCCAGTACCCCATCCCAGTGCCCTGCAGTGCACCCTTTTATATTCCATGTACCTGATTCACCAGGGAGGCTGGGACATTCAGCTGGTAGCAGGGTTCCCCTGGTGGGAGCAGTTAGACGCTCCTCAGACTCTTAGTAATACAGCAGCATTGTAACAGGAAGGAGAAAGGAAACTGAAACACTGAAAAGGGGAAATCTTTGTTAAATATCCTTCAGCAAAGCCAGGAACTGCAGCCAGGGCTCTGACCAGTGGCAGAGGTCATTAATGCAAGGTTGGACTTGTGTCCTGCCAGATAACTGCAACAAAAACCAAGGAGAAATGCACATCTGGGTTTTCTCTTCAATCCAAACACAGAGGGACTAGAACTAGAAAATTCTCTCCCTCCAAGTGGATATCAGGGCAGGATTGAACTCTTCCCAAAGAGTAAATCCCCCTCACCAACCACCAGCCCCTCTCCTTCCCTTCAGTTTTGGGACTCTCACTAGCCTTGGGGACCAGGACCCAGATGCTTTGCCTGATTCCCAGGCATCACTGAGGTTTTGTAGAAAAAGCATAGACACCCATCCTGCCAGAGCTCCCAGGCAGTGCCAAACACTTTCCCAAGTGTTAGCTGCTGATACCAGTGCAGCCACCAGTGGGTGTGGAGGAATGAAGCCATCTCATGGACCAGGGATTCTGGGCAGTGGTGTCAGCCCATCTTCATAACAGGGTTTTGCCAGGTGGACATCAGCACTGGATCAGTCAGAAAACTGAGGCTGACACTTCTGTAAGCCCTAATCTTCATCTGCAGACCTCTTCAGTGAGATTCTGAAAATATTCATGCCTCATCCACATCAGGCAAAGCTCTGTGCCTCTTCCCCTGCTAGCTCCAGTTCCCTGCATGGAGCTAGCAAAGCTTGGAGGATTCGTGCAGCCTGAGCTCCAAGCGGCTGTAACAGGCACAGCAACAAAAACGGTGACCTGTAGATAGCAGGCCTTTTCCTTTGCCACTAGAAATACTGTCATTCCAACGATATTATCCATAGCACAAATGTTCTGGAGAGTGTTCCCAGCACAGGCAGAGCTGCTAGATTTGGAGTTTAAAAGCCACAGGAATCAGTCTGAACATCTCACACAACCCTACTGTGACAGACCCAGAAACGTGCCCCAGGCTTCTTGCATCAAACACTCACACCTTGTGATTGAGCTAGAGCTCTCCTTCTCAAAAGGCACCCAAACCTTCATTAATGTCATTAATTAACTTCATTGCAAAAGGGACTGCTACCCTCTTTGACTGATCTTACACTAACTGTCAATTTTAGGCTATGAGTGGTTACTGAACTTCCTCCTTGTACAAACAGGGTCTCCCCAGGAAGGATGCCTTTCAACTGGGATACAGCATGTTATCAAAGCAAAGGAGAATTCCCTCTCTCCCTCTCTCACAACAGGGAGAAACGAGGTTCTGACTAAAGCAGTGTCACGCACTGAGATGACAGGTTAACTGTGTATGATTGTAGACTGCAAGACGGTAAAGTATATGCAAGCCACCTTCCAAATACCAGGACGTATATTACTCTTTTCCCCTGAAGAAAAAAAATATAAATTTTCCCCTGTAAAACCCAGAAATACTCACTTTGAGTGCCATGTTCTGATCTCGCTGCTTTGAAATTTCTTCAGTGTGGCTCTTACAGTTTTGAGCCAGCACCAGCAGAGCCCCCAAACCAGCCCTTAGTTCTTTAAACCATGATTTATTTTACTGGTTTGAATATTTTGTGAGGGAGTCATGTGAGCACCTCGCATCTTCAAATCAGTGTGACTGTGCCCGCCCTCACAATCCTGTGCAAAGACGGGAAGTTAATTAAACATGTGTTTAATTTACAAATGTTATCCCTTCTGGGGAGCAGAGTACAACTCCAGCTAAAAGGGAATGCTGTGTTTATTTTACTTCTTCATTGGCTGTTCCCAACCTGCAGTGGTTTATGGATATAAATAATGTTTTAGAGTAGGGAACGGTTGTGGTGGAAACTAAGCCCAACTTTTGAATAAGCCATGAAGAAAGAGTAACTTGAATCATGCAATGATTTCTAGGAAGCTGAAATAATTAATTCTTTCATGGGTAAAATATAAGCCAAAAAATAAAGCTTCAGTGTCCCATGGTGACAGCAAAATTTAAAACTATGGTGTTAAAGAAGGCAGATTTCCCCACTAGTATATGAAAGCAATGTTCTCATTTAGGCCAGCAGAAATCTGGACTAGCTCCATTTGGATCATTGAGCATGCTCTGGATTTACCCCAGGGTAAATGAAAACAGAAGACAATCCTCCCAGGTTTTCTATCAGGGCCAGACTCCAAAAAAGCTGATATCCATACAGCTCCAAGGTAGGACCTCTTCATCACCCCTGGTATCCATGTGGATCAAAATATTTGTGCTCCCTACAGTCTTCCACTTTTGAGAGGACTGCTTTCTAAAAGCAACCCCACTCCAGCTCAGCTCCTGTAATGTTCCCAGCTGCTTGGGAAAGCTCAGATCTAATTCTGAATAAATGCATGTATTTGTCATAGGGAAAAAAATAATATCTGAAGACATGTACACCTAGGTTGTTGTGAGAGACTACAATCCAGACAACAAAACATCCTTGGTAAAATGTACACCCTTTCTGAGTGAGGATGTTTATCATTTGACAACTAAAAAAAAAAAGGACATTAAAACAGATAGAGTTTCACAATGCTGCACAAGAAATGTAACCACCAGTATTTCAGATCCTGTTAGGAACTCTACTACCTTCAGCTACTCATGAGTCTATGAGAGCAAAAAATGCTTGTGTGTCTCATGCCTGATAAAGGCAATGGAACCAGCCTGGAAGGTTTCTGAGACAGCCCCATCCTTCCAAACTGCACCAGAGAAGAATCAGTCTCTAATCGAGGTGCCAAAGGGTTGGACTAACACAGAGCTGTAGCACAACCACACAGCAATCTCTACGTTTTGCCGTGGTGCTGGTGACATGCCTTGAGAGTTCCAGGAAGTAATGGCAAGATCCCAGAGACTGGGGCAAAAGGGCATGTCCTAAAGATGAGTGCAATTTGTTATTTGGATTAATAATAGGCAGGTCATGAAGTTGCTTTCTGTTATTTTGAGTAGAACTTTATTTTCTTTCTTAACTGTCCTCTCTCCATTTACACCCCTTTTCGGCAGAACACTTGCGAGCCTTAATTTAAATATGAGTATGAACCCAATCAACATATCTCCTCTGGCTGCTAAGAGAAGCCCCCAGGCTGTTTAAAAAATCAGACTGTACTCACAGAGAATTTGTGGTGTTGACTCAGACGATGCCAGAGCACATTTTCTAAGGGGTGCAGTGCAGGCATCACATTTGGCTTCAGCTGGACTCAGGGAAGGGTTTCGTGCTGGTGCTATCGGGATCCTGAGCAGGGCTGAGGGAGGAAGCCAGGTAAGTAAACTCAGGCCTGGCTGACACACTTTGCACCCACAAAGGGAACCTTGGTTAGATTCATGCTACAAAGCCAACTCAGCTGCTGCTTAAAATTCAGCCTAATGTTTGTTCTACGTTCCCGCAGGTAATATACCCATGGCAGCGGTTTATATTACTGTAAGCAAAGTATTTTAAACACTTTAATGGCCTGCTTTATACCCATCCTTGCCTTCAGTGGGTGCAAATAATTGCTGGTGCAATTTTGTACCCCCAGTTATTTGCAGTTTTGGTGCGTGTCACTGACGTGTCTAACTAGCTGATAGGATACGTGGGTGCAATCAGATGCTGTAATTAGAAGTTTAAATGACACGAACTGCACCCACACATAACTGCAAGTGCAAAATTGTATCCATAACATCTTGGAAGTAACAAAGAGAGGAAGGACTTAGAAATTTGTCCCTGCAAATGTTAATTTGCACGGCAATGAGCTCAAACCTATTTGGCAAATACACTTTCATTACACAAGATTTAAGCCAATTGATTCTAAACAACCTGAGAGTGTTCAGGCACTCAGCATCAGACACAGCATCTTAAAAATTATACTAGTCTGCTGAACTAGGGCAAGGAACTTTTCTCTTGAGTTAGGTAACACGTAATTCATATCTTCATTACTGCCTTAGCTGTGGTTGGAGTAAGCAAGAGCCTTTGCTTGCAATGACAGATTTTTATCCTGATTTCTCAAGGCTGCAGCACAGAGTAAGTGTGTTTCGTATTTCATGATAAGCAAATGGTGTGCAACAAATAAGAAGGTTCTTGCTTTGGAGTTTTTCTTGACGCCATAATCATTTAATATGTAATTACATATTCCTTGCTTACTGCAAGGCAGAAATTTTAAACTGACACCTCTTTGTAGGCATGATGAAAAGTTTTGGGAACCTCAGAGGAGTTTTCAGTGGTTTTACTGGGAAGACACAGATGCATTTTGATGCTAAATCAGAATCACTGGTGTCTGTCTTATTTTTCCCGTTTTAGCCCCAAGGCCCTGTTTAACTATCCTGTGCACTGCAGTGTGTGCCACACAACTGGAAATATTTCTTCAGGCTGTTTGTTATTTCTTCTTCTCTTCTGGCCAAGGGAGACTGCAAGAAAAACTGAACCAACTGAGACTGAACAAGCTGAAAGAAAAGCACAACAGGTCGGAGTGTAGAGGGGTAAAACAAAAATACTGAGAGATCACACCCTTTCATCTCTCCTCCAGTATTTTGGCTCACCAGGGTAGCCTTTCCCCTTGCTGGGAGAGGGAAGCAGGAGGAGACCATGGCAGAGAAACACAGCATGGGCTGCTTCTTGTGCCTTGGGATGATTCACCTCCCCAGGCTGGGAAGTTGTGTTTGGCCAGCTGAGGGCAGGAAAGCAGTTTTCAGACAAGAAACATTATTTTAGCTCTTGAGGAGAGCTAAAATGCAGAGATGTCTCCTCTGAATCATATCCAGCTCTCCAGAGTCACATTGCCCTTTAGCCAACCTGTGCCTACTTCTTCAGCTGGGATATTCCCACTCCCAAGCATCACAAGAGTTTCAAATCTTCAAGAGGTGCCTATCCTGACTTCTGGAAGTTTTCTTTTCATCAGACCCTATCAAGAATCATCCACCTCAACTTGGGAGCCAGCCCCTCCTGTGCGTTCCAAAGCAGCACAGACCATGGCAGCTTCTTGCTGTGTCCAGCTTGGTTCCCCACCTCCTGTCTCCACTTCAAATGCTTTGCAGCTAGCCCTAAAGGAAACAGGCCAGGATCCCATCTACCTCAGAAGCAATCCCTGGAGAGCAGGGCTGGCTAATGGCAAACAGCTGCAGCTGTTAATGTTATCTCAAGGGATCTGGGCTTTAACAGTGGAGATCCTAGGTTCAGATCCTGTTGACAGACCGTAAGATTCATACCAATAATCTCTCCCAGCAAAATACAGTGGGGATCACCTTCTTGAGGCCCCAGGTACCTGGAAGAAGCAGCAGGTGATGTCTGAGGCACCATGCTGTCCTCTTGGCTGGATAAGCAGAAAGATGCTCTGGTGGCTTAAAATTTTTTTTCTCCTACTTTTTTTTTTTCTCTGATAGACTTTTCCCCAATTATCACACACTGTGGCTGTCCATAGACTGACTGTTTCACACCATCTGAATCAAATGTCTGCTCTCCATTAGGTGTACAGCATTTCCATATGCCCTGGTTGCTTCTACTGCCATTTCTTCTCTTGAACCTGCAGAGCTGTTGGCTGTGTTATCCAAACCATCCCTCTCAGCCTGTCAAACCTCCCAGCTGAGAGAGCAGAGGGATCCAAGTAGAGATTACAAAATGGCAGGTTCCTGGAGCAGCCTTGGTGATGAGCTGCCCTCAGCCATAGCCTTGGATTCCCAGGATCCAGAGTAAGGCAGAGTCCACATTGCTGATGGATAACTCAAAAATGGGGTGAAATGATCTCACCAAAGCAAAACTCGTCAGATGACACCTATTAGATAACATCAGCTGGCTTCATCAAATGAGCTGGAGAGCTCTTGGCCCAGCTTGCCATGGACATCTGGCTACACAGTGCTGCCTTGATAATGCCAATCTTCACCTCCATCCTCTGGGACATGGGAGAGGGCAGAAGAGCCATCATCCATGTATGAGGTTTGGCTGTGGTAATAAGGAGGCCACTGCAGCCATGAATAATCTGTTTTCCACAGTTTCCACAACCCACACGGTGTGAAAAGCTGGACAAGGATTTGTAAATGAATTGAGCCCAAGAGTAATTACACGTTCCTGCAGATTACTTGGTGCCGTAATTGCACTTAGTATTTACCATGTGACCTAAGCCAGAAATAATCATGTATTTACTTTATATTTATATTGTAACGTGCCATGTACTGTAATTATACTGCCACTCCATGGTACTTAACACATCATTGAATGTTCCACAATTATCATGTTAGTAAATAGCACTTACTGAGATTTGTGGCCTGTAATTTCAAGCATTACCTGCTAAAGATTTATTGTAGCAATATCAAAAAAATGTTTCTTGACAATGCCATTTCATGTAAAAAATGTCAAGTCCTAGATCCAGTAGGAATCAGTTTTTAAAATTTCAAAATTTGAAAATACAGAAGGAAATCTGGATTTGAAATTAAGGGCTTTTCCAGTAAAGTAATGATTACTTCCAGGAAGAATTCTCCAAATTCTTCTGCTTGAGTTTCCAGAATATTATAAGTGCAAACTGTCAAACTTGTGTGATTAAATGAAAGAATTAAGTCCACCTTGAGACTCTTAAAGGAAAATGTTTTGGAAGAAGTTAATATCCACTTGACCTCTCATTTAATTCTGATTAAATCTCTGAGTGGCTAAAACTAAACCTCAGATTTTCTGAATGGATTTATGTTTTCATATACATTTGGTCATAGAAGTATTTCTGCTATTTTAGTAGAGTTACATGAAAAAAGTCAAGTGCGTGCTTTGCTGCTGCTTTGGTGGTCTAAAATCCACGTATGAAAGTCTTAAGATGTTGATGAAAGTAAGATCATTTAAACAGGAATGATTTAAAAGAGAATCATGATTCCTCCTTCAATGGGATTTTTCCATACTGTAACACTTATGGGTGCCTGGATACCACTTAACTCTGGCAAAAAAAAAAGAAAAAAAAAAAAGAAAAAATCAATGACGACCCAAGATTTCCAGCTCATGTCAATCCCCATACTAAAAACATCACAAAACCTTTAAAGAAACCACTCCAAGCTTCCCTTCCTTCCTTCCTTGTATATTCTGTCTTGATTGCAAGCCCCATAGAATGGTCTCTAATGTAGAGATCCAAACCTGGAATTGGGAATACCTTCTCTTGCTCCTCTGATTCAAGAGCACGGACAAGTCCTTGAGTTCAAACTGAAGGAGTGAAATCCTGGCTGCACACACGGTTAGTATTTCTTCTGCTGAACCCTCTGAAGCCTAGGTTATTCCCCCAAAACCTCAGCTCTTACTTCAGCCTTGATCTGCCCAATATATACAAATGAGCTTAACTTTAAACACTGATAGTACCATTTACCTCATTAACTGGAGCTGGATGAATAATTCATAGTGCATAATTTTTCCAATGAATCTCACTTCTTTTTGTGTTTGTGAATTGTCTGCAAATAGATTCTTGATTGGACTCTTCATCTAAAATTATTTTCAGATTTTTTCGGTGAATCATAACCAGTCTGCAGATCGTTTGTGAGCCGTACACAGCGAGCAGTCACAGTTTGCAGCTCATGCTGTGTGGGTTCACTGTAGGAATGTCAAGGTAACACTCCTGTTCCCTCCCTGGAAAGCCTTATGTAACCAACCAACAGCAGGATGAATTTCAAACGGCACATATGAGCGTAAAACTTGGAAATTCACACCCTTGCTGAGTGTTGTTGTCAAATTCAGAATCTCCCCTCCACGAAGGGACAAACAGTGCTACAGAAAGGTAAATATCAAAGCTGCCCTTGCACCTGTAGCAAATCTGAGGGCTTGGAAACACAGGCGAAGTTCCTGGAGGGTGACAAGTTTCAGCCTAACAGCTGGTCCATGATAGCTGCCCCTGTGAATGATTTCAGGCTGAGGAAACCTGGATTGATTGAGCCTCTCCTCAAAGGAGGTTAAACTACCAGATCGCTTTGCTCTCAGTGCGGGCTAAGAGTTCCCCTGTGGATGCAAATTAGTGATCACAGGGTGACTTCTTCCTGTGTCTGAGGCTGGAAGGGGTTTTTTCCACCTAGCTACCGTATTTGCTCTGGAGAAGAAGATCTCAGCCCTGGCAAAGTATCTTCTACTGGGGTAATAAAATTACTTGAGAAGCGCTCAGATCCACTGTGTGCAGGAAAGCTGCTGGGGCAGTTTTGTCAAGATTTCATGACCAATACTGCACTGGCCTCTACAACAAGAGAAAATAAGCTAGCCTGCTTTTGACCACCACTGCTTTCACCGTGCCTAAATGACCTGGCTGTGGTGTGAGAAGCAGCAGAAATTTCCTTTCCCACTTTCCCTACCCAATTCAGCAGATTTCCCTAACAAAATCTTTCAAAACTTCTTGACCCTATGGCAATTTAAGCACTGCCTTGCCATAAACCACAAGCTTACATGCTTTGCAGAGTGGATTTGGTTTGCTAAATTAGGATTTGATTCTAGGTTGGGAGATTTTGTCTGATTAAATCAATCTTTACTAAAAACTACCATAATATCCCTGCAAAAGCCAGAAGCATGCAAGCCCGAAACCGACGTGCTGTAGCCCAGGCCCTCGTTCAATATGTAAAGATTAATATAATTTGAAAAAAAACCTCTCTGCCATCATAAATCAGTCCCCAAAGTGGTCAGATGTGGACTAGACTTTCAAATACATCATTTTGCAGTGAAAGAGGCAGCGATGAATATGCAGAAGAGGATGGGAGCTGTCAGGAGCGTGCAGATGAAACCACATGATCAGTCGCCCCTTTGACCTGTGTATCAGATTTTGAAGGGAAAAGTCTAGTTTTAAGCACCGTCTCAGAATACAAAGCAACTATGTCTACCACCACTCCACATACCACTGAACAAAGATGTGGGTTTTGCAGGAGGAAGATCACAAACTCCGAGAGGATCTCCCAGGCTCAACATTTGTTCAAACACGAGGAAAAAGATAAGTCAAAAAAAAATTTTTAACGAGTATCAGGCCACATGTGCCTCCAAAGAGACAATGGGGGACCAGAATTTTATACTTTTAAGAGCAATAGATGCTGTGATTATCATCAGCCAAGACAATGTGTACAGCTTCCCAGCTTTGCCATGCCTGTCAATTTTGGCACAATAGTTTGACATGAAAGGTGCAAATGGAAAACGATGGCAGTGAACATCTTTAGGGAAAGTGAGCTCCAGTGGTGAAGTGATATAATTCCTTGATGCCTGAGGAAATATTTGGTCCTGACGGGTGGATCATTAGCTGCATTGCACAACGCTGTAGGAAAAGGCAATTATAGGAGTAGCATGGGAACTTATTCCTGGCCTTGATCTGCCATCAGATTTTAAGAAAACTCTCTTGGAGTTAAACTCATTACCTGCATTGAGCTCCCCAAAATAACTTTCTCTGTGCTCTGGTCCAGGGTAGCATACACATTTAAAAGATAAGGAAACTGTAGGTACTGCATTGCTGATTCCTGTGTTGGTCAACTGCCTTGGATATCTGCTCCAGGTTGTGAAAGCACAGCTAAAAAGTTACTCTGTGATCCAGAATACGGTCACCAATTAGACCCACATGGTGTGAGATCAACAGGCTGAACCTCACCCCTGAGACAAGGAGCTAAACATGAGCTCTCAGTTTGCAGGGGGGTTCAGTGCATGAAGAAGTAGATTAACCCATTTCCTACAAATCCAGTGACATATTTAGCATAATCTCATTCAACCCTCAAGTCATATGAGCTAACTT
The DNA here is from genome assembly GCA_013397975.1 of Machaerirhynchus nigripectus. Taxonomy (NCBI): domain Eukaryota; kingdom Metazoa; phylum Chordata; class Aves; order Passeriformes; family Dicruridae; genus Machaerirhynchus; species Machaerirhynchus nigripectus. Next base: position 1,809,985 of record VZRQ01008389.1, on the reverse strand, counting down.
CTTGAGTCCTTTCTGGTTTCCAAACCTGCCTGGAAACATCACCATGTAAACAGTCCTGAATCCAGGATCTGCAGTGCCCAGGAATAACCGGGGCACTCACAGCCCTTCCTCCAGACAGGAACTGCATGAATGAGCCAGCCACCCGAGGGTTCAAGGGGTACACGTGTCCCACCAACAATTTTGGGTAATACTGAGCCACTTGCTCTCGCCCATAAATTCTTTCCTGCAGCACAACAGTCTGATGTAATGAACGCTTTACATGAGCCACGAGCTTAGAGCTTTTGCTCTATGCATGTGCCATTGATTAGAGTGGTTGCAGATGGTTTTATTTTAGGTAATCAAGATTGCTGAGCTTTGCCAGCATCAGAACAAAGGCATAGTTTCCCCACTCACTAACCAAATTTGTAGCCAAAACACTTGAATTGATATGAACTCGGATGGACAGTGAGAAAGCAAGGAGGGGGGAGAGCAGCTTGCCCATATACCCCAAGCCAGGTGGCTCATACCCCTGCACACCAGGTTTTACATCCACCTTAGAGGAATCATATTCCCTTTTACTCCTAAAGAGTGGGAGGGGGAGAAACACCTTATTTTTGAACAACTCCCATGCTGCCCTGCTGTATCAACACAATACACTGAGCTGCAGAAAACAAAGGAGAAAACAACACCAGCCACAAAAACCCACACAAACAAACACTAAAGCCTCTGGAGAGGGAATTCCTCCTTTGAGATATCCCCTCTGAAGTCTCCAACCCGTACTGCAGAGCACTGCTTCACATGTCATTTGACCAGTACTCCCCTGCCATTCCCACTCAGCTGGAAAATCTCTGCAGGCTCCTTCCCCCGGGAAGCAGGCGAGGGAAAAGACGGAGCAGTTACATGATGCTACAGAGTCACTCAAACGAAATTGCTGTTGCATGAAAGCTTCTAAAGCTCCCTGTTATTTAACCATTCACACTGGTCCCAAAAGAGCCCAGTTTTACGGAATACTTACTAAATTTCAGTCTCAGTGAAGCCAGTGGAAGGGTATGAAGTAGCATGAAAGGTCTGGTTGTTTGAGTTTTTTGGGGTCTCTAGGATGTGCAGGGTGGTGCTGGGACTTGTGCAGTGGAAATGCCCCCCCTCCTTGCCCCTTCCCATGTTGAAGGGGATGGATGGAAGCAAAGGAAGCATGCACAGAAAAAATAAATGCATCTGCTTCCCAAGTTGCTGCTGGCTGAGACAAGAGAAAGGGCCGTGATCTTCCAAACAGTCACTCTGAGGCCTTTGTTTAAAGCTGTGCATGGTAGCTATAGGACAAGGGAACTAAATGTATAGAGAGATGGGGGAGAAAAGAAAGAAAAAAATATGGAGGGGGGAAATATTGTAAGAGAGAAATCAACAGAAGGCATTTAGCAGCTGGGGTGACATAGAGAAAGTGCATTTAGAACCACAGACACTCGTCCTCAGGGATGTGGAGGGGAGCAGGTTGTTTTATTCTGAGCTTCGCTTCTTCACATTTTTCAGATTAACAGTTTGCAGTTCTCTGCTGAGCTGTAAGGTCTCAGAGGCACTGCCTGCTGGAAGGTTTTGATCAGTGTGGGGCATTTCCAGCAGACAGGTTTATTAACTGATTTACTGACCACATGCATTTTGCTTAGCTGAAACTATTCAGCTGGTCTCTTTCTTTTCCCTTTCTCCACAGCTCCCCATTACTAATTATAGAATCACACAATCACAGAATCATAGAATCATTGAGGTTGGAACAGACCTCTGAGCTCTTTGAGTCCAACTCCATACTGACAAATCTCTAAACCTTGTCCTTAAATGCCACATCTACATTTCTTTTAAATACTTCCAGGTATGATGCATCCACCACTGTCCTGGGCAGCCTGTTCCAGTGCTTGACAACCCTTATGGTGAAGAACTTTTTTCTTACTATCTAATCTGAATTTCCCCTGGTGCAATTTGTGATGGTCTCCACTTGTCCTATTGCTTTACTTTGGAGAAGAGACCAACCTCCACCTGGCTACACCCTCCTCTCAAGAAGGTCCCCCCTGAAGCTCCTTTTCTCCAGGCTGAGCTCTGCCAGCTCCCTCAGCTGCTCCTCATCAGACTGGTGCTCCAGACCCTTCCGCAGCTCCCTTGCCCTTCTCTGGACATGCCCTAGCCCCTCAACATCCTTCTTGTCATGAGGGGCACAAAAATGAACCCTTGATCTGAGGTGTGGCCTCACCAGTGCCGGGCAAAGGGAGAAAATCCCTTCCTTGGTCCCACTGGCCACACTGTTTTTGATACAGGCCAGGTGCCATTGGCCTCTTGCCCATCTGGGCACAGCTGGATCCTGTTCAGCCACTGTCAACCAACACCCCCAGATCCTTTCCCACTGGGTACTTTCCAGCCACTCTTACCTCGGCCCAGGTGACACAGACCCACCAAAAGCCCTTCTCTGGTCTCTGTTAGGGCTGCAGCTTGAACTTTCCCTGGGGAGTGTCTTTTGCAGCCAAGAAAGGATTCACCCTCCATTTCAACAGCAGTCTAGGTGAGGTACCACCTCAGCTATGTGACCACCACTTTTTTTTCAGTAATGTACAACATGCAGGGTGAAAACAGCATGCCATGTAAAGATTACCCTACCAAAACCCCTACCTATTATATGGATTTAATATGGCTCAAGAGAATAACAGTTTCTACAAAGTCCACTATCCAGTTTTAGTGATGAATTTACTCATTTGAAGGACTTGCTTTACGTTCTTTGTGCTGGAGCGCATTAAAAAAAGAAGATGAAGAAGAAATGAAAGCTTTCAAAAAAACACTTTGGAAAAAAACCAGTTCAATATTTGAGCAAAAATGCTTCAAAAATTTGCATCTGTTCTCCAGCAAGCCAAACTATAGATATTTTTTCCCCTCAGTATTTTGGGTTTTTTGAGTGTTAGCATTTTCAATTTTGTACATTCCTTTTCCCCCTATTTTGTACTGCCTGTTGAAGTACAAAGATTCCTTGGTACAAAACATCACGGACTTCAAGGGACCTAACCTAAACTGATGAATACCTATATCCTCAAGAGGTCATAGGACATGTTGTGGCCTCTAAGTTTCACACGAAAATTAAAGACAAGAAAAACAAAGCCACTCCCTCCATAAAGGTACCACAGCGCAGATTTGTTGGCTGACCATTATCTGTGCTGCTTTAGCTCCTGAGCCAGCCCTTCCCAGGGACAGATGGATGTACAGAGCAGGCCCTACAGTGACACCTTTCCATATAGATCACTAAATAACTCCACAAAACTGGTGAAATCTGTTCTCCCACAAATTTCACATCTCTGGTGGAATCTTCTGGTGTCTGTGGAGAGCTGTACTAACACTGAAACCTTTCTCTAGGGAAGGTATTAACAGAGTTTGTCTTATGCACTGTCTATTTTAGTGAAACTCCTAGGAATTAAATGTCTTGAGACTTGTGACAAATTTGATTGAAACAGGCCGGGAGGTTTAGAAGGTAACAAGGGGATACTTATACAGACACAGAAATCATATAATTTTTTAGCTCCCATCAAATAAGTCTTATTTCCCAAGGAAAACAGGCTAGACATACACCTCCTATCCTTCCTCACATGCACACAGATACCTGTTGAAAGGTCAGTGACCATCAATTTCACATTTATATTTTTGCTTCCATATACAAAAACAATTGCCCTGTCCTTACACTGGCATCCAGTGTCCTGATGGCCAGCCAGAAGAAAACTGTAGTTAAGGTATTTTGGCCTATCTAGAGGAAGAAAAATTGAGGCTTGCAATATTGGCTAAGTTTGCAAACAGAGACAGCAGCTATACACCAAACAGTGAGGCAACCACCGGTTTTCATGGCACAGCCTATTACCTTGTTGTGGAATTTGCCCAAATCAGTTTATAAATGTTTAGCTCTTGGCACAGATCTTTCAAAAGAAAAAAAAAAAAGGACCTTGCTAAATCATGACACAAAGACGTCTTTCAGAGGCTTTTTAAAGAATGAGACCTGCATGTAAAGCGATATCCTCATTGTGAGTATGTAATGGGATCTCCTCTGCAGTCAAACCACTTTCCTCTTTAAGGGACTTACTCAGAAGTGGGAAAAGTCTTTTGCCAATTATTGGGCAGTTCAAAACCAACTCAGAACACCAACACTTGTCAGTACCTGACAGCTATCCAGTTACCTTCTTTGCAAACCCACCCAGAGAGGTTTTCAGCCCTGCTCCTGCTGAACAGACAATCCTATTAACAAAACCTCCTACTCCAGATTCAGTCAGGGTTCTCCATTGGAACAACGGCACAACCTAACAAGACCACGAGGATCATCTTATTCCCTCTTCCTTCCAGGTTGTTAAGCCCAGAAGAGAGCTAAGGCACACCAGCAGCCTGCGTGTATGGTGCCTCTCTACATGCTGTACCTGTTCTGTAGATAAAAAAGGAACTTCAATTTCTACTGCTGTCAATGCAGTGACTTTTAATCAGTAAATTCCCTTTCTAAGACAGGCAAGAAAAAAAAGTCCTCATCTGAAAAAAATATCAAATGCATTTTCAGCCAGAAGACATAAATATAACCAGAAAGCCATTTGGAAATGCTTTCATCTGACAACTGACATGCTTAGATCATCTGCAGCCCACCCTGTGCTTTTCTCACTAGAGAAAGTAAACACTAGAACTGCTGCTGCTTTGAATACTCCCTTTAAATATTTTCTGGCACAGACTTTCCCAAAGGCAGCAGTGGAAGTCTCTCTGCTTAGGATAGGCAAATCTTTCCCTCCTTTACATGAGACACAACACAGTGGGTACCCTGTGACATGGGTAGAAACAGGTTAAGATTTAAGAATTGTGGAGAACTGCTTACTTGAGAGGGTCTGACACTCTTCTCCTCCATGGGAATCTTTGGTCCCACCTCCGTTATCACCTGCCCTGACCCATTTCCGATCAGATTCCATCTAATTTTTAATCCCCAGTTATGCCCCAAATCCCATGTTTTGTGTATTTGGAAAGACTTTTCTTCCAGTGACATCTCTGTCCACAAGTCCATGCCACTCTGGACTCCACATCCGAGTTCTGGTGTGCCCTGTGAAGGTTGGGTCCTGCCCAAACATGTTGCAAGGCTCTTCCTGCGGCCAGCACCTCAGTCTATGCACAGCTCCCCTTGCTCAGCAAAGGTCCATTTGGGACGGTAGAACATGATCCTAAATAAACCCACCTTTGAAGTCTGTGTAGAAACCCCTCCCTTCTGCAGGGGTTACAGTGACCACGGAATAACATTCCCTGCAGAGGCTCTTGAGACTGTTCCAGCTTCTTGTTCAAGGTGTGATTTGACATATCCAAACTGAAATGTAATTCTTTGACGAGGGGGTTCACTCTGTCACTTGTCACTTCAAGCCCCCATACAAGGCGTAAGAAGCTCTCAGCAACTTCCAGGAAAACCGTGAGCAGAAAGCAGGCGGCTTCGACTGAGGGGGGCTAAATCCCAAAATTCTCTTGTTTTCTTGGTTCACCAGAGGACAACTTAACAGCCAGGGCATGGTGCAATGTTGAGTCATATCTACACATGGCAGCTGACTGAGGCATATATACAGCTTTACTCCAAATCTCTGCAAATGCATGCAAAGTCCAAATCCACGCAAAGGTCTTGCTGCTAAGAGTTGTCTGAAGCCTGGGTGATCTTAAGCAACCAGCAGTGCTGATCAGAGCCACAAATCTTACAGGACAGAGACAGGACAGGTATACTGGGGGCTGGTGCTTCCACGGCCCACTGCAGAGAGCAGAAGAACTTTTCCACAACAGAAACACTTGCTATAGAAAGTGTCCTAACAAACAGGGCTGCAAATCAGCAATCCTCCATGAGTACATCTTTCAGGATTGAAACATTTGTTGAAAGATGGACCCCAGCCAGAAACAAGCATTTGGTGAGTGCCTAAATTAAGTTAACATTTGCAGCCATGATAGACTTGGTCTAAAACACCAGGATGCAATCAGTCGATTGAATTACAGCATCTTAAAGTGACAAGGTAAAAACTAATTTCTTCTTGTTGTGAGTTGAGCTCAGTAGTGGATGTCTCAGTGACAAGGGGTAGAGCTAAACTGCAGGTCCTGTAAGAGAAACAGGCAAAGAAAATACACAGGGGTAGCTGCAGAGTCTTGGTTGACAAGTAGGAACTAGGCAAGCCCACTGCTACTTTTCGTGTTCCCGTGTGCTGTATCGCTATATATGTTATGCAAATCCGTGTGGTCCTTTCATTTAGAAGTAGTTACATTTCACTGGAACATAGCTCAGAGGGAGGTGCTCCATTATAAACATGTCCTGTCCTTGATGCCAGTGTAGATGGGTCATGGCTCTACCACCCAATAAACCAAGTTCTAGGGTGTCCAGTCCTCCAGCAAAAGCCCTGTGGCCAGAGAACACAAATGTAACTAAAACACCCAAAACCTACCCAAAAACCCCATAACCAAACCCATATTCAAAAGTTTCTACATGTATTCGAGGAAATTACCTAGTCCAGGAAGACTTTATGCCAGGTTAGGATCTTTTTCCTCTCATGGCCAGCAGATGGGCAGCGTGAACGTCAGATTGCACACGCTGGCTGTGGAAATGCAATTGTGTGCCTGAGACCCACCCAGCTACTTCGTGTCAGCATAACTGACTGCATGCTGCAGAGGCCACACCAGTTTCTCTACGTAATGGAAATAGTATGGATATATCAGCTATAATTTAGGTGTCTGAGTAATTGTGGCCATCTGGGCTGTCTTAGCTGCTTGTGTCTGGACCTGGCTGCCACTGCAGAGTGGATCTACCTCTCCCCAAACCTGTGAGGACATCTCAGCTGTGCAGTGGCACTTCAAGTGGCATGAAAAGCTGCCTGAATAGTGTATTGAGGAAACTGAACCATGCTCAGGGTGATCACTGGTGGAGCTCTAAAAGCTACAGCCAGACATGCACACCCAGCAGCTGAAATAGGGGTATAGTTTTTACTACTATTAGCTATACTCCCCTCAGCCCATCAGCATGATAGTATTTTTTGGTATTTATTTTTTTCTTTAAATACTTTATTTCACAAACCTGGCAAAAGTACAAAGAGGTGATTAGGTGCTGCCACATCAGTCATAAACCCCTAGGGATTGAGGAAAGAATACAGTGGAGCCAAAGGTGAGCAGTTTTGGAAGATATCTGTAGAAGAGACACCTGCAACTGCAGCCTGAGCTCCCCTTAGCTAGGTTTGCTTAACCAGAGATCAGGCCACCTTGAAGTCAGACAGGATTACCTTAATTCAATTTGCTTTTCTGTGGTTATGAAGGAGCAAGACTCATCCTGACAGTTTTTCAATAGTCACACTCCTTTTATCTTTTAATGAAAGTTGAGAGTCAGATTTAACCATATGACTCCAGGATCTTGGAATTTTAAAAATGTGTAAAAAAGTTAACAAAGTGCCTGAGCTGAACTTGATGTCTCAGTCTTGGACCAGATCTTCACGTCAAAAACTTTGTATTCAGGCATTACAGGAGAGCTGAACCAAACAGGGTCACCAGGAGAGTTCAGGCTCATGGGTTACCAAAAATGTCCTTGCCTCATGCCTGAAGATGTTTAGAGTCCATCAGTTAAATGCACAGTTTATCTGGCCTTGCACACCAAGACTGCATGACAATATGGGTTCAGCAGGTGTTGGTCAGGAGAAAATCTCACAGCATCACTCCACAGGAAAACTTGCTGTCTTTCACCAGAGCTCCCTTGGTACACCATTCAGCTTTCTTTCATGGAGTTCTCCCTTATTTCATGGAGTTCTCCTCTATTTCTGAGCTATTTCTTCAAGAGGACGTATAACCAACGAGCTATAAAAAGGGAAGGAGCCAAGCGTTGGAGACAAGAGCTGTGAGATGGGTGTCTAGAGTTTTGCCTATGAACCTCATCACAAGTGTCTGAGTAAGGCATCTCCCAATGCCAAGATTCACGGCTTTCTGGGGTGACTATGATCGTCCCTATCAGCCCTCTGGGGGCAACTCAGGACAACTGTGAGCCACAGCAGGTGATGGAGTTACACCAGAAGTGGCTCATGTTGCGTGCTTTACATAAACACCAGGATTTGAAAAGCCACAAACAGACAGGGAGTGCTGGGCAGCGAAGGCTGTGGTTCACAAGACAGGCTTTCACAGCTCACGGTGCCAGTTCAACTGCAAAACCTCCTGGTGCTTAAATGGTGAAGTTCACACTCCCTCTCTGGAGGGGACAGAAGGTAATGGTACTCAGCTGTGACTATGACTATGCCAAATACCATTTGCTTATCCGAGATGAGCACAGATGGTCATATTTCCCTCTGTTTATTTTTTGCTGAATGGCCTTTTCAGCCTGCCTAGTCTGTGACCTTCTCCTAAAAATGGGTAGATACGTATTTTTCTGGGATGCTGGGTTTCCTCTTTCTTCCGGAGGCAAAATAAAGGCTCTGCTGGTATCAGCTGTGAGGACATACATGGACCAAAATAGTCTTTACACTATCAGTTAGTTCCTTGCAAAATGCAATTTTAGGAGTAAAAACTTAATCCAGGTACATGTGTGAAGAGTGTCCAGCTAGGTGCTTCTCAAGTCCCGGTATGCAGTTTGTGAATAACAGGATTCATGAGTTGTTGCACTGGACTTTAATACCTGGCACTTTTCATCTTCCAAGCAAAAGTGCAGCCTTATATAGAAAGATATTTGAATCAGTGTATTTAAATACGGAGTGGAGTAAATCACTAAACAATATTTTAATGGGATAAAGGTAAAAAAAAAGGAATGAGTAATAATCAAACAGTACCTGCCATCTTGGCCACTGATGAAAAGACAGTCCTGGGGGTGTGGGGCTCCCAAAAACCCTTCAGATCCGTCCTGGCCTTGAACGCTTCCAGGACATCTCCCACAGCTTCTCTGGGCAACCTGTGCCAGTGCCTCAGCACCTTCACAGGAAGGAAGAAGGAATGGTAAATTGCTTCCCTTGCCTCAGAGAAGCTTGAGTGCCCCAATAATCTCTCCCACCTTTTGTCAAAAGATGAAGTCATGATAATGCAAATCCCAAAGCACACCATCTGTGGGCTTCTAGATCCTCCTCAAAATATTTTTTACACAAAACCCATTCAAAGCCCACTGTCTTCAACAACAATAGACCTAATATTTAGCAGGAAAAAATCCCTCAAAGGCTCCTTCTCTCTGACAGCTCTCTCGAAGGTTTTCCATTCAGCATAAATACATTACATCCAGGATGGCACTGACTGGATACAGTGAGCCAAATATTTAATATTTTTCATTAATAAGAGGGCTGGTGTTGATGATGACTATTTAAGCCAATACCCAGAAGGCCAAACTCCATGCTGGTTATGTTTAGAATTACAATTTGCAATATTCCTGGCCATCATGCTGTATTTAACTCTTTTATGTTTCGGCCAAGGTATTTCTGAGTCATGCAGCACCCACGCAACCATCCAACACACACCTGTGGAGGTGTTACCTGTACAAAGCAAACTCTGCTCTATTGGGAGCACTCTGAGCTCCATAAATAATGTCACATGAAGTTCAGGTGCCAGGAGCTCAGTAACTACAATGTCATTCTAGTGGCAAACACAGCTTATATTATTGCTTACTGATTATTAACTAATACCCATAATTAGCTGATAATTAACTTATAATTATTGCTTACAGATAATTAACAAACATGCCACTGTTACAGCATGGCAGCCATGTATCTCTTTGAAATGTGCTCCTCATTTGGTGCCCAGACCAATCTGGAGAGGAGAGAAAATCAGGCTGGATTAACTATTTGATGTGAATTCCTCTTTAGTGGAAAAGAGAAAGAAAAAACATTTGTTGATGGGAGTGTGTGCCACAGGCAGCTTCCACACGAGCAAGTGAATGATTTTATTTTAATGAGGGACAAATTTTGATCTTTTTGATGAACCACGCAAATTATTACCCAGGAAAATAAAAGGATTTCTCACTTCAGCCACTGGCATCCTCTGAAAGACCCAGCTGAGATGGATGGCAGCACTGGACAGAAAGCTATCGGCCACTTCAGCAACAAGTCTCACAAATATTAACCCTATATAAATAAAAAAGGTCTTGACTTCACAGAGACTGATCATTGGAAATAGAGACAAAATTGCTCATTCTACAAACCCCTGCTTAAAGAAAATACATGGGTAAGAGAAGAATTTAAAAAAGATTAATGGATGTTGTCACAACCTCCTCTAATGACAAACAAGGCTGTCAGGCCAGGTCTCTGGCCCAGATCACTCACAGCATAGCCTAGGCTTGGGCTAGGAAAACAAATGCTCACCTGTCATGGCACTGCAGTACTTTCCTTCGAGTCCTTATAAGTGCCACTGATTTAGGCACCAGGAGATATTCCGAGCGGTTTTATCATCAGCAGCCGAGTGAACTGCCCTTCTCCCTCTCCTTCCAGCATGCTGCACAATCATCCCTCTTTCTGTAACTTACTCTCTCCATGTCTCTTCCCTGCTAAGGGGGTGAAATGCATGAAAAGGTTGCAGCCCTCTTACACAGACCTTTCAAAACCCAAGTAGCAGCAAGGACAGATCCAGTCCCACACAGCTGGAACTGTGCCTGGGGCTATGCCAGAAACCCACCCGATTAGCAAATATTCCCTTGAGCTCACTCCATTGGCTCAGCAGGCAGGGGGTGAACAGGCATCTACTTTCATATCCTGTTTCCAGTTTGGGGGAAAAAAACATTCACGTGTCCCAAGATATTACATCAAATACAAATGGCACGAGGGTTTCTGCCATGTTGCTGAGCTCCTCAGAGAGGAGAGATTAAGCAAGGACAATGAATGGCTGAAGTGACAAGGAAAAAAAAGCCCATGATTTCCCAGAGGAAAAAATAAATTATGATACTCTCCCAGGCTTTTCATCTTGCTATTGACTATGCTAGCACAGTCTTCATATAAAAATCATAGAAAATAGCACTGGAAGGGATCTTGATCACTTGTCCTCCAAATATAGGGTCACCTGCATTCTCTTTTTGTAGACAATTTGATAAGTTACATAGTCCTTAATATCAAGATCAAAATGAGTGCTATGGCATTGCAGCACTAGCACCAAATTGAGGATTGACTTTATTTCCCTGGAGATATCTGCAGGCTGTCTTCAGACTTAGGCAAGCACCGCTGCACATCCATGTCTGGTAAGATCAACAGTGGGAAGGACTAGACTATTTTTGTTTTGGATTTTAGGTGTAAAATCAATTTCTAGCATTTTGAAATACAGACAAAAGAAGGTCCAAGTTCACATAAGCACATCTGTGCAGGATTGGGGTGCATGAACAGGTTGGTGTCTTTTGGGTTGTAACACAGCGGGAATCCCTTCACCCAAGAACTCCTCCCAACAGACATGCAGATGTTTCAGGACAGTGACCTGGAGGTCATATCCCCATCTTTTCCCTCTGCTATGTCCAACAGAGAGTTATTTGGGCACAGAGGGGAGCAGAGATGGTGCCAGAAATGCCTTGAATAGATATGACCTCATTCTGAGAGCGCTGTAGTAGGGACACAATCAGATGTACTTTATACGCATCTGTAAGTGTGTTGAGTGGAAACTGCTAAATTCCTCTACTGAGAGATCTCACTGGACCCAGAGCAGGCTTTTTACTATTCCACTTGCAAAAGGTACATCTTAAAAAATGTTTGTTTCTGCACCATTATTGTGCCTGAATGGATTGTATTGAGGGCTTGTGCTATGTACAAATGGCCTTGCTTAAATGTAGCAATGCTCATTAAATAATAATGATCAGTGAGAGTCTCATTTTGTGACATGTCTAGCTGGGTTAAGTATTCTCCTGCATGCGTAATTGTCCTCCTTCACTCCAAAAACTTCAGTTATTGAGTTTTATTTACCTAGGAGTAAAATATGCATCAGAACCTGTAACACATCGCCCTCCACTCATGAATTTGCCACACCTAAGCTACAAGATGTGGTCTGCAGGAACCCACAAAGATGTTCGTGATCCCAAAGATTTTATCTCATGAGTGGGACTGGTCTCCTTCCCAGAGATGTTCGTAGTCATCTTGTGCTTTGAAGCAAAACTGGCAATTTGCATTTAGTCTTTGCCTTTGCCACAAACAGCTAAGAATTAATAATGCACGGATCTCCTTCACAGGTCTCTCTTGTCTTCACTTTGCCATAAGCAGTAACTCTTTCCAGAAAGAGACTCTTTGCAGGCTGGCTAAAACTGAGAGACTATGAAGTTCACCATGGCCTACAAGTGTGAGCTTCATATGGTTGTAGACTGCAGCATTTCACTAAGAGGTAAAAACAGTGTCTTCTGGCTCCATCATTACCTGAAATATAAGGCAAGATCTACTAAAAAAAATTGACAACTTGGTATGGAAATCTCTAGGGTCCTTCCAAGCTGGTCTAGTCTAATCATAGTCAGACTTCATATGCAGATAAATTCATCAAGTACTTTTCAAACAAGAAGAAGAAGAAGAAAAAGAAAACGGCTCATTTTACATTGCCTGATTTTGTTTATAGTCTATGACAGGACTGCTCGTTTTATATACATAAATATGACTTCATTGATGTTTCTTAGTCCTGGGCTATTCTTCTGTGCCTGGAGGGGTTATCAGTTTCAGGTTTCAGGTTTCAGTTTCAAGTCAGACACCTGGAGACCATGCTCATATTTTGGTGGTTTTTGAGAGCTAATGCATATTGCTGATCATCTAATCCAGTCCAGGGTGGAATTAACTTTCTATTTACAGAGGAAGTGAATTTCTAATGTCAGCAAGCAGCCTGGGCTTCTCTCCTGTACGTCTATGCACCTCCTGAGGACAGGTAGCCTAAAGCCAGTGTCTAAGATGGAGGTTTTGTCATTGTAGCTGCCTCACTCTTGACTGAAGAGGGACCTGGCAGCTCACGTACATGATGTCTGGAAGCCCAGACACGGACATGAAGCCTAGACATGGATGTGAAGCCTAAATGGCTTCTCCAGGACTGGCTTCCCAACAGCAGTACATGCAGGATGAGAGCTCCATTCACCCCAGTGGGAGGTGTAGAGCCAAGAGCTGCCACCAGTGGAGGAAAAGAGAACACCAAGTTTGGGAATCCCAATCTCATGCTTCCCCACATTACTGTGTCCACATTTTGGGAGTCCTTCATCACACTCAAAAATGGTGGAAGGATGGGTTGGCCTCCTGAGCAGCTGAGGTTAAGGTTTGCCTGTCCCACTGCACTGCCTGTTCCAGACGGAAGCCAGAAGCACAGAGCTCTTTCTAAGGGTGGAAAACAGCAGAGGAAAAGCCCTGTATTGTGTCCTTCAGAGATTTATTCCAAAACATGGCTTCACTTAGCAGCTGTCACTCCCCTTCAGATACAGCCAAAATCAGCGGTATTCATCTTTAGAGGCCCAATTTTTGGAAGTGCTGAGCACCACCATCTCCCCTAGGGACTGTGGCTACTCAGTACCTCCAGGAGAGAAGCTCCTAGATGCCAACACCAAAGCACCATCAAAAAATACCTCAGTCACAGCATCAAACTGTTCTCCCCTGGGCCTGCTCTGATGTTTCTTACCATTACAGTTCCAGCTTTTCTCCAACATTTATTTGATACCAAGAGCCTGTTACCCCAAGGAAATAGTTTCCTCCCCTATTGACATTATAACTTTATTGAATTTTATATTACGTATCCTGAAATGTTTACCAGCAGGGTTAGATATTATTTTTTAACTAAATAATGTTGAAGGCACAGAGGGAAAGGGTCCACCTAGAGCCTTGGCACCCATCTGCAGTTCTGGGGGACTGAGATGTACTGTGCTCTGCTTCTGTCCTCCTGGATGTCCCCAGGGCATGATATTTAGCCTTTCCTGAACTGATTTGTCATTTTTTAATGGGATGGAAAGCGAGGGGGCATTTTCCCCTGTGTCTTGGTGTCCAGTGGTGATCTGCTTCATCTCCCCACCACCACTGCAATCACAGTGCTAAGACAGAGAAGCAGAAACCAGTGTTAGAGAAAATTCAGTTTAGCCGATAATATTTCACAATAATACAATAACAGCCACTCATAAAACAGTCCCTGCCCCATAAAATTTACAATGTAAAGCAGACATATAAATGGAACAAAAATGGGAGTAGTATAACGATGGAAACACATGGAGTAGGGAAGCTGTTGACTAAAGCTATCCAGCCATGTGTGGTCAGAGGCAAGAAGTGAGCCCAGCCTGGGAATTTGCCATCCTTGCCCAGCACCCAGCAGAAAACCTCTCCAGCAGCTGTTTTCCAGGAGCAGTTATCTGTCTGTTGACTGAGATGCTCCCATATCCAACACAGCTTCATCTAGCAGATGACCACTATCAGCCAGAAAGGACCTACTTTCTCCAGGAGATCCAAGTTCTATATCCGTGGCAATTTCAGTCAGCTGAGTGTAGACAATAGCCACACTTATCTGAAATGCTGCAATACTGGCAGCTAATGCACACTAAGTTAATCACTGGCATATTTGTAGACTGCCAAGTATATAATAGCACGATAATGAATTTGTATGGCTGGGCCTATAAAAACTTTGCTTTTCATACCCAGGCATTTTAATTGACACAAAAATACATTTTAAAAGAGAAAGCAGACCTGATGAGGTCAGCTTAAATTCCTTGGTATAATTACCAAGTCCATTGAACACAAATCTGAAATCACTTAGGTTAAGTTAATAACTTATGCCTTTAGTTTATAAGCATTGCATTACAGCTTAGACAGCTCAGATCTTGGCTTTGCTAAAGTGGCCTGGCCTTTAATAAATTCCTCCCCACGTTTTTCATGTTATAGTTCTTTTACAATCATGGTTTTCAAATGGCAGCGCAGGTACAGTGTGTTTAAATCACCATAAATTAGAATTTCTTTTTTCTGGCTATAGCACCTTTATTGCAAGTTGTCGACTTTTCTTTCAGCCATAAAGGTTATTACAGGCACAGGTCGGAAATGAAAAATACACCGTGTGCCCTCTGCAGATGTCTCATGACAGACCCCTCCCAGAGCAGAATCACTTTCACAGTTTTCCAGGGTGGTTCTGTACAAATAAGTAATTTTTTTTTAAATTAGTTTGGTTACAACAACCTTCACATTTAGCACCTCCTGTGTTGGGTTTGCATGGCAAGGTTTCGGTTGCAGGGAAGGCTACAGTGATGGCTTCTGTGAGAAGCTGCCAGAAATTTCCCCTATTTCCAATGGAGTCATAAAAGGAAGAGGAAAGAATGTTCATCACTCATAGTCCAAGCTGGCATTAAGTACTAGGTCAGACATTTCTCAGGAGGTTGCTTATGATCATATGATGGGTAAATACCTCTGCTGCTGCCTTCAGCTTGTGCTGCCTTTAAGTTTAATTGGAGTGGCACAGGAGGTCCTAAGTGCTGAAGCAATGATGACTCTGAATAAGAAGGAGCTTTTTGGGAAGCCTGTAAGGAGAGAAGAGGCTCTGCTTCTCCTAAGCAGCCTGCAGAGAGGCTGTGGGAGGTGGTTTTAGTAAAGTTTGCCTAACCAAAGCACTTAGGGTACATGTGGCTTCAGGTTTGTCCATTCATCGAACGGGACAAACTGCTGGTGGACTGAGGACAAGGGAGAGGCAGGGAAAGCATCTCCACAGCCCATGCCAGGATGTGAGAACTGCAAGAATCTACTTGGGATGCTGAGAGACAGCTGCTTCCCTGCACCTCATCTCCCTGCCCCCTGTGCCCTCCTTCCCAGGCTCCCTCTTCTTGTGCAAGTTCATCTTTCCCAGGGATGCCAGCGGATCCCTGCGCACGGTATTAAGATAAGAAGCAAATAATGCTGGGAGGAATTTGCTGAGCCAGCTGGTCTTTTGCACCCTGTAGGATGCACAGACCAAAGAGGCGTCTGCCACACATGTCACACAGATGAAGCCAACTTTGCATTCAACAACTGCACCAAACAAAAGATAAAAGCAGTTTCAGCATAATAGATCATTCAAAGGGGCTCCAAATCCACGCTCCCTCCCCTCCCTTTGTACCCTCTCTCCAGGTTGCTTAGCAAAAGCTGATTTTTATTTCCAATTAAAAGATTTCAGAGCAGCTTTTATTTATTATTTATTATTGTGTGGCCACTTTGAATCACACTGCTTCTTTCTAGTTCTTTAATCTAATAAAAAAACCTGCAGCACACACAATTCCTTCCTGTGAAATGTTCCTGTGTTTTGTTTAGTGTTTTGCATAGCTACACTCAGGTTTTTGGTGTATTTTAAAGTGGCTCCAGATTCAAGCCTGAACTGCCGCTAGTCCCACCAGCAAAAATGACAGGGGCAGAAGAAGCAAAAAACTCCCCACTAGCCATGTTCCTGGAATCCATTCTTGTCAGGGGTATTGTGGTATCACAGAGCACTGTCAAGTTTAATGTGCACTGGCTGACATTAAGGCAGAGGCTTGAAATGCAAAGAAACACGAGAACAGTAATTGCAGCATCTTGTGGCAGAGCTTAGGATGCCGCCATTCTCCTGACTGCCAGCCAAGAGGAATTTCCCAGGAGCATGTACAGCAAAACCCTCTTCTCATGGGGCCAGGCAAAGTGACATTTCATTACCGAGCAGTAAAAAAGAAAACCTGTTTACTTCTGTGCAGCGTGAGCATTCAAATTCCAGCTCAGGGTTTGTGCTGTTTACATTAGGGATGAAATGAGCTCCAAACACTGGAACACTTGTGGAGTGCTATGGAGATCCTGCTTCCAGAGAAGGGCATTTTTCAGAAGGTACTGAAGGCAGAGCAACGCCCAAGTACTACCAAGTGACTCATGTTTGGTTCTCCAATATAATCAGAGCATTTGAAATTCCAGTGGTGCTCTGGTACAGGCTGTGTGTGCACTCACAGGGCTAGCTGTGCTTGGGGATTTTCTCATTTGAGATTCAAGAAAAGAGGCTGCAAGAATTGGTTTACTCAGCCCCACAGCCATGCAGGTGGATGAAGTAAGCCAAAAAAGCAGAGTTTTGAATGGTTTGGAGACCAAAGGACTCTGCGGCTGCTGCAGGCAGTACAAAAACAGCAAGGGCAAGGTGATCTCTGCCCCAAGAGCATCCCTCACATGACCAAAAAAACCAAATCTTGCTCAGATCCCATTCCTGTGGACAGACGAGGAAAAGCCTTCTGCATCAACTGCCCTGGTGGGAACCGTGTCACGGCTGTTTGCTGGTGTTTGCTGGGGAATGGCACTGCTTTGTTGGGAATATGTGAGGAACAGGGCCGTGCACTTTTGGGGTACAAGTCTCAGAGGCTACAGCCACCTACATCCCATTTTGGGAGAGGGGCTTAGATAGCTAGCTTCAGGTTTCAATGACAATTACACACCGAATCGTTCAGAAATATTTTCAGAAATACTTTAGGTGCCAAATCGCATGTTGGAATTGCTAAGTGCTCCTAAAACTCCACACCACTGGGATTTAGGGATCAGATAGCAGGTAAGGCAGCCACATCACAGGTGATGTGAGCTCGTGCCTCTGCTTTCATCCCACAGCAAACACAAAGCAATTTGGATGGGCTGACTTCTTGGGAAAAGAGAGTCTGCCACCACCATCTGAGCGGAAATTGGCCACAAGTGCCAGGAGGGAAACGAAACCCCCTGGAACTGACAAGCGAAATACAATATTTTTCACAGCTGGAGATATTTTTTTGGAGAAAAAAAAGTCAACGTTATCAACATTTTCTATTTCCATACTTTTCTTCTGCAATCCCTTCGTGATCAGGAGAGAGTGGGCTGAATACATTGCAGCAGATTATGCTGCCGTTATTTTGGGACCCATCAGAAATACTGTAATTTTCCTGGACAAAAGTTTTATCAAAAAGTTGTTGCCTAATTTGGCATTCTCAGAGATTTCTGTAGGTGAGATAAGATTTCAGTAAACACACTAATTTTTGGCTACATTACTGAGCTGTACTTTTTTAGTGCAGTTAAAATACAGTTCATGATACAAAGGAGGGTTTCCCCCTGCCTCTTGAAACTCCTGCTCCATATTCTGAAGAGCCCTCCCAGTCCCAGTCCATTCATTTCTTTAGAAAAAGATTTCCAGGGCTTCATTTACGTCAAACCAGAACTGTGAGGTACAAAGGTATATCTCATGCCAAGACTACATTTAAGTTTTTGACTTCTGAATTTGTGGGGTTTTAAAGTTATTAAAGTTCAAAGTGAAGTTTTATTACAGTTCTTATGATGAGCAAACATCGTGTAAAATCTTCCAAGACATCCAAAATCCAGATACTGACACTTCTTTTTTAATGGCCAGGAGATCATTACAATGATCCTTTCATTTGGCTTCTGTCACAACCCAGGCCACATGAACACCTTTGACTCCAACACCTCGGAGCAACATCCACTTACAAAATTGTTCTTTTGTTCTCACACACATGGAGAACCACACTTCTCCACCAGCTGCCTGAAAACCTGCTAAGACAGTGGGTAGGGAGCAGAAACAGGATGGGACAACCAGTGCCTTGGCAAACTGTCAATGATCCAGCCCCCAAATTAAACTCAGCATCACCAGGGCCTATGAAACTGCAGTAGTTTAAATTCTTTAAGGAAGACATCCTGGGCTGGGCTTTTTAGTGTTCATTTTACAATTCTGTTTATAACTTATACGACATAATCAAATGGAAAACTCGAAAGACAGGAGATAACAGTGACTTCCACAGTGGTTTTCAAGGTGAGGCTGTCAGAAAAGGGGACGTGCAAATACAACTTTTTCCCTACTTAGCTATTTTCTGTAGATAGGTTCAGGCACTTAATATTTTGTAGTGAAGGACAATGGGTGATATTTCCTAATGAATTTTATTGCAGTGATTCAAAGTGCTACTGGCTCAAGTTTGACCCTCCCTGTCCATGACGGATGCTGTTCCCTTGGCTGCTTTGGTTTACATCTTAGCACAAATCCACTTTTCCTAGATGAGAGAGATACTCAAGCATGATGACATCTGAAACTGCAGCCACAGGGTCTGTCAGGGACCAGCTGTCAGTGCTCCATGTTTCACAACTTCCCTTTTCTGCATCTAAACGCTGTCGTCTCCATTTTATGAGGAGTAGGACAGATGACCACAGTGCACAACTTCTACAGGGACCATCCCCTGGCTCCATCTCATGACTGCAAATGTAGAAGAAAACCAGCCCAAAACTGATGCTGTGGATGTGGGTACCAAGGTGTTTAGCTCCCTTGGGAATCCATGGGAGAATACATATGAGCTACATGGGGCAAGGAATACAGTCTAGCAGAGCTGTCCACTTAGGGTAGAGTCCAAGCCAATAAATTTAAATAACAGTGATTTCGAAGAATCTGATAAAATACCTTGGTTGCATCTACATTAAACTGAGAAAGTTTTCTCAGCTCTTCCTCAATACATGTTACACCTCAATCCTTCTGTTATCCTAGTTACATCTCAGAGTGGGAAATTTTCAACAGCTTAATGACCTAGGGCTTGATCCATGGTATAATGAAGGCGTGCAGATATATTCTCTGATCTGCGATAAGCCATGTACCAGAAAAAGGCATATCAAGTTCCCATCTTATAGGAATTATTCTTTATTTGCTTCATAGTGAATGGGGCTGTGAAGTAAATTCTACAAGGAACGCAGGAAAACCCTGCTTTCTGCATGTTTTTAGCACATGAAAACCAAGCCATTTAATTAAGAACGAGAAACAATGTCATACTGCACTGAAGGAAAAAATCGCAAATTTTAGGAGCTGAAAGCCTACCGTTCTTCTTTTAGGACACAATTCTTTTATAAAGCTGAGGAATTCATAAAACCCACAGATGCTTTTGGTGTGTTTCACATCAGAAGTCTCAAATCTTTTCCTGTGAGACTCCATTCGCACCCAGAACATGAAATGGTTCATGGTAGTTCTAGACAAAAGCCATTTTAGGGAAATTTGGCTGCTTTGGATATTTTGAAGTTACTAGAAACAGCTCAAAACCAAAACAGCAGGAAAAATAACCAGAGGATATTTTGACAGCATTTAGAATTTGGGGTTTTTTTTTAATAATTGGCCAGGGATGTCAGATTACAGCACCGTAAATCAGGATCCAACACCCCAAAGTCAGCGCGGTTTCACCAGGAGCCAGACTTTGCTCAGGACTCATGGTTACTCCATTTCTGCACAACATTTCTGAGGACTAACAGCCTGTGAATGGTGTCAGTCAAAAACGTGGCCACAATAAAAGAGGGTGAAGCATGGTGACATTTTTCTCAGCTAGTCGGTATAAGCAAACAAACAAAAATACAAAGGGAGGAAAACAGCCTTGGCACAGATGGGCTCTTTTGCATGTTGCTTTCCACACATAGAACAATTTAATCTTGAGTCAGCACGAGTTAGCAAAGGAATGACAGGTTGTTACAATTACAAGCTGCTTTGGAAGTATTACTATCAGTGCTGCCGCTATTTATGTTTAGTATTGTTATTGATGCTATTAATACTGCTTGTACAAGCGTTTAATGTTACTGCACCGATGTAAATAACATCTGGATTAACAGTTGAGAGAACAACATGATGCAAACCAGATTGATGGCTGGAGACAAGGCATTTATTGGGTCACATTTCTGGGCTGCATTCCTGCGGATGTTGTGCATTCACACTGTGAGAAGCAATGGGAGGCTTTTCTAAATAAGCACCCCAGGATCTGGGTTGTGGACGAGGACATGATGATGTGACTTTTATTTTTTTCTGCCTCTTCAAGGACAGATTTGTTACCAGATCACTGTGGCAGAACTGACCACAGGAACTCTAAGTCCTTCTAAATTAGCCACGAGGAAGCATTATCCAAGAATTCAAACCAGACCTTACTTTGCATCTTGTTTGTATTATCTGTGGTCTCTGGCTTAACACCACAAACCACCCTTTGCCCCAAACTCCTTTAATCACAATCATAGCAAGGGCTCAGCAGAGACCTGAGTCTCAGAGCGCTGAGCACAGACGAAAAGCTGATACATGCTCCACAAATCGTGTATAGTCTTAATACATGACAGGAAAAAGGAGACTGCAATCTAACTTCCCTGCATAGCAATCCCCCAAGGGACTTGGATAAATGTTCACTGCAACAGGATTTCCACTGCAATAAACTTTTTGCTAGCCACCGCCTCAGATGTATGAAAAACCATCCCATTTGCCTTAGAGGCCATCATGGCACACAGTTAGAAGCCCCCTCCGAATCTCTGGGTCTCACCCCACAGCTGTCTCCGAAGCCACCCAGCTACAGCAGCCTGATCCAGCTCCCACGGGATGTGATAGCATGAGCAGAAATGCAATCTGGTCCTCTCTGGGTGGCCTGGAACTGCTCTGGGATGCTGGCCTCAGAGGATGGGCTTCAGCTGCTTCAGCACAGGCACCTAATGCCATTTTAGGTGCTGTTGTCTGGCCTTCTGCTCCTACCCCAGGTCTGCCCCAAGTCCTGCATTGTACTTCTATTTAGGTATTTGAATTCCACTCTAAGGGAAGGATCCAGGACCATAGGTTTAAGGATCACTGCATTCTCCATCGAGGTGCCCGGGGGCACATTGACAGCAGCCTTTTATTCTGGAGCAGATGTGCACTTTGGAAGTGAACTCTCTTACAGTCCTTGCTTACCATGTTTTCACTGGCATCATGGCACACACACAAAGCACTGGAAGGGGATTCCTTCTCAACTAAAGGGCCCTGGAAGATGCTCTTTGGGAGCATATCCGGTAAAGTCCTACCACTAATGGATACTTAGGAGTGATCCTGGAGTAAAATTCAAAACCACAATGAGGATTATTTGCCCTTTTCATCAAATGCTTTCTTTTGCAGCTCTGCTCCTCTGGAACTGCACTACATCCAGTTTATGCCACCTGTAGCAGCTGCTGAAGTCACAGGTAAGGGAAAGTAAAGAAAACAGACTCATCTGAGCTGTTGCCAAGTGAGTACATTGCTAGTCCCGGGTCGAAAGGCTGCCTTGCTCCCCTGTCTGCTGACAGGATGTAAAAAAGTCCTTTACACATATACCCCAGCCCAGGCTGGATTACCCATGAGGATGCCACAATCCCAATTATTTAGGGTTTTATCAAGGTCAGATGTCCTCAGGACATCATGTTCCTCATTTCCAGGAACATCCCACCAGGGCTGCATAGCCTTGCCCCAAGCCACCAAAGTCCCCCTCACCCCAAACAAAGCCCACAGGAGCTGAACCCACTCATCAAAACCCAAAGCTTGCTTTTTTAAAGGTAAAGCTCTCCTTCCTGTCTGGGAATTGCAGACTTTAGGGAAAAGCTTTTCCACATGCTGAATCTTGCATTAATGCACTTTATATTAATATGTAGGTTCATCCCCGACCCGTCACTGTGACCAGGTGTGACAGAAGTTCACTGGGTTTGAGCCATGGTGTGATTTTGACTGTTTGGTTCCCTTGGTGTCTATGAAGGACTAGTGGAGATAGAAATGGCTTAATTTAGTCAATATTTAAATTACAGTTTTAAAATAAATTAGCAAAATGTTAAAAAACCTGCATGTTAAACAGAGAATGCATCAAGAAAAAATGAGATAAAATACAGCAGCTGTATCCAGGTCCCTCTTCAAGCAGATTTCCTGCAAGAGCAGAGAGAAAAAAAATGGTCATTTGCTGCTGAGGTTGTAGTAAACAAGGGCTTGTAAAAGTGCATTAAAGCTGCTTTGTTCCTTTGGTTTATAAATGGGAAGAGCAGCCCCAGGTAACTGCTCTCAGTCACAGGAAGCCTGCGGGAAGTGAAGCCTTCTAGCTAGTGAAGCCAGCTATTTGGAGTTGAAATGCAGTACCTGAAACCCAGGGCCATCTCTCACGTCTCTTCTGATCACTTCAAGTTCCACTAAGTGTCCCCTCCTTTATTTATGAAGCATTTATCCTGGCCATATTTCCAGGGAATGGAAAACTCCCCTGGAGAGGCTTTTTCAAGCAATCACATTAAAAGTTAAGCATCTTAACTTCGTACAGCGGAGTTGTCCCCATGATCAAAATGTACATGCTAAACCCTTTTATACTCTGTTGTACATTGATTATACTCACTTCAGTGGAAAAAGGTAAAAAACATAATTTCCAGCTGCAGTTGCCCAACTTTTATGGTATTTTATATCTATCGTTGAAATACTCAGAATGACCCATTCAATTTTACATTACAGGCATTACAATAGCTGTAATCATCACCAGGTTGTGTGATCACCTCCTAAGAATTAGCTATTAGAGAGGGAAACTTGCTTCTCAGAATGTGAAACCTGCAGGCAACACAGGAAGCAACCTTCCCTATTTGAAAAAGGCCAATTTTTAACTTCCCTGGTTTTTAAACCTGTAGCATCAATAGGCAGATTTTACTGACATCAGGGAATAGTACGTTCTTGGTCTGAAAGGCAATGGGAGATGAACTGTATGGTTTTGAATAGACACAAAGCAGGCATTGAAGCATCCCAGGGAAATATCCAGTCTAAGCTATGGTCTCCCACTGCAGCTGCTTTGAAAAAAAGGAATCAGTCTGAGATACCCAACCAATGCTAGCTCAGCCTGTACGAGCAGGGCATTCCCAGCCTCCCTAAATCCCTCTGCATGGATGCCTCTCCTCACCCAGAAGCAGCTTCACTAAGTTTCCTTAAGACCAGGCATGTCACTCGTATTTAAAGGTGACCTTCTTGGTTCTCTGTGGTTTCACCACAGCTTTCCTGCTTTCAAAGCATTTCTTCTTATTCTTTGAATATTCTTTGAATATTCTTTGAATTCTATTCTCATAGAATGAGCTGCTCATTCTATGAAATGTTCAGAGCCTCTTTAGATGCGACTGCATGCCAACAAATTACCCTGTAGAGCATCTGGCATTGGCATCAACTGGAGGAACGGGCTGATGCCAGACCAGACCTATCACCTGGCATCCACACGAGCCTCTTAACCTTTACATGGAGTAGCTGCTACCCACGGGATACAGTCGTATGTCAGGCTGCTGTGAAAAGTGGTGCCTGTGCTCCACAGCAGAGAGTGCAAAGAAAGAAAAGACATTTCCTCTTGGTAGTGCAGAGAAGGGAGCTTTGGAAAGACTTTGGGAAGGACTGTTTGCTCAGACTACCGAGGTAAGAGGAAGTTATTAGCCATTGAATTTCATTGGGAAAGACTGAGAAAAGAAGAACAAAAATAGTCAACCCCAGAAGATGGTTTTCCTGTGAAACAAACACTCTTAAAGAACATGATAATCCTTTTAAAACAGGCTAGTTCTTGGCAGTGATTGTGTTTTATGGCATCCAAAGATGTTCCACTGGAGGTACAACTGGTTTACCCATCCTAAGAAAAAACAGCATGAATCTCTTTAACACACATAACGTGTCACATTTGTGGAACTTGCTCATAGATTAATTTTACTCTTTTTTTTTATCTATTACTCCCTGAGGAAATGAGTTTATCTTGAAAATCCTACATCTATGGCCGCAGAATACTGTGGAGATCTGAGCAGAGTGGGACAAGTTTACTTTCTGGAAAATGAGTGGTTCATGTTCCAGGTGATGCACATATGGCTACTCAAACAACTGCATCAACAGATATCAATTGTTTTCACTTCTTCATCCGTTCTACTCTTTAAAAAAAAAAAAACACCCATGGGCAAGGACAGTGAAGGAAGTGAGAAGGCTATTCCAAATCCTCTATTCCACTGATGTCTAGAAACAAAGATCTTCTGACACAGCATATTTCAATGTCCTTTGTTTAACCTCCTCCCTTGAAAGATCTGAACACAGAGCCTTTGTTTTCTGGTGCTTTGTAGGCTAACCTACAGGTTATGCTTTGATAAATGTCCAATGAGCTAAGGAAACATCAAGGCTTTTCCACAAGATGTGTAGTTGCTGTTTTGTCTGACATCCTCTATTCTTGTTAGACATTACCATAAGTATTTAGGAGGCCCTTTTGCCTCTGAAGCTCCTGTTTGCTGTTAGCATAGCAGGCTAAAGTACCCAGTGCTGGTGTTTTATCCATTTTAGCCA
Organism: Machaerirhynchus nigripectus; assembly: GCA_013397975.1. Classification (NCBI taxonomy): domain Eukaryota; kingdom Metazoa; phylum Chordata; class Aves; order Passeriformes; family Dicruridae; genus Machaerirhynchus; species Machaerirhynchus nigripectus. Next base: position 1,785,049 of record VZRQ01008389.1, on the reverse strand, counting down.
CTTAGGACTTCACCAGGTCCTTTAAAATTCACACTTCTGGCTCTGTCTCAGGAGACCAGGCAGCGAGTTTCATCTTTACAAAACAATCATGTCCCTGGGGCCTGACACACACTTTAAAGCAACAACAGAAACCCAGTAGGCGTTACATTGTGGTGCTCTGGAAGCAGGGAGCTGGTAGAAAACTACTTTTCTGGCATAACATGAATCCACTGATGGCAAAGTTCCTAACACAGCCATGGCCAGGCATTTGGTTCCTGATGTACAGCAAAATGCATACATTCCTTCAGTCTCCAGCTCAGAAACACCAAGTTGATGAATTCATCAGCAGTTACCGACCTCGTACTCCAAAGTCAGGACAGTGCTGGTACAGGGTGTTACTGAGGTTGCCACCCAGGGAGGGCGGGCTCTAGTGTAGATTTGAATAGAAAAGCCTTTAATGCCATCAGTAGTGCCATACAAAAGACTCTGGAATAGAAATTGGAGGGATAAATCTGTGTGACAACACAGGAGAAGAGGAATTCCTGCTGTAAGGGCTGCTTGCTCTTTGCATTGTACTCTGCTTCAGATTTTCGTTGCTCTGAGATACTGGGTGCACTTCTACCCCAGGCTATAAAGTGCCCTAAGTGCCTTTCCTCTCAAGGGCCTTCCCCTGAGTAACCTTTCCTTTCTGAGGTTAGCTTCACTACCACGTGAGGTCATCTGAGGTTGGATTTTTTCAGTGCAATTTCAGGTGAAACTCAGGACAACATAGTCCCTGTCAGCACCCAAGTGACCAGGACAAGGACTTCTCTAAACTGTTCTGTCTACCTCCTCTCCCCATGGCTGAAAGGCATACAATGCCTTACCTAGTCAAGAAATCACTAGACAGTGTCTACACCTCTCAAGAGAGAGATGTCAGAATTCCAGTGGGAATAGAAGGACAAATTACCTGCATGCCTCCAAGATGAAGCATGATCCATTCCAGAGAGGAATTTTCATTCCTTGCTGAATATTTGATGAGCTAAACATGTTCTCAGCTGCCCATGAGAGTCTACATATTTAGATTTGCCATCCTGTCCTTTGGTTCCCATCAAAGCTGGTCATCTCAGGTACCCCAGTCTGCTTGGATAGATACCATTCAGACTTCCCATGCTTCCCACAGCTAATTTTGGTCAATATTTGCACATAGTAAGGCCTATCGAAGCTCCAGAGAATGTTGCAGATCCAGAGAGATGGTTTTATAATGAGCAGGAGCCCCTTAAGTGTTGTATTTGTACCAAAAGCAGCACCACCCATGATCCCCTTGCCTCCTTGCCCAGCCATCCTCTTCCTCTGCTCTACCAGCTGCAAACATGAGGTTCATCCCTGTGTTTTCAGCCAGATCAGGAACTGGGGCTGACCTTCACCTGGCACTGCAATTACAGCTGTCAGGGCAAAGGAGGAGGCAAAAACACATGGCCTGGATGGTGAAAGGGTGCAGATGCCACTTCCAGCTGATGGCACATTCTTCAACTTCAAGCTGCTCAGGGAACAGTACCTTCAAAGGTGCTGCATTCTGACAGGAACTGTTCTCACATGAGATGTGAAAGCAGAAGCCCTGACCTCTTGTGGTCATTAAACACCACAAAACCAATAAATTGCAATTTTCCTAATTCCTCAGTCTTCTGTCTGAGTATTTTCTACCATACATGGTCAAAACTCTAGCGGCTGGATTCACACCAGCCAAATCTTGTTGGGATGGCACCAACCACAGTTATTAGCATTTTTTTAAGCCCTCTGGAAATCTTGTCTGAAAGGTAGTTCTGTCCAACAATAGAACCAAACTTCCCTCTGCAAGTATTAAACAGCTGGCTGGGCTAAAACATCATTTACAATTTCAGTATTGTTTTACAGACAGGTAGCAAACCACGTAAGTAATTCATGGCACGTTTGGGAGAAGTTAAAGATGAACTTGCGTTTAAAAGATTCATACCTGCTTCAGATGCCTGGGGCTGGAACCAAATAAAATACAGTCTCCTGGTTTATTGTACATGGTGAATGATGAATGGTTGTTTTAATGGTAAGAAACTCATTGGGACAGAACACAAACCAGCAGTGCCAGAATGTGAGGTTAATACATATCAAGAAGCTGCTGCATTCCCTGAGGTCAGAAAAATGCTTAAGCTGGAAGGCTGCTCCACCTGGGCAGGTGCAGAGAGCAGGTAGAAGGCAAAGGGAAGCCTACAAGCACCTGTACCACTCCAAACAGACATACCCAAATATTTCCTGGTGGTTAAATGCACCAGGTTCTTGCCCCTTGCTATATGCTGATAACCTTGGTGCCAGAAGTTCACGGCCAAAATAGCACAGAGCATCATTTGGAGCATCTTGCTGCGCCTCCTCAGGGCAAGCTCCCATCACAGGCTACTGCTGAGATAATTATTATTGGTGACAAGGTGGGGAACTGCACTGTGTCCCTTCACAGAGGTGGAACAAGCCGTAATGGGAGAGCGAATGTGTGCTGCACGCACAGGAGCCCTCTGTGCCAGTGCAGTGCACACACACTACCTCCCCTCCTCACCCCGAGGCACCAGAGGGGCTGGAATCCCAGAGGGCCAAAATGGGAATTTGCCAAGGGTTCTGTGAGGATTTACCCACCTGGTTTCCCCCACCCTTCAGCCATTCAGGTTGGTGTTCGTGCAGTGCCACGAAGAGGCCTGAGCCAGGGTGAGGCCTTGTGCTCCACGAGCAGCAGAAAAATATTAAAACCACAAAACATGGTAACGCTTACTTTAATTCTGCAAACACTGCAAATAGCCCTGATGACAGTACATTTCATTATTAAGCTATTAGATAACATAAACACATTTTGGAAGCATCTAATTTTGTATGTTACTCATTAAAAGTATTTCCGTCCACATGGCTTCTCCTCCTAAAGAACACAGAGTGCATTTATGAGTAAATCTCGTTTCAGCTGTTTTCCCTGAGAAAGACAAAAGGTGCAGTTCCTTGTCATGTTATGATCTTCCCCCTGCCATGCAGGGTGGAAGGAGGAGGATGCAGCTCTGCGTCCCCAGAGCTGCTCCTCTCTGCACAAGTACCCTCTGCCTCTGCACCGTCCAGGCTCAGGCAGGGCTGAGTGAGTGTTCTTCTCACGTCTGTGAGTGTTCTGTGCAGCACCCACAGAAATGCACACATACACTGCCTCTCCCAAGCACTTGTGTTCCTCAGCTGGCTGTTTCCAAGCACGCACAAAGCCCTTTTACTTCCCAAAAAAGAAAAAGAAAAGGCGCGAGAAAGAAAGAGCCTCCAGACCCCCCAGAGCCAAAGCAGTGGCCTTGCTTGTATTAACACTCAATTCCCACCCAGATTTTTTTTCTGCTGTAATTCTTGAGGAGTCCCATCATTTCAGATATGGGGAAACTGAGGCACAGAGGTGGGAAACGGTGGAACAGCGGTCACTCAGGTGGGACTACACTGAGTTCTTCCACACACACAGCCACACTGTTGGAACTAAACGATCTTTAAGGTACCGTCCAATCCAAACCACTCTATGGTTCTACGTTGGCAAAACTCCAATATAAGTGCAGGTGATTGTATTAAGGATTTTCCCATTGCAAACACGTCAGTGTTGTTACAAGCCCACATGAAGGTGACCCCTGTCACTGGAGAAACAGAAACCTTCACAGGGAAATAACCACAGATTCTCCCAAAAATCTGCATGCGGAAAACACTCTCCTGTGTTTGTTTTTTTCTTTTTCCTGATTCCTCATAATGTTTGGCCAACACAAATCCCCTATTAATATCCCAAAGACCTCTTGCACAATGGGCTTCATTGCAGGTTTTTATTGAGCATTTTTTAAAGTTTACAAAACCCAAGGAATTTTATACATTTGTGAAGGCCACGTGGCTGCCACTGAGGAACACAACAGCTCACAGGAGCCCTAATTAATGCCAATTACTCTTCCCATTGAGCTGTCTTGACTCTGTCATCACTGTGGAATGAGGCAGGACATATCATGGGGGGCAACTACCTTGGTGTGGGCCAACCCTATGTCACTAAGCCTGGGACAATGCTGGATCACAGGAGGCTGTGGACACCCCTGGACATTTTGTACCACAAGGAGAGCCCTTGCAGAGCTGCTCATGTCCTCTGGCCATGCAGGAGGGCCAAAGGGTAGCATCAAACAGCCAAGACATGAGTGTTGCAGCTTGAGTCCATGCTCTAAAATGCTGCAAATCTTTTCCCAGAGTCATAGGAGAAGGTAAATGCACAGAGGCATCCAAGGAAGAGCACGGTGCATGCGTGTGAGTGTGTGCACAAGCACGTGCAAAAAGAGGGAGAAACGAGAGAAGCAACACAAACCTCACACTGAAAATTAAAACAAATTCCTTTTCTGGGGGCAGTTCTTCCCTGTCCTCTGCTGTGGGGGGAGAAGTGGGACTGGTGCTCCAGACAACCAGTGTGCACAGCATGGGAGAGATGCTCCCACACACCAAACCCACTCAACCGTTCTCTGCAACGTTTTCCCCTCGGCAGAAGGGCAAGGCACCAGCATTCCAGCTTCTACTCTGTGACCCGGGGCTCTCACCAGGATCTCTCTTTCCTAAACATATGATGCACTAATGATGCTACCCAGGGATGACAAGCAGCTTAAGAGCTGGCTCTACCCTCTGGACACCTGGCATGCTAAACCGTGTAGCAAGCAGCATGTGCTGGCTTGGGAAAAAGCCATCCCCACTTTAGACAGCCACCGGGCCCAACTGTTAATCCAGAGCCTTCATCTCCCCTACTGCTATTAATATAAGAAGAGAAAGGAAAAAATCCAGGAGGAACAATTAACTTGACCCCTGAAGAAGCTGGTACATTACTGATTCAAACCGCAGATGATGAGCCATGATAGGACAGAGTAAAATAACAGTGAATTAAATCAGGGATAGCTCATACAATGTCTAATCGTTGTAGAATAACAAGATCCATCTCTAAATCAGATCAGGTTCTATTTTCTGACACTTAAGGATCAAAACTTGTCATAATGTGTAGGAAAATGTGTTGTTTCTCCCAGGTAACAAGTGTTAGGACAAGAGGAAAATGGTGTCAAGTTGCACCAGGGGAGGTTCATATTGGATATTAGAAAAGTTTCTCCACATTGGAATAAACTGCCCAGGAAATTGGTGTTCCCGCTGTTCCTGAAGGTATTTAAAAAACATAGAGTTGAGGTGTTTAGGTACAAGGTTTAGTAGTGGACTTGGCAGTGCTGGGTCAGTGATTGGACTAGATGATCTTACAGGTATTTTCCAGCCTCTGTGATTCTGTGATTCTTTGAAAAGCCCAACAGACAGCACCCAAACCTGGACACTGGTGCTGAGGAGATGCTGCAGGAGGTCCATGGATCAGTGGTGGGTCTGCCCAAGCACTGCCAGGGCAGAGGGACCCAGCTACATTAGAGTCTGTCCCCAAGGAAGCTCTGCTTGCAGTTCCCACCAGGGCTGGAACTGTGTTCCCTCCCCACACAGAAGGGTTGATGTCATTGCCATTGCCTGTATTTTCACAGCCTTAATTTAGTGTTCCATTTGATGTTGTTACAAAAGGTTTCCAGGAGAGTACAAAATCTAGACAAGGGTCAAGAAGAGCTGTTAAGAAGTCCTTCCTTCAGCTCAGAGGGTCACAAATTTAGATTAGCTTAGACATTGACTTTTCCTGTTCCTCTATATTAAGGGTGGCAAAATCTTTTGTTATTTCCAAAGGAGACCAACACCTGAACATTGCACGGCTTCACCTACAGAGAGAATTGGCTCCTGCAGAACTTCAGAACTGCAGAAATGATGATGAGGAAAAGTCACAAGACCTGACCAGGCAGAGAAGGGTGAGGGAGGACAATCCTTACACTGTTTTCTCCATGAAACAGAGGCACAGGGCCCCAGAACCTCTCTTTTTCTTAAGCACAGAGCTATCCCTCCTCCTGCTCAGCAAACCTTTGGTGTTGGTGTTCAGAATGCCTCTGCAGAGCCACCCAGAGACACCACACACTGAAGTGATAGAGAGCAAAGGCTGTATATTCATCAGAAGTGTCCTTTGGACTGAGAGTGTCATCCAACTTTGGACTGAGAGTACAATTGCAAGGACCATCAGCTTTTATATTTAGATCCCACCTGTGCACAGAGAGCACAGGTAACTGCTCCACGCAGTTCCTCAGGTCAGACACAAAGCAAATCCTCTTATATCACTAAAGCCATCTGTGAATGTGCAGATTGTTCTGTCCACAGGAGAAGTGTCAACACCTGGTCCCAAACTCTACTCAAGCACAAGAGGAACCCGTGCTGCAGCCCCCAGCACACAGACAAACCATGAGCTATCAGGAGTCTAAAATAAAGTTCTACCGCATGCCATGTAAAAACAAATAAAACAAAGCCCTTTTCTAATTAAATAAATGATGAAAGGGAAAGCTAAGAAGCAGTGCAGCTGGGAACCCTTTCAAATAATTAGATCTACCTACTTGGCTGAAAAGTTTTTTTACTATCAGGAACATCAAGAAGGGTGTCAGCAAGAGACCTTCTCATTTCTTAGGTGAACAACGCTGAGGGATTTAAAACCTATTGAGAGAAGCCTGGGATTCTTTAAGTTCACTGAAGCCAAAGTAATTCACCCTGAATGCAGGCCCTGAAGGTGACTGTGGAGCTTAGAATAAGGATGTCAACATGGTGCTTTCATCGTTTGCTAGTGGAGTTGGTACTGCACATGGAGCTTGCCTTGACCATTTAATTAATAAAGGGACCCACGCAGCTGGAATTAACGTGAACTTTCAAAGCATCAAAAAGTCCAGCGAAGGATCAAGCTGATATTTTCATTTATATATATTAGCTTATTCTGGGCCATTGTTGTGCTCCTCATTCACATGATACAGCAGCCTCTTACTCACACACACACCCTTACATACTTCCTTTCATTTTACCTCCACAGTGCTTCTGTGTGATGGGGGCTATCACCAATTAACACTGACAATGGGAGCTGGAAGGGAATTTTAGCAAGCACAGCAGGGTTTTTTTCTCCCCAAAATCTTTGAGGAAAGGGATTATTTCCCGCCTGCCCTCCTCCCTCCAAAAATGGCGAGCACCATGCCAATGTTTTTCTCTGATCCTTTTTTCCTATTCTTGGTTTTTACTCTGTCTCTTTTCCTTTTTCTTTCATTTAACACCAAACTACAGCAAGGACAATCCTTCAAAAACATTTTCATTGTAGTGTCTTGAACAGCACTGGCTTCAACCCTGCCAGGTCAACATGGTCACTCCACTCCTCAGCGCTCCACAGGGTCCTATAAATTAGCCCGTGAGAATCCAGCATTTATTCTTCCCTCAGGCAGTGTAAATACTGCTTTTCCTCTTCTTCCTATGCCAAGGGGAAAAGGTTTCAATCCATATGATCACAAAATAATATTTGATAGAACGTTGGTCTGTTTACAGACTCGTCAGTTGCTTTTTCACTCCAGTAATTCTCAAGCAAGGTGGGACTTCTGGTTGAATCAGTCCACAAACAGGGGTGACAGGGATTTTGAATCAACACAGATGGTCTAATCAAGCATAAGACTTTGGGCTCAGTACAGGCATCACTAGGTGACTTTTTCTACTTTGTATATTCATGAGAACAGAACATAACGATCTAGTTGTCACTTCTAGCCTTGCATCCTACTGATCTTTGGTACCACGAGTCCATCAACTATCCTGGCTTCATGGTTAAGCTCTGTAGATAATCACCATCGAAGCCCCAGTGGATCACTATCCCAGATGCTGAGGAAGCACGCACTTCAATCAGCCATGAATCTTTTAGTTAGGTGGCAAAGCAAGTAGAAATGGCTTCATATAAGCCCCTGGTTTGAGGAAATGTTACCTCCTTGAAATTGATATCATCTCCTATTTTCAATTAAACACCCACTGAGGCCATTGCAAATGTTCCTTACGACGGCCTCAGTGGGCATTTGGTACAATTTTACAGAGCAAGAAGCTGGCTCCCAAGCAATGCCCTGTCTTTTGTCCACAGGATAAAGCTGAGACTTTTGGGTGAGACTGTAAGCAACAGTGAGCACAGCAGAACACAGTTTCTCAAGAGCAGGACAGCTATCTTTAGTGTCCTCACCAATCTGCTCGCATTGCGTTTCTCTCGGCTTTTCAGGTGGCTGTCATTTGTGCTGCTCCAAAGCCATCAGCCAAATCCCCACCTCAAGGCCAGGCCACATCAGTGCTGCAGCCTGCGTGCTCACCAGAGCTGCTGTGCTCCAGCACAGAGTAATGGGTTCACACTCAGTCAATAGCCTTTTGTGCAGCAGTCTCATTTTGGGAATCATCCTAAACATTGGGATAAGTGGGGGAGTTAGAGAAGAATCCATTTACCGGCAAGTTGTTGACATCAAGAACTCTGGGGGAGTTAGGAAAAATGTGATGTCTGTGGTGTTTGAGTGAGGTAGCAACTGTCTGTGAGTGACAGAGGGAGCAGCTGTCGGGATACCTCCCAGTGACATCTTTCCAAAGAGGAAACTCAAGGAAATTTCTGGATTTGACACTACTCAGTGTCAAATGCCACTTCCGTATCTTTTAGCAGAAACCCAGTGTCTCTCGGAAAGCCTCAGTTAAATATTTTGGTAGCTCCTCTGGCTGTTCCTCTCTACAGCCTGACAAACATTTCACACTGGTTGCACAGCTTTTGGTTGGAAGAAATCCCAGCTTTGTTGACACTGACTTCAGTCAGCTTCAGAGGGCCTCTTAACTCTGCTTTGGGGCTTGTCAACACACAGCGGACTGAGACACAATGCCAGCAGGCAGCTCCTCCTAGAAAACATTATTTGAATCCAAATTGTCTTCCAGGCTCTTTTTTAAAAACTTCATATTGTGCGAGTTACATGCTTGTCAGAAGAAAAATCTGGTTAGTCCCTCATTGTTCACATTTAAAGAAGGTTGTCTTCCCATTCCTGCACCAGCAGCCCCAAAAATATCACACCCTGATCAGTCAAATGTGTTCCTCATGGCACTGTACAACCAAACACAACTTGGTGCTGCTGAATAATAACCATATGTGAAGAGAAACAATCACAATAGCACTTGGAGATTATTTACACTTTGGAAAAAACTTCATGAGAGGCAATTTTTAACTTCTTTTACATGTATGATCAAGGATCATTATGTGGAAAGCTTCCACTACCCATTCTGCCTGTGATCTCCAGCAGCAAAAAAACACCTCTGCTCTGACATGGATACTGGTATATTTAGTTCTGTTCAATCAATGCACTCCTGGGGTTCATAGAATCACAGAATCACTGAGTGGTGGGGGTTGGAAGGGGCCTTTAAGATCATCCAGTTCCAGCCCTCACTGGGGCAGGGACACCTTCCACTAGACCAGGTTGCTCCAAGCCCCATCCAACCTGGCCTTGGACACTTCCAGGGATAGGACATCCACAGCTTCTCTGGGCAACCTGTGCCAGGGGCTCACCACCCTCATAGTGAAGAATTTCTTTGCAATATCTACTGTCCTTCAGTTTACCCCTTGTCCTATCACAACAGGCCCTGCTAAAAAGACTCTCTCCACATTTTTGACCTTCTCATCAACGAACACTCCCAAGTCCTTCCCTGCAAGACTGCTCTCAACCCATTCTCCACCCAGCCTGTGCTTGTGCTTGGGATTGCCCCGTCTAGGTGCAGGACCTTGAACTTGGCCTTATAGGACTTCAGGAGGTTCACACAGCCACACCTGTCCAGCCTGTCCAGGTCCCACTGGATGGCATCCCTTCCCTTCAGTGTGTGACTGCACCACACAGCTTGGTTCTCAAGTCAGAAGTCTTTAAAAGTACTCCACCACCTGCAAAACAATAAACCTGCACAGGAAGCAGCCCTTGTACATTTCCCACTTTATTCAAAGGAGAAAGTAGAGAGAGAGCATTAAAGAGAGAACTTTTCTTGTGACTCAGTAAGTGTAAGATCAAAGAGTAGTTTTATTACAAGCCCTGTTTTACTAGAAGATATTTATGAAGACTTAACAGAAGATTCTGTAGTTTATAGAAATGAGAATTGTTTACTCCTATGAAAGAAGGACCTGGAAACCTTTAGAGGGTTAAAGCTCTCTTGTACTAGTCTTGCTACTAACAGTTGAAGACAAATAGGACTTTGAAGAGGTTCTGCTCCAAACCGTTCAGACACAACATAGGTGAGAAAAGAAAGTAATCAGAGAAAGTAATCAGAGAAGAAACAATTTTATCCAAGTGCTCAGAGAGTCAAGAATTAAATTACTCTTTCTGCCACAGCACTTGGTGCACTCACGGGGTGGATAATTGTGAAGGAAGTCTTTGTCTTTGCTCAGCAGTTTAAATTTACCTACTGATTCAGCTAATTCGACCACAATTTCAAATTAACAGATTTTAAGTGCAACTGGGCCAGGGAATGGCATGTTGGTATGAAAGACCCATCAAACTTCAACATATGAAAAGTCCATCCTATCAGTGAAAATAGAGGTGGAAGGAGAAGGAGAAAGGTTGTACAAAACAGACTGTAACCTGGCTTATCCCTCCACCTTCTGTCAGGTGGCAGCTCAGGTCTTCCTGAGCTGGAAGCTGGGTGTGAACCATCATGTCTAAGTCATCTGTAACGACATTTTTCATTCCTGTTTAGCCTATTTTAAGAATGCTTAAATACTTGGTCCCTGTAGCACCCAGAGGCAACAAGTCTCACAGGTTTCTTTAGAAGAAAAATATTGGCTTTTGTTTGTTTTGGGCACACCACCTGTTTATTTCATTGGAACAAGGTGGGTCTTGCATTTAGGGAAAATGTGAATAACTGTTTGCTTATTGCTTCCTCCTTTCCATTCCTGATTTTGATGCCTTTTTTCCTAGTTTTTTCCCTCATCTGCTTCCAGAATGCCAAAGCCTGGCCAATCCCACCCACTCTTCCTTGTGATGGAGAACAGGGCATACGCACAAGTTGTCATCTCCTTCAATGATCCACATCCGCTTCACCAGTAACTTCAAGCAATGGCTCTAGTTCTGAGCCCACCCAGGGAGGATGGAGGTCATGGAGGTAAATGTCAACCAGGCTGGGGGAGCAGGACAAGGATTAGAAAGAATGCAGACCTCTGGATATTGTCTGTTTCAGATGCAAGAGCCCTTCAAGTTATTAAGCGAGGGGAAAAAATTATTTTAAAAAGTTAACATTGCTTGCTTTTTTCATAAGAAACCGAAGCTTCGAGGCTTTCATCCATTGTGGATAAACAGAAAATGGGATTGCATTTTGCAGAGTGTTTTGAAATTTTCTAATTATTTTTCATTAGAAAAGGTCTGGAATAAACTGCTGTGGTTTCTCCCCACACTTCAGTTTCCCTTATGTCAGCTTCATTTTTTGTCTCCCTTTTTCCCAGCCATTTCAAAAATATCTGGAGATCAAGCAGCTGAAATTGAAAATGAAAAGGATAAGATGAAAGAGAGAAGAAGCTAAAGGAGAAAAGAAGCGGGGGGAAAAAGCTTGAAAAGACTTTCTCCAGAATGCAGATCATGGGTATCTTCAGTGCTCATTGGAAAGGTCCCATCAGGTTGCCATCTCATCCCCCACGGCTGTGCTCTGGGACCTCTTTCCTTTTTCCCTTTGTTTGCAGCCCGTCAGACTCAAAGCACCATATGGAAATGACTCACATTGCTCTGGCCACAGATTTGGGCCATGACCACACTTCCCTGAACCTCTTCAGAGACCTGCAAAAAGCTTCTCTCTGTGAGTGCCAGCAGGTCCCTACCTACAAAGCAAACAGCAGATGCTGCAACGATGGGCAAATGTCCAAATACGTAAGACAACACTAATTAAAAGATGTTTTCTCATGAAAAGATGGAGAGTATTAAAAAAGGGGAAATGCTTAGCTGGGAAAAACCCTCCGTGCTGCTATGCTGAGTGTACCGTACTGCACCATTAAGACATGCAGAAGTACTTTCAAGTACCCTAATGGCAAGGTTACAGCATAATCTGTGATTAACTTGCTTCATGTTGTCAGAGGCTATCAGTCACTCCAGAAGAAATTTGATTTCTGCCTCCTGCCCTGTGTCTGGCAAAACATCATGTCGGGAAGCTGTTCCCATCCCAAACAGCTCTCAAATTTCCAGTTCATCTAAGCAGGATTGTGGGACCCTGGATTCAGTCTGTCCAAAGACAACACCTACCTGGTTCTCCAAATTTTCTACTAGGAAAAGTGTCATTTAAAATAGGCAATTTGTTATTTGCTCATTGAAAACAGCTCCCCCAACTCTCAGAGATCTCTGCTGAAATGGATTTTTTGCTCCAGTGGACTCCATTATCTTTTTTCCATGATTTTGCTCACCTCTGCTAATGGACATGGTTTTTCACTGTAATTATTCAGTATGCAGGATGTGCTGATGAGTGCTTTCTGTCTCAGGACATTTCCTTCCTAATTTGGAGTCAGCCAGGGCCTGAAGATGTCAATAAAAGTCTGGGGACAGAAACCAGGGTATTTGAAAATTTAGTGCAAGGAAAACTTCTGGGCCACCGAGTATGATGATGCAATATTGCAAAAAGTCTCCATCGGCTCCTTTCAGTGTCCACACAGGAACAGTGAGTGACCTAAACGCGCCCAGTTTAAACATCACAACTGCACAGACACTGGGAGTATTTATAAAGACCAAATATTTTCCACAGCATAAGAAACAAAGCCCTTGAAATACAAAACACCTTTTACAAGCTTCAGGCTGGTATTGTACAGACATAGGATGATTAAATATGTTACTCTTTGGAGTGATTCAGTGATCAGAGGAGAGGACTGGGAGTCAAGATTTCCCCATTTGTTCTTCTATTTACCTTTAAACAAATCCCTGGTGGGATTTCTGCTTTACACAGACATCAAACACCCACAGCTCCTCCAGACTTCAATTCAAAGTGCACTTGTTCAGCATCTCCACAGTGTGGACCTTCTGTCTCTCTGGACATTAAATTAGTCAGTGTCAAGATAGGGTTAATGCTACTGACCTTTGGTAGATTTTGCACTTTTGTTTGCAGAGTAATTTGAGATCCTCAAATTGGCTGTTCCAGAGGTGAAAATATGTTGCAGTGATCCTCCTAAACAAACCCTGTGATTGTTATTATGCAGAGTGCTGCCAGCTCCAGAGCTGGGAGAGCAAAGGTGTCCACAGCCATGGTGACAGACAGCCTGGAAAGTCAGTTGGTAACACAAGCAGAAAATCTTTTTTAGCACTGTTTTACCCCAAAATCAGTAATAAATTTTAAAATGCCAGTTGGAGAAGCTCCGTCCATTGCTCTGTCTCTGTGCACTCACCACTCTCTGTGCCAGTGGAAGCAGCGCCTGTACTCTCACAAGCAGGTGAAAGAAGAACACAGATTTGATTTGGGCCACAAAATGTCGATCTAGTGGGTTCTAGAACCAACAGTAAAAGGGTTCTGCAGTTTTCTTTGGGGCAGAAAAAGTGGAAAAAAGTATCAGAAAGTCAAACGCAGCCATGGTGCACAGACAGGTCCAGAAGTTCTCTGGAGAAAATGAATGTGGATGGAGAGGGTGGGGGAACAGACAAGAAGTTTGAGATGATTGCTTTTCATTGGCCTAAGTAGCAATAAAAAAATTTGGGCAAGCTCCTGAGAATTGCTCTTGGACAATCAGAGATAACAGAGTTAGGCAGAGGCACTAAGCAAGTGACAGCACGTTAATTCAAGCTAGATTTTTAACAGCCCTGGGTGGATAACTCTGAACAAAGCATTTTCTAGCTGCACTTTATGTACTTCTCTTTTTTTCCTAGACCTTTTCTTGCCACATGGCCAAATGCAGAATACAGTCATCTCCAAAATGATTCCATACTTGGGATTCTGCATTTCTTCTGTAGCGTATTCAGGACAGGTACCATTTCAGCAAGGACAGCTGCTGTGGGGTCTGGTGCTCACCTCCTGCAGTGAGGTTCACAGTGAGGCTGGAGGAGGTCAGGAGGTCTGCAGAAAGAGCAGTGCAAGCAGAACTCATAAATATTACACAAGCTCCTCATAAATATTACTAAATTCAAATATCCAGTGTGTTTATCCCCGCTTCAAACCTATTCCAACAGATCCTGGTGGGAATGGTGTGAGAGTAAGCTCCTTTCTCTGTGCAGTCCATGTGATGCAGGCAGTGGATTCACCACACTGGCCAAAAACCCTCTCACGTATGGATTTTTCCCAAGTCTCACTCTGTGTGTACTCACTCAACAGCATCCTGCTCCTGGCATGCCTCTAGCAGCACTCCTGTAAAACCACAGCACACAAACACTGTTGCACTCATACTAATATTTCTTCTCCACAGTTGGAGAAAGCCTGATCTTAAAACTAGGTTTCTGCTGGGAATAAAAATAGTGGCTCTGAATATTCAGTGTTTGTTTATATCTCACTGCTTCCACTAACATTCCTGCCGTTTAATTTGTTTGGAAGACTATTCAGAGGAAACTAATAAGTGGTGTGAAGACAGGAAGAACTATAAACCACTGAAATCTGAGCACACATTCAGTGACGTTATCCAAATTATTTGCCTGGCTCTGTTATTTAAAGTTCAAGTCAAAGGGGAAGTTTTGTTTTTAAAAACAAAGACTTGCACACGTATGGACTGAATCTCTTTTCCTTGGAAGCTCTGCTTGGATCAGACAGGATCAGCAATCTGCATAAAAATAAAGAGCAGCAATACTGCACTTGCAATTAGGCAGATTTAGCCCTGATCCAAGCACAGACAGCACAATTCCCTGGCTTCAGTGGGAGTTGTTCCAGACTTGTAGATGCTTGTAACTTTGCTAGCCTGTGTTATCAATTTCTTTTCTAATAGCTGCTTATGGAAACACTAACCTGCATTTGAGGTTTCCAGATTCTGAGATTTTAGGCAGGCAGCATTTTCAAATAGAAAACACCACCTTAGTCTGAAACAGAACAAAGTGAAGTTTTGACTTCAGTCAAATGTAAAAACTACAGTAAGAATATTAGAAAAGAAAATTTATGTGCCAATAGTTGTATATGATACAGAATCACAGAAAAAGCTGAGTTGGAATGGACAAACGCTTCTTGAGCTCTGTCAGGTTTGGTGCTGTGACCACTGCCCTGGGGAGCCCGTTCCAGTGCCCAACCACTCTCTGCCTGAGGAACCTTTTTTCTAACATCCAGCCTAAACCTCCCCTGACACAATTCAGACCATTCCCTCAGATCCTGTCACTGTCACCACAGAGCAGAGATCAGTGCCTGCCCCTCCTCTTCCCCTCACAAGGAAGTTGTAACTGCAGTGAGGTCTCCTCTCAGCCTCCTTCAGCTGAACAGACCAAGTGCTCTCAGCCGCTCCTCACACGGCTTCTCGTCAAGGCCCTTCATCATCTTCGTTGTCCTCCTTTGGACGGTCTCTAATAACTTACTGTCTTTTTGATATTGTGGCTCCCAAAACTGCTTCCAGCACTCAAGGTGAGGCTGCCCCGGTGCAGAGCAGAGAGGGACAATCCCCTCCCTGCCTGGCTGGTGATGCTCTGCCAATTGCCCCCCAGTACAGGGTTGGCCCTCCTGGCTCCAGGGCTCTGCTGATCATATTCGACTTTCTGTTGACCAGGACCTCCGGGTCCCTTTCCACAGCTGCTCTCCAGCACCTCATTCCCCAGCCTGTCCGTACATCCAGGGTTGCCCCATCCCAGGCGCAGAATACAGCACTTTCCCTTTTTAGATACTTGCTTAGTATCTCTTCCAGTCCTGCATCCAAGTTATTTATGAGGATGTTGAAGAGCACAGGGATGAGGCTGGACCCTGTGGAACCCCACTAATGACAGGCCTCCAGCCTGATGCCACCCCAGTCACTGTCACCCTTTGTGCCTAACCTGTCACCCATCCCATGACACATTTATCCAGCTGTCTGCTGGACATCGTGTTCAGGGGGATACTGTGAGAGACAGTATTGAAAGCTTTACTGAAATCTAAAAAGATTACTCCAGCTGGATTCCCTTGGTCAACTAGGAACGTCACCTTGTCATAAAAGACAACCAGGTTTAATAAACTGGACTTTCCCCTCATGAAGCCATGCTGGCTGTGACCAGTGACTGTGTTGTCCTCCAGCTGTTTTTCAGTACTCCCCAGGACAATCTTCTCCGTAACTTTACCAGGCACAGCAGTAAGACTGACAGGCCTGTAGGTGCCAGGGTCCCCCTTCTTGCTCTTCTTGAAAATCAGGACAACATTCACCAGCTTCCAGTCAGCTGGGACATCTCCAGATTCCCAAGACCGCTCAAAAATTGTCCAGAGAGTTTTTTGATGACGTCAGCCAGCTCCCTTTAATTTACTACTGTGAGTGGGATACAGTGGTTTTTGTGGATTATTTGCAACATTAAAAGACACAGCATTAATATTGCATGACCTTTCTTTGGAGAGAATAAACAAACACAGAATCTGAGCTTCAAGTATCTGTTATTCCTGATTGGCTTGTTATAAAAATTCCCTTTTAAAACTGAAATACACAAATCAAAGCAATTTTGCTATGAAGAATGTGTGTTAACAAAAAAAAAATAGATTCCCTACATAGTGTATACATAAATACAAGAGATTTTAGCTTAACCTTCTGGTCTCAACTTTTGTGTCTCTATAGTAGTTGCTCAGAATGGGCATTCTATTGTGTGCACTAACTGGAGTGGCTAAGGCAGGCCCGGGGCTGATAATTATAATTTGGTTCCCTGGATGATTGAGAAGCCTTACAGAGGACTGCACAGTGCAACTTTAACAGCCCTTCCCGATGCCTAACTAGAAAATCTGTTTCAAAGGGGCTCCGTGAATTGTAGGGTACAGTCAATTAACTTGAATATTAATTATCTATAATGAATGTACCCTTCTTCGGGGCTTGAAAAGAAGCAAATTACTTGGAGAGGGACTAATTAAGATGATGTAATCTTGACCATGAAGAATAATTCCTTCCTAGTGACAGAAATGATCTAATTGAAGTATCTCATTAATTAATGTCTCATGAAATTGACTGATAAAATGCCTCTATGAATGCCTCCTGAACCTGGGGCCGGCAGAGCATTGTCGCACATCCACTCCCGCTCCAGACCCTATCACTGACAATATAATTAGACCTTGGAAGCACGCTGTGCTCAGAAGGATTTATAACCCTGCAGTGTGGATAATCTACAAATGCAAAGTTAAGACAATGCAGCTTGCCACTGTGAGATTTCTGAAGTCAATGAGCAAAGCCATAAATCAGGTGTAATCCAATGGGTGGCAAGTGAGTTCCCCCTCCTGCCAGCTCTGTCAGCCTGCACTGAGACCAGCCCCACAACCTGCTGATAACCCTGTACCTGGTGCTGGCAGCTCCAAAAGGCTTCCTGAGGGTACCATGTCCAAGCACCATCTGTGTTGGTTCCCAGCTAAATAAAGTTGGATTAAAGGAATCTTATTTTCCCTTTTTCACTAGATTAGTACATGCTTGTGGATTTTAGCTAACAATGCTCCAAGTCCCTGAGAATGAGGGGCAGTGGAAAGACTCTTCTCCTGTTACGCTCGTCTTGCTGAGGAGATCACCGTGTGTGATCAGCAAAGCTTTGTCGAGAAGAAAGGCTTTGAGGTGCTGGAGTGTGTCCAGAGAAGACCAGTGAAGCTGGTGAAGGGTCTGGAGTCTTGTGACAGGTGGCTGAGGCTGGGGATATTTAGTCTGGGGAAAAGGAGGCTCAGGGGGAACCTCATTCTCTACAACTCCCTGAAAAGAGTTTGTATCCAGGTGGAGGTTGTTCTCTTTTCCCTAGTAACACGCAATAGGACAAGAGGAAATGGCCTCAAGTTGCACCAGGTTTAGACTGGATATTAGGAAAACTTCCTTCACCAAAAGGGTTGTCAAGCATTGGAACAGGATGCCCAGGAAAGTAGTGGAGTCCCCATTCCTGGAATTGTTCAAAAAACATCTAGATGTGGCACCTGGGGACATGGATTAGTGGTGAACAATGATCTTGGCAGTTTTTTCCAATCTAAACAATTCTATGATTCTACAATATGGGGTTATTTATTTTGGCCAGAAAAACTGAAAGAAAACAATTCGGCTTAATCCAAATGGTATATGTTTTATTTTGATTGCCAAATTGCATCCTTTCAAAGCTTTGGTAACAGCATTTTTCCAGTTTTTTCTGTCCCACACTTCTCGAGCAAGGTCCTCTAAAACTGGCAGAGGGCTCCTAGGTTCCAATGAAATATGATAAGCAGTAATAAATGGACTGTGGATGGTATAAAGGGAAATTTGAATCTCAGAACTAACAATGATCAATTTACTATGAGCCTGCGGGAGCTAAAAATCATATAAGGAAACCATAGGAACACAGCAGCCAGGCAGGCAAACAAGATGAAACTAGGCCAGTCCAAAGATGCAATATTGTTATTTGTTTACAGCTTTTCTGTTAAAGTGAATTAAATGCCCACAGCTGATAAAAGGTTCATCTACCAGCACAGACGCTCCTGAGTATCTCACACTATTCCAGCACTAATTACATTTCATAAAGCTACCAAATATACCATAACTAACATTTATTGGCCAATGAAATGTTGCTCTAAGTTAATAATTACAGATATATGTAGACAATAAAAAGTGAAGCATCAGCCTGGACGCAGGAGGGGAGATTAAATGCTTCTGCTTTTACAGAGTGTTGCTGAGAGGGTAAATTTAAGACCAGAGGTGACAGTACCCCAGGAAAGCCTGCAGGAATGGAGGAAAAAAACCTTATCTGGGGAATTATGCAAGGGAGGAATATTTATTGCACCCATCTGAAATTTGCCCAGCAGTTTGATACTATGGATCCCTTTCTACCTCAGAAAAAAAGAGCTCAAATGAAGGTACTGAGACTTCTGGTGACAACAACAGAGAAACTCCCACAGCTCCAATGACAGCTGCAAGCACACAATCCCAAACTCTTTCCAGAGCACTCAGGTCTGTACACAGTTTGTGCACAGCACAAACTTCTCTCTCCTGCATTCCCAGTGCTTCCCTGCCACCTTTACTGGTTCCATGGGGATGGGTGGTCTCCTGTCTCAGGGCAGGTTGGGAACAGGAAGGAGCCTGGCCAAGCAGAGCTGCCCTCACCCTGTAGCAGAAGAAAATGTTAGACCTGCTGCAAATTTTGCCAGGAGCCAAACCAGCCTTCAGCAGTTCCCGATAGCAACAGAAACCAGGAGGTTGTCTCCTCTCTGCTGTTCCACCAGGACAAGGATGAATCTGCTTCTCAAAGCTCAGTCAGGAAAAAGCCCAGGAGTCAGAGTCTGATCGTTCTATTAGTTTTCCTTACCCTGATGAATTGGAAAAAGTCTGATTAAACCAAAAGGGAAGCAGAGGGAAGAATCAGCCTCATTCTAAGTCTTTTTGTCACTTGGCTGCCAGGTCGCATCCTCACTCCCGTTGATTCTCATGTAACCAATAACCAGATACTGGGGGTTTTCACCCTACAGTGCTTAGAGCTTTATCTGAGCTGGCCTGCTTGGGTAGAGATTCTCCCTCTAAGGCTCTTACTTTCTTATGTAATGAGATTAAAGCAGACTTAAAAGAGCAGTAAGGAGATGGGGAAGGTCAAAAATGCCATTTACTATAAATAAATTCTCTGTCAGTTTGAAGGCACAGCACCATCATGGTTTGGGGGAACCTCCACCTGGCTGAAAGTGTAATGTTGGGCAGCTGTCACTCCTTGCAGACATGTCACTGTGGATGGGAGGGAAGGCTGGGAGAAGAGGGAGAGATCTATAGGGTACAAATAGTGTAGGATGATGTTTTCCTGCACAAGCAGTTTTCTGCAAGTACAGAGGGGATCTCTGAGTAGCAGACCAGGCTTGGCTATTACCCCTGCAGTCTTTATGGCTTTGAATAGAGAAGATGAATGTTCTTACTGCCTAGTATCACTAGAGAAGTAACAAATTCCAGCCAAAGGCAATTTGGATGGTATATGCCAGGAAAACACATACTAGTGCAACATACCATGGCAATATAGACCCAAAATTCATGGATATATTCAGGCTTAAAGAGACACACCCACGAGGCTAATGACCCAGCTAGTGTTTTAGGGACAAAAATGAACTCAGGAGAACATAAAAAAAATTAGATTACAAAAAATGTTTAGGGAACAGCACTAAAGAATTACAAGAACTAAAGAATTACAAGAAACCCCCCTGTTTTCACCAACATTGGCCGCTGTTAGGGCAGCAGATTGTTCAGGCCTCAGAGCTGTAGTGATGATGCTGAAAGGGTGCAAAGTGGGTTCCGCCTTAAAAAATTGAACCATTGCACAGTTAAAATTGAACACCTACATACACCTATTAGGACAAATAGTGGGTACATCCACATCACCAGCCTGACTGAGGCTGGGCCAAGGCTTGCTCTGCCACCTGCTTTGTGGAACACACTCTCTACAGGACAATGTGCAAGTCTCCATCCTGGATGTGTGTCTCTCAGGTCAACGGGACAGGCAGGATGGTCCAGACTCAAACCAAAATTCAAGCCATGTGTAAGCACTCTGGGGCACAAACAAGTTCCAACTGCAGAGCCATGTAGTTATGGCTCTAGGAGCAATGTGAGAGCAGATCCACCAAGTCCTCCTCTTACACTGTGTCTCAGGGCCTGCAGACAGCCATCTTCTCCCCAGTTGCACCTCATTTCTTCCCACCATGGTCATAAGGATTTTTTTGCTTCTGACCAACTGCCTGTCCAGAGTCAATGAAGCTACAAGACCTCAGCACCCCTGGAGGAAAAGAAGACATTGGCCACTGATTTGTGTTTTTCTTGCTCATAGCATAGACATAGTCATACCTTCTTGGGGTTCCATTATCCACTGTCATGGTTTGCTTCAGCAAGGAGGAGGGGACACAGAGATGCCAGAGGGCTGATTCATCATGAGAAGGCTCCCATTCTTTTCATATCCTACCCTACTACTGCTGAGGCAAGTAAAGTGCTTTCATAGGCTTCTAGATTTGTGCACACTTGAATTTCCAAAGTGGCAAGATTAAACGCTGTTCCATGGGCTAAGAAATGCAACAGTATAAAACATGACCTAATATCCAAACTAAATTGCCCACCCCTCAGTTTTATCCCATTATTCCCAATTAATCCCCTTTGCAGAAATTGCTCCTCTTACCTGGCATGTATGATTGCTGATTGTTGCCATAGGGCTAATTCCCTTTCACATAAGGTTGGCATAAATCTATTCCATAGGGGTGTTGAAGAATTTGAGAGGTTAAGTTTTGTCTTATTTCTATTCCATGGGGAAAACACTGCAAAACTACCCATAAGTTGCCCTATTAGCAGTGAGAGAACAGAGATGTCCTGGGCAGGGCAATGCTGTCATGCAAGGGAGAGGGAACCTCCAGTCCATGTAACCATGGCACCACTCCGACGTCCTGGCATTCACTGCAATCACTACATCCCCTACAATTTGCAGGTCATTTCAGTATCATAAATGATAGAACAAGACGTCAGGCATCAGGGAGTAGCCTCCTGTGGATGTAAGCACATAACTCCCATTAACGTGAACGGGAGTTACGCACAGGCAGTGAGCTGAGGGTGTACTCTCTGCTCTGCAGAGCGCACTCTGCAAGTCTGAGTAATCTGTGGTTGATTTTAGTTTTCTCCCCAGAGCTCCCAATGAAGGGGGATGCATGAGAAAGCTGGCGTACAAGGCATTAGCATCAAGGCACAAGTGAAAGAGCACTCAATGGGATTATTAGTGCTTACACAGCATGGTAATGGATGGTGTCCTATAGGAATACTTTACATGCAGGAGCCTTGAGCTCAGCCCTTCTGTTCAGTGTCAATGAGGAATGGTGGTTAAAGCAAAGGGGGACATATCAAAGAGCAGAGAAAGAGCTTTTTTTCTTTTTCCTTTTTATGGCCAGGAGAGGCTGTTCCTTGCTCCTGTCTTCATTTAACCATTGGTTGAGATTTGCCCGTGTGCTTTCAGCACTTGCATCCTTTTCTGTTGACAAACCCCTGTGTTCCATTGCTGCCAATCCAGCTCACATCAGTGCTCCAAGAGGATCTGGTCATGGAGAAACAAGAGACCCAAGTAGCAAAGAAGGGGAGAACCACTGGAGATGAATCCTCACCTGCGTGGGATGAGCTGTCACAGCAGAGGATGATTGAAGCGTTGAATCTACGCTGGGACATTCAGGGAAATTAATTCATTTTCTTCTCACATTTTAAGTTAATTTGGATTATTTAATCCACATTAGGCTCCTTTATACACACTCTCATTCAGAATTAGAGTGCCACTAATTCAGTTTACAAAGTAAATTAAGCTCAGCCAAATTAATGTTATGTTAAACTTGAATAAGGGTCTATGAAGAGATTTAATGTGGTTTAATTATCCACTTTACATATCAAAAAATGCATAAAATAACACATTAAATGACAAAACCAGTCCCTGGAGCAGAAGGGAATGAAAGCTGTGGCTCCTCCTCCCAGAAAAGGCCACTGGATGACAGTCAAATGCCTTCTCCTTGGCTTGGGATAACTCCTCATAAACAGGAAGAGTGGAAGCCTTTGAGCAACTGGAATATAGAAGATCAACTACTTTTCCTTGCCCTTTGTCATGAGTGTGAGACAATTCTCTAGAGATATGACGGATCAGTCTCCTGAATGCTGAGAAGTGCTCCAGCCATTAGTTGAGAGCCCTCACCTCTATTTAGGATACAGACTGTGAATATCTGCCCTATGCATCTGCTGAGGATTTGCACAGCAGGAGAAGAGCATCCAGCAGCTCAGTGCTGAACGACTGAGAAGAGACAAAGTGGCCAAGAAACCACAGCATTTCAGAAGTGGGCTAGAAGATATCCGAGCCTTTGGCAGGTGTTGATCCAGAGCTCCTGAAGGATGGCGGTGGTTACAGGGAACTGAACAACAGCCAACGTAGAAAGAGGGGAGAGAGAGAGACTGGAAAAACAATTTAACTTCAATTTCCATAACAATATGAGCACAAGAGATGAAGCTGTTTCTACATATCTAGGAGACACGCAGGAATGCTGAGCAACACTCACATTTGGATTATTTTGGTGTTCAGATCAAATAATTTCTAAACCAATCTGATTCACTTTGGCAGAGTGAATGGAAGAAGAGCAGTAGAGATCATACCTCAACTTTGGCAGCTTATAGTATCTTGTATCAAGGTATAGAAATATGCTCTAGGTGAAACTGCTACTGGAGCATGCAAAACTATATGGGAAAAATGATAAATTAGTATAATCGTAATCAGCAGCTCACTTGCAAGAAGGAGATGTATATCAAGAAATAATCTTCAAGGTTCTGACTGGGATGTCACACTCTGCAATATTTTCCTTAACAACATAATCTTTATGTTTACATATGCGCACACAACACCACGGAGGGAGGGGCTGCCAGCACACCAGAACACACAGGGCTAGAGTTCAAAATCATCGGCAAACGTTAGCAGGGGTCTGAAAAAACAGGATGTAAATGAGCTTTTGTCCTCAATAAATATCAGGATCAGAGAGGAACAACAACTGCATGACTACAAGCCAGCAACCACAGACTGGGGGGGAGATCTGCAGAGAAGGACTGCAGGGTTGGAGTGGATCAGCAGATAGATGTGAATCAACAGGGTTGTGCTGAAAACAGCAAACACCATGCTGAGGCATGCAAAGAGCACCATCATGTTTGAGATGTGTGAAGAAAGCCTTCTGCTCTGTTTGCTGCTGGTAAAGGCTTCTACTGGAGAACTTTTTCTTGTTTTGGCCACTGTATGTCAGGAGAAGTTGGATTAATGCGAGAGAGAGAGAGGAGATCAGAATTTAAATTAAAAAAAAAAAAAAAGAATTAAAAAGAAAAGAAAACAAAATCCAATCCATTACAAGAAAGACAGATACCATGATTTGTGTAGAACAAGAACAAGGAAGAGCAGGGAAGACCAGAGAACAGAACATGGATAAGTAGCACCATGGTAGTGTTTGAAATTATCACCAGAGGGTTTAAACAATAATATACAGAAAGTTTTGTTTGAATTGTAGAAATACAGGGATTGAGGAACACACTAGATCACTGGCTGGGCTCCCTGACAGTCTTTTTACACCAAGAGTTTTTAGGTTTGCTCCCATTTTGGTAGAACAATGTGACTTTGGTCAGATCACTACATTCCTCTACTTATCAATTTTCCCATATATTCTGTAAATACACAGAAACAAAATTCTCATCCACTTCCAGGAAAACAAAAAAGTAATGCACCTAGAAAATTTGTCTGGTCATGGATCTGCCAGGATGGAGCTGACTTTCAAAAACAGGAGCTGATCCACCCTGCCATGGATAGTGAGAGTACAAATCAAGGTCCTCCAACTCATTTTGTGTAGCTGCAGTAACAAGAAAAGAAAGGTTTTGCAGTCTAAGGAGTTTTCTGGATTTAGCCTTAAAGCCTCATTTCCTCGCAGAAAATGGTTGAACAAATATAGTTCCTATAAAAACCTCACCCATTTGCAGCAAAGCAAGAACAGTTTCAAGATCACAGGAGTGTAGAGCAGTCCCCAAGAGTAGGCTCCACCTTAACACTGAACCTGCACCCGACTGTTTCTTGCTCCAAGGACAGGAAAAAAATGAGTGTAAACACAATGAAAGGGGTATTGTTTATGTGGCACCCTCATACTAGCAACCATGAACTCTGGCTGATTTTCTTATCATCCATTAAGGGAAACAGCTATAGGTCATCTCTGTGATTACCTAACACTCAGGAGAAGCAATAAAGCTCAGCTGGAGGTGTCACACTGCAGCAAAAAGTAAAGGCAGCCCAACTCTCATTTTTGTTTTTCACTACATTACTTCAGTTAACATAGTGCACTGTTAACATTAACTCCTGGCCATATATTGCTTTATAGATAGACAATCAATACTGCAACTGAAATATGATTTTGTTAAAACATCTAGGGGGCTGTATGCATTTAGCTTTCACACTATTTTCAGAAAATGAACATCAATATAAAAATAATGAGCCTCATAAAATAAAGCCTCGTTCATGTGGCTGAGCTGGCTTTTAAGAAAGAGGGCAGAGATTTATACTAAAGGCACCACAAAAGAAACAGCTTAGAACAACATTCAGCATCTCTATCAACCCATCGAAGGACATTCAAGGCCAGCACTGAAACACAGTTTGCCTTTGCTCACTAGGGTATCCACTGGGATGGCAACACTTGGCAGGAGCAGTTGGAAACACCAGCAAGAGAAAATGGCAGCAGAGCCTTGGACAGGAATATAAAATTACCTCTTTTTTGCAGATCATCATAATAAATCACAGGTCTCATTTTTGTAGTTGAGCTGCTTTTGCTTACAAAAGAACCCAAGAAGTTCAGGAGAGCCCAGCCTGGACACCATAGGGCCAGCAAAGAGAGCAGGGAAGTCTGTGGGGGTGCAAGGGTGCTGGTACCAGTGATGGCAAAAGAATCCTCCTCCCCCGAAGTGAACCAGATTCTTGGACAGTGGTAAGCACCTCTATCATA
Organism: Machaerirhynchus nigripectus; assembly: GCA_013397975.1. Classification (NCBI taxonomy): domain Eukaryota; kingdom Metazoa; phylum Chordata; class Aves; order Passeriformes; family Dicruridae; genus Machaerirhynchus; species Machaerirhynchus nigripectus. Next base: position 1,759,618 of record VZRQ01008389.1, on the reverse strand, counting down.
TCATCTGCAATTTTTGTTTGATTTTCCCTAGGACAAAAATAGTAAGGGTAGGGTTGGTTTTGAAATGAGACAAAAAGGAGTATTTCATCTCTTTGACAGACAAGTGATATAACATGAAACTTCACATGCTGCACCTCAAAAAATAAGGAGTGTGGTCATGAAAGCTTGAATGCCACATGCACAAGACAGTCTATGCTAAAAGCCTTAAGACATGAGATATACATCAAAGCCAAGAGGAATTAGGACATGTACATTGAAAATGACACTCTCTTCTTCCCATCCTTATAATTGTCAGGATTTCATACTACTACTTTTTTTATACCTTTTTGAAACATTTGCAGTGAATGAAGAGGTGACAGCATCCCAGGAAGATAAGTTGAAAGGGAAACCTGTAAAACAGCTGAATGACAGTAACCTGAATCAAATCAGATGGGAAACAGGTCCCCTGAGGATCAGATCCCTTTTAATTTATCTAAAGCAAGTCTCCTTCATTCCCTCAAGCTCTTTTCACAGGATGTCTTCATTCAGAAATGAAGGTTCCAAAACACTTTCCTAAGACATGGACAATCATCTATTCACGGCTTTCCCTTTCCACTCAGGGGACATCACAGGTCGGGATGTCCCCAAGAAAAAGATGTTCAAATGTTCAGTTCAGTTCAGTTGTGCCATTTCCAAGTTTCACCTCCTCTACAGCTAACTCTGACCAGCAGGAATCTCCACAGGAATCTCTGCTCAAGATCAGATCTGAATGGGTATCAGCCCATCAGTGCTTCCCTGAGCAGCAAAACTGAGGTTAAACATGGACACATGCCAAGAATGAGCAGAAGGTACTTCAGATCAGAAGAGCTTAAAGAAAACTGATCATATCTCATCCATTGTAGTTGTTCACCTGAGCTTGGTTTGCCTTTTTTCTTTTTTTCATGTGGATGGCTGATACGAATTTATGGAAACTTTAATTTGTTTCAAACACACCAAGACATGCTGTGGTATTTTAGAAAACAATTAATCATCTTGAGTTTTCAATTAAGGATGTGCATAGACTGAACAACTTGCCACCCCAGCAAGGCAGGAGGAGATGATTAAAAACCTCCCATTCTTTTCAGGTGTTGTACAGTACCAGCTGGTTTCTTCTTGCCTTGGGGAAAGTCCTTTCATCTATCACATGTTGTGTTATGGGTGGATTATGTAATATCAAAGCCAATTACCTCATGTTATGGCAGCTCCTGACATAATGCAACAGAACGTTCTTTGGACGTGCAGCTCGATGCAGGAAGATGCAGATCTCTAACACTTAACAGGCGCAGCATTGCCTGCACTGTGGGCTGGCTTTGGGTGCCAAAACACCTCCCAGCAGCTCTCTTTCTTGTGTCCTTTGCAGCACACTCACTGCCCAGCCTCTGCATGGGCTCCAAAGCTGCTCTGAATAATCAAACCTCATCCCCAAATCCATTTGGAGGGGAATTCTTAGCAGCAAAAGTCCCATTCCAAAATTTTTGGTTCATTGTAGGGCGCAGGCCCGAGGAGAAGCAGCGATGGGTACAGAGATAAGGATGGAGGGAAAGCAGATGGGAGTAAGCCCAGCAACACAGGCACACACACCTCCTTCAGAAGGCAAGCCAAGCAGCAGCCTGGAGTCTGATGAAATTTGGGAGGCTGCTCGGTCTGTTTAATATTTGTTTACATGTTTCCTTTCCTTGTTTCATCTGTCCCAGAAAGGCAAGCTCCCAGGAAAGGAATTTAATCACTATCTTACTTAAGAGCACGTCAGAAAAGAAACTCCTGAGAGGATGACAAGGTTTCTGTCTTTTCCTACTGTGAGCACAAGAAGTGGATTCTCTCTAATCCTCGTTCCTGCAACATGTTCTCCACCAGGTCCACAGGGAACTGTGAATGTGAATCTCAACCTCTTTGTCCTTCCACAGGTCTGCCAAAATTAGCTTTTTTTTCCAGTCTGAAATCAGACACTCTTCATGTCCTTTCCCCACACAAAAAGGTGTTAACTAAGCAGGACTAAGCAGGATTGCACAGACCTCAACCTGGTTCCAGTAGGATCCAAATCAACATGTATCTTCCATTTTTTCCCTTCAACTCCGAGAGCTGGGCCCAGGGTGCAAGTTGCTGTCTCCTTCCTGGCTGAGAGGAGTCACTGGACCCTGACTAGCCAACCTGCTTGTAGATTTGGGCATCAGCTGAGTTTGTAGGACATGGGTGACCTTCATGCAAAGACCCAAGGGACCAGCTCTTGGCTCAGGTGAGTTTGCAGTGGCAGGAGAGTAATACTCAAGGCAGGAGTAGGTTATGAAAAGGCATGCACCGTTCTGGGGTAATCACAGGGTGCTTCAGCCCTCACTCCTCTGGTATTTTCTTACAATGATCTTTACATATCTTTTCTGAAAGGATCCTTCTGTTTTGGTCCGGAACCAGAGGTGACATACTCACTCCTTCTCATCGCCCACACCAGTTCCCATAAAGTAACTCTTATTTCCTTAAAAGTTACTAAAAAATTTCTTAAGATTGTTCTGCCAGTGTAGGGAGCTGAGGAAAGAGCCCAGAGATTGGAATATGTCATAATTTGCCATACAAGTTCTCCCTCCCAAGCCAGCAACCTTTGCCATGCCTTACACACCCTAAACATTTTATGAATTCCCTGGGGCTGGAGATTTGGTTCCACTTGTTTGTGCAGTATGTAGCCCAACAGGGTTCAATTGCTCCTGATTTATTCTGCAACATAAATATTAAGTAATAATGTTACGACCTTTAGTTGATAACAACACCAGGGTGACAAGGATTTTGGCACAGGATGAGCAATGTGTCCTGGGAGATTTTCATTATACCCTTGATATTTAAATCACTCTACAAATGGCCAGCTGAAGAAATCTGATCATTTTGAAGACCTGGACCCTTACCAAAGGAACAGAGTCTCCTTCCTCTATCACACATACCTCTTACACTCAGTGTCCTGTTCTGGCTGTTTTACAGCCACCCCTGGCACAGCTCCAGGGAGGGAACTTAAGCCCCACAGCAAGGACTCAACTGTTCTATCAAAGCCATCCCCTAAGTCTTGCCTCTAATGCTGCTGGGTAAAATCTCACCAGCCAGAAGCTGGGTTGTGCTGAGAACAGTAGAGACAGGAGAATAATTGTCCATCTTGGTTAGTGGGTGATGTTACTGTGCAAAGGTTAATAACAAAGCTCCTCCCCACAGGTTGAACAAAGACACAAAAAGGTTCTGAAGTGCCTAGAGAGGTACCTCAGCTCCAATATATGATGCAAGGCAGATTTATGTAGATTGTCAAGAACAATCCCTGGAAGAAGAGCTGTGTAGTGAGGTTAGCATGAGACTATGCCTGAATTCATTAGCTGAGACACAGGTAATGACTTCCTCTTTCTGCAGCATACCTGACTCCCACTGTTGTCTACTCAGGGGCGTGAGGAAATACACATCTGAGTGCAGAGATTCACAACATTTACAGTCCCATAAATCACATCCTCTGTGGCATACATTGGTTTATTGAAGTTTTGGTATTTTTGGCCAGCAGGATGCCAAAATGGGTAACTTTTGGGGAAAAGATGAACTGGAGGTGGCGCATGCCAGAAGTACATACAGGTTTTGGCAGGTCTAGGGATAATGGAGAGAATACAGCAAGCTCAGAAGATTTACAGATTTGGCCTGATATCCCAAACTCATCTGACCTTGCTAATCTTCTCCATTTCCACTATCACTTATGATAAAGGGGACCATGAATTAGATGGAATAGTTTTACACACCTTTCAGTAGCAAAAGGTTCTGTAATTTACGGAGTCTTTTCCTTCTAGTGGAACAGTAAGTGGCAAAACTATGGGGCCTTGACAGGTTCCATATAACATTAAAGCAAACAGTGAGATAATAGAAATCACATTTAACTGCCAATGAAGAAGAGAAAAGCCCAGCAGTTCTTATCTCAGCTTTATTGGTCCCTGTGCAATGCTGTTAGCTTTTACTGTTGTTGATACACCCAATGTCCATTCTCATAATTTGTGCTGCATCACCCAAATGAGAACGTGAGAGGAATTCAGGTGCACCCAAGGCACAGGAATTAAGGCAGATGGAGAGAGAGCCTCACTGCATGCAAGCTCTTGCTGTGCATTAGAGCTGGAGAAAAATCTACTGATATGCTTACCTGGAAGGCAGAGTCCCTAGATCCTGACTTTGTGTACAAATCTGATCTACACACGTGTTCTACCTTCAGTGAACAGCAAAACTCTACTCCAATTTTCATGAAAAGCCTTCAAACACTCACTTATGCTCTGCATTCCAGGGCTATCGAAATCACAGGGTTATATCCCAATGCCCTTTTAAGGTGAGAAGTCTCTAAGGTCCTGGCTTCAACTTGAAAGAGGACATATGTAAAAAATCCTCTGTTGAGCACTGACTGAGCCACCTCAGTGCCAGAAGCCAAAGCTGGACCATCAGGAGTGTGTGAAATAGTTCTGCTGAGAAATGGGGCTTGTCAGATTGGGCACAGCACCTTTCTAACATGCCCTTGGATGCCAGTCAGACCCCAAAGGTGCTCCAGTTATTGAATCAACCTGCACACACCAGGCCATGCTGTTCTGGTCAAAGGAAAAACTAAAACAGAAAGAAAGAAAGGAGCAAATACATCTGCAATGGCAAGATGGGAGAGCCCTCTGTTTCTGAAGGGCCACAACCCATTTTGAGTCCTCACATAACAAAACCAATCAAACCCACCACATCAGGGGGGTGAGCAGCATATTTAGAATAAAGACAATCCTGCCCATCTGACACAGGGCTAACACATCTCCACAAGGCCCTTTTTAACCTCTGCAGCAACGGGCAGAGTTCAAACAGTAATCTTGCAGTGGTCTCCTGAGGAGCCCCAGCTGATGGATTCATTTCCTTTTAGATGCCAAAGCAGAAAGGCATCTATGAACTTCACAATCTTGATATCTTCAGCCCAGGGACCCAGAGACAGTTGTTTCCATTCAAGCAAGAAGAACACTTGAAACACCAACATGGGAAAAACACTTAACTCTTTAAACTCCCGGACAATGCCCAGTGGCAGCTGTCATGTTTTACATTCTGTTTTTAGAAGTGATGGGTTGAAAAGTACTTTTTTACTGTAGGAACAACTGGAAGTGCTGAAGCACTGAAACAAGAAACCTTTATTGTCATGCATACAGGACATGGAAGACAAACAGACTGTAACAGTGTTCATTTGACAGTCCTTACAAGAAGCTCAAATAACCTCCCATGGTATGGAAGTCTTTCTATAACCCCACCTCTCCCCAGATCATGTGCCCAACTGTGTTGTGAGGTGGGAACAGCTTACAGAAAACTCACATGGAAGCACACCATGTTTTGTATTCCATGTTGTGGATTACTTACAGCATGGCACATCAGCCATTATTAACAAAGTGACTGAAGTTTCTGGAAACTTAATTAATGCCATACTTGGGATCCAGAGGATTCTGACTTACCAGGAACCCTCCCAACCACAGCCTTCAGCTAAACAGTTCCACTCTTTTACATACAAATGAGAACTAAGGCAACTGTGTGGCCATATGAGAGTGAAGCCTGGGTTGAGGATTAGAATCCCAGCCGTGCTCCTTCACCATGGGATTCTTCTCTCTGCCTGGCTCTCCTTTACTCACAGAGGCTACAACCCAAACAGTTCTGCTGGACTGTGAGACTCAGTGTCCCATAACAGCATTTGGCTCGAGGATTCAGTTTTGTGGATTAGCTAAGAGCTGAGTGTGGGTGACCATACACACAAACCAGTACAGTCCTGGAGCGTCATCCTTGGATATTTTTCCAGACACAGTTGTCAGACAAACTGTTAGAAGCCTAGAGAGTCAATTTGGACAGCACCTACACGCACATTTTTGGTATCTAATAAAAGGTCTGACTTGAAAAGGTAGCTGTGCTGTCTCAGCTTTCTTTAGCGTTCAAGGCTTTGAAAAATCAAGTGAAACTTGCAGGGATGCTTGAATGGCTGATTTGTGTCTCCAGGTTTACGCTCCTGGGTGCTTGGTTTCAGAAGTGTCTGTAGAGTTGGGCTCACCAACATAAGGCACTTTTATAATATCTCAGCACCTCTTTGCCCTGCCCCTACACCCGTGACACTGTGCAACTCGTCATATAACTCTGTGCCAAGGCATTTCAAACAGCTACCTGCAGCTTAGCAGGAGTGTACCAGCTCTGTATTGATCACTTGTCAAATATCATGCACATGTATCTGCAGCTGGTTAAGAAGCATTTCCTTTACAAGTCAATATTTATTCATTAACAACCTTTTAGCTGGTTAATTGAAAGTGACAGGATGCATTTTGCCTAACAGATTGCATTTTACTGAGTAATTTCTAATTTACTGTAAATATGATTGAAAATAAAACTTCATTTCTGGTATCAGTTTAAAAATGGTTTGCGCTTCCAACAATTGTACCACAGGGAGTGGTTTGGATTTATTTGTGTGTGTGTGTATGAGTTTTTTGAATTGCAGCAACTTAGTTGAGTTTGTCTCCTAATTTTTGGCATGCAAGCAAAGGGACCTTGTGGTGAAGGTGACAGCAAATTGTGTTAAAGAGCGATTAATCTGCTATTTCACATTCTGGCCCTTTTTTAAACAGGATTAAGTATTTTCTTTTTCCCTCTTCCTCCCTGTGGCATCTCTTATCCATTTAAAAACCTAAGCACCTAGGGGTTAATATGTTCCAGATAATAGTACAACAGAGATTTAAAAAACAAAACTCAGATGCAGTGAACTCTGAACGCCGCTTGTATTGTGGAAACACTTATAAATAGGCACAGAAAGGAATAGTTGGTGCAAAGAGTTTTTATTCCCTCGGTAACAAAGGCATGTGGCTTGTTAACGCGCTGAGCTTCTGCCTTCCCCTCAGCTCCTCTCACTCTGGCAGGTGAAGTGCACGATCCCTTTTGCTTGAAGTGTGTACTACAGAGCAGGAGAGAGTCTGAAGCCTCCCAGGCTGTATTCCCAGCTCGGCCAGACTCTTGTAGGGTGTGGGAGCTGCTCTGAATGCTGACTCTGTCGAGGTGGGTACCCGCCCAGTGGTAATAAAATGAACTCCATTTTATTGTCCTCCAACAACGTTATACCAAATGAGCTCCATTTCCAAATAAATGGAAAAGGAAGGGTCTCCCCTCCACCCTGCCCCCCACCTTGCAAACTCATCCTCAGTTTTGCATGTCCTGTGGGTCATATATTGACAAACTAGGCCAGGTTGGATGGGGCTCTGAACAGCCTGGTCTGGTGGAAGGTGACAGTGTCCATGGGAGGGGGGTTGGAACAAGATGATCTTTAAGGTCCTTTCCAACCCAAACCATTCTATGATTCTATGATTCTATGGTTCTATGATTCTATGATTCTGTGAACAAGAAATTGTCCAGGGCTTGAGCTCAGGAAACAAATCTACTGAGAAGATTGCCACCAGCCAAGAGGCAGCTTGCCCTTCATATGGGGGCAGGAGAGTTCCGTGGCCCATCTGACCTGAAGGAACACAGCAGGGAGCAGCCCATCTACCCTAATTTAAGCATCCAAACGTCCAACTGAGACATATTCACCCTTGGCCTCATTTACAGCCAACTGCAAGACGGGAAGTGATCTCATCCTAAAATAAGTATCTAAGAGAGGTCAGAAGAACCATCCTCTAGAAAGGGTAATTTTCTCCACCAAGAAAATGTAAAAGGATCCTGGAGTGATTTTTCTAGTGAATATAAAAAGCACCCACCATCAACTTTAAACTTCAGCACCTCTAAACTTTGCCACGGAAAGCATATCTAGAGCAGATGAAATGACTCCTGCTTTTTATTGATCGATTATTCCATGGAAGTCCTTTGAACCTGAGCCTAAATCCAGCAGGCAGCTCCCGTGCAATGCCGAGCTGCAGAGGCAGCAGCTGCCCCCAGCTGAGGGAGGGGGCAGATGAACCTCTGGTGACAGGCAGTCAGCAGAGCAGCACAACAAAAGACTACATTTTTTAAATGGAGATATTTCTCAGAGTCAGAGCCATGCTTTTTGATCTCCTTAGGAATGGATAATGAACTATGAAGATAATGCATGCGCAACATTTAAGTACCAGGCAGAATTTGTGTGCAATTTAATTAATCATTTTGTGGGGTGGGAGAGAAGATGTAATATAATTGCAACAGCCTTACATTTCAGCAGACATTGATTAAAAATCACTTTTTTACACTCTTACTCATGTCAAGACTGCAAGCATGGGTGTACCAGAGAACTCGAGGGAGGTTGTCGATTACAGATCACCTTGTCACCTATTTTCTGGCCAGGTTTCTAGGAGTTCCCCTTCTTCCAAATGAAGAAGGTTGTGCTAACAAACCCTGGGAGCATTTTGCCCTTTCACATCCCCATCACATGACTACTAATATTAAGAGTGTACCATAACAAGCACTTTCCATGTATCAGTCCTAAACCAGGGTAAAATTTTTCAAGCCAAGTTTCTTCTTTCTTTTTCCAGGTGCTACTAATTTTCACCATAAATCCCGCTGATTTTTATGGTGGATTTTTCAATAAGTGAATGATAAAAGCCAAGATATCTTTTCTCTCTCTCTTTCTTTCTCTCTCTCTTTCTTTCTTTCTTTCTTTCCTTGATCAAACAATCAATATTTGATTTCCTTAGTGATTTTTTTAAGAGAATCATAGAATATCTTGAACTCAAAGAGATCCATAAGAATCATCGTGTTCAACTTCCCACTCCTCACAGGACTACCTAAAACTAAACCATGTAACTAAGAGTGCTGTACAGATGCTCCTTGAAGTAAGACAGGCAATGATTTCATTAGTTGTGAACCAAAACAAATTGCCATTTAGTCCAAAGTGTCTCTTTCTTTTCTACTCATCACTCACTCCCACCAGCAGAAAAGAAAAATCAACTCTCTGGGTGCAACACAGGTGCAGCCACAATTCCAGTTTCCTACAGTAGAGCTGACATGTTGCCCTTCGCTGGAGAGCCAAGCATCCTTCACGATGCTGCTACAAATGGATGGAGGGAAGAGTTAAATACTCCTCCCTTGGTATTTCAGGGCCTTACACAGGAAGAAGTCAATGAAGACCTGGCACTCCGAACTTTCAGCACAACTCCCTCAGGACCCTTGGCAAAGGGTAGGAACTCACCAGTGCTGTTTATCCACACTTTTTTGTGACCATTACTATGGCTGACTGTCCAGTTATTTGCTCTTCCACAGACTCCCAGAATACACCTTCTGCCATTTCACCAGCTCTACCCATGCTAAAGTCAATCCCCAGAGATGTCCTGCCAGGTAGCGAGGGATATATGTCAGCTTTTGGGGTTGAAAATGGGTGCCTTGGGATTGTTGCCACCATGTGAATCCTTGAGGTGGGCAAGGGAATGCTTCCCCCATCCTTGACACCCAGCCTTCTCAATTCACCTCAGCTTTTGATCCTACCTAATATACTACTGAGACAGTAACAGGGATAAATATGTCAGCCCTTTAACCAATTTATCAGCAGCTTTCCGTGGCTTTTGCTTTGATAATGAGAGGCTCTATTTCAACATTTTGCTTCCTGGATATCTCCCCTGAAATCCTGGTAATGCTAACAGCACGAGGCCGCACATGGACCGATAACCTCATTCAAGGACACTGGTAGCTTGAATAGCTCATCCAGTATCCTTTACGGATCGGGAGACCAGAAATGCCATCCTTCCAGTGTGACATTACAGAGAGGGGAGCAGTATGCTAAAACAGCACGTTGGGCTCAGTGGAGAGTAGTATTTCTGCCAAGTACCGCAGATCAGCCTGGAGACAGACCGCTTTTGTTTTAAATCTCTCTGGCTACACTTCCGTCGGGATGATGCAATCCTCGAAGCAAATTAGTGTACACAGGAATTTCCATTGCACTGGAGTATGTCATTAGAAATAACTGGTTTTAATGATGTTTTATCAGGGCTATGACAGAGTCAGCGAGTCATCTGAATACAAGATGTTGCTCCTCTGCAGTAGCTCAGGCTGTGCCAGAAATCCAGACCCTGTGACTAGTCTTTGAGTCTTTGTTGTTCTTTAAATGTCCTCAGTACGGAAGGGGAAAAAGAAAGGGGGTGAGCTGAGAAAGGCTGTTCTGATTGCAGACCAACTTGAGCTGAAGGCTAATATTATTTTTGTCCTGCTTGGTCCCGTTGCAGAAAAAAAAATATACAACTTCACAGCCTTTAAAGAGATTTGAAGAATAGAGATGGGTTTTTTTCTTGGAAATCTCTACATCTCCTCTCTCCTAGTCCTACAGAAAAGACTAATGATAAACCGCTGTTTAGGGCACTGGCTTGGAACAGGGGAGAGCAGGTTTCACTTGTCACTGTCACAGATATCCTGGGTGATCCTTGGCGAGTGGTTTAGGCTGGTCCTTTAATGCTGATTTCGACAGGAGGACATGCCTGGAGACATGAGCTTCAGCTCTTGTCTCAGCTGGTCATCTCCAAATGCCTCCTAATTCATCTGGCTGCAAAAAAGCTACATCACAGTGCAAAAAAAAGTCATGTGGTGGTCCTCCACAGGAATCTCAGCAGTCAGGTGAGAAGCAACCCCAGTGGGGATGCTTGTACCTCACACAGATTTTGAAAGAGTCAGCGTAAGGAAAAACAGTAGACATGTAAGTTGCCAGCTCATGAGAGGTGGTAATTCACTCTGGTTTGTGTTTCACAGACCCTCTCCAGTTTCCTTAAACAAGACAAACTGCTTCCCCTGCAAGCAGCCAAAAAGGCTGGTTTTCCTCCCGACACTGATTAGTCTCTCTAGAGCTAGGAGAGGCATCATCATATCCAGAGGAAATTAGAGGGAGGTGGGAATGTGTTGTCAATAGAGCTGTAAGAAATTAGGGACAACTGCCTGGGGAAACAAGCTTGTTTGTATTTCTTCTTTGAAAGGTCATCAAGATTAGGAGTCTTGGGAAAGCTTCACTAAAGCCAGTAGAAAAAAAATTACAAGTGGGGAAATTAATTCGGGCAGCAAGAAATTAAACACTCACAAAGAAGGAAACCTTGAAGTCAGTCAAAAAGTCTCCAAGAGGGAGATGCTGGTGCCATTAACCCAGCTGCAGGGGTGTGAGAACTCAGGGGCAGGGAAGGGCTCCATTTTGTGGAATAATGTTGTGGAATAACATCTCCATTGTATGGCATGGCTGCACAAGGCTGCTTGGAAGCAGAGCTGCAGCAAGGTGGTCAAGGTACAACTCATACCAAGAGCAGCTCACTGATGAGCAGACACAGTGAAAGCCCCATGCTCAGGCTGGTGAAAATATAAACATTTCTCTTGGGAAACAACTGTCTGCGCTGAATGATGAGGCAGGGGGTTGTCAGACAGACCAAAGAAATGCTGACTGACTTGCTCTGTTTCATCAAACTACTGAAAAAGCCAGAGGTTAAGATACTGGGCTTGTGACACCTCACAGCTCAGTACAGGGTCTTGAATGTAACCCTTGCACTTCCAAGCCAAGTGTTTTACGTGTATGATTTATTAGTTGGTAGGAGTCAGTATCTACACATCCTTTTCTTATTTTCTATCAAGCTTACCTTAAGAAACTCACCCTTCAAAAGTCGGACTGAAGTACATTTGCTTCTGGAAAGAACTTGCTTTTGAAAGATGGGTGTTTCCTGAGTGGTAATTTCTTTGGAAGATTCCCACTAAGATCAAATCGTAACAGAAGGTGGAGAAGAAATGGCATTTTCCAAGCACAGATCCACTGTGCTTTCAAAGAGAACCCTGGAAGATGGAACTTTCTCCTGAGTTTTCACTGGACAAAGGGATCCAGGACAGAAACCTTAGACCAATGCATCACTGCATGTTCCTAAGGGGCCATTTCAGCTGGATTTGCTTCCTAAGCCTACAGCAGCTCCATTGGCTTACGTGGAGCTTAAAGCAGCAAAAAACATAAGAATAGAAAATGACCTTAGGCTGTTCCTGATCATTTTCTCAGGAGATTATCAGTTATAAATAGACCATCCCTACTAGGAAATACCAAAGAGGCCCCTTCTCCCCAAGAAGGGCAGAAGAAGACTTTCTGCTCATCCCAGGGCAGTTCCAGGTTGGTACAGGGTGACTGACACTGCTGGAGCTGGATCATACCAGCTTCTGAGCCACAACCATGTGATGCTCTAAGAAAAGGCACAGGTCAGACGTCTCCCCTCTTTTCATCTTTCCGATTTCTAGCACTACCTAAAAAAGAATTTGACACCAAAGAGGTGTGAGACAGCATGTCAGAAGAGAGGTTGATTTAGGACAATTTGGGGCAGATTTCTGCATATACAGAAAAAAGAGAGAAATTTAAAAAAAAAAATTTAAAATAAAATTAAAAAAAAAGGTTGAACCTGGTCTGTTAAAGTTTGTAGGTAGCTTTGTTCTGGCAGGGACCGTAAATCAGCCAGCACCCGCGTGCAGCGTGTGGAAAGCTCTGGCATCTCAACACCCTCTCCACCACTCAGCAGGATCAAAGAGCCATGTGCTCTGTCACCTTCCATTTCCAGCTCCACGTACCCAGAAGTGAATGGGGCAAGCCTGGCAGAATAAATGAGAGGTCTCAATGTGTACAACAGACTTGATGCCTTCTTGTGAAGAGATGCCAACTCTCTTCTTGGGCAACTCGAATTACCTTCTCAAGTGCTTTTTGCACATCATTGTCACCCACATGCACGGAAAATGATGCCTCTCAGCACGAACAGTTGGGAGCAGACACTAAAAGACTTTCCCTCCAAAGCTCAGGTATTGCAACATTTCTTTGCCTGACTCCTACCTGCCCTGCACTCTCTGGCCAGCTCTTGCCTCCGTGTACATGCAGGAAAGTTGCCAGGCAGCTCCTCTATCAGCACAGCACCTTCAGCTGTGATCCAGGGGATGTACAGGGGACATGAAGCTCCACTTTCTGTTCTTCAGGGCCATGAGAAAGCCCTGCATACAGAGCTAGGTAGCATGGTTACTTGCCAGTTCCTCCTCGTAAGGCTGCTGTGTGCTACAGAGTGATTAGGAAGACAAAAGTACAGGTACCTTTGCTTAAAAAAGAGAACAAACAAGCAAAACTGTTTGCAAAAGCTACTTTTGTCATCAAAGAGGAACATAATTAACATCCCTTTTATGTGGCACTAAATATGGAGAGTAAATGAGCACCTTCTGATCTCCAGACTTCTGTGTTTATTTCTCTATTTTGCTATTGCTGGGGGACAAAAGTTGCTTTTCCCAACAAGCAGGGCCTCTCACAATAGCAGGTAATTAGTCAAGGGGCCCGAAGGGATCGAATCTTGTCAAGGGAAACTCATTTATACAGTCAGGTGATTAAGGCACATGATTGTGGCTGAACGCTGCAGTGGCCTATTGAGATACAGCTGCACGCTTGTCACATGCAATCGGTGGCATTGGGAAATCACTATTTTCACACAGGCATCCCCTTTCCCCTGCAAGGAAGCAGAAAGTGCAGTAAATCAGTTTGTGGGGGTTGTGTGTCATGTTTGGGGTGGGATGGGAAGACTGGCCCTCGCCTGCTGCAGGGAGCGATGTTGCATGGTCTGGCTGGGAAGCGGAAAACATTTGGCAGTGATGCTCCCTGTGATGGCTCACAGGGTAATCACCCTAACGTGTCTCACTTTGGGAGACCTTTTCCTGGGAAGATTGAGGGTCTGTTTATAAATATTACCTACCAATAAGCCATGCTACCCCATGTGAGCTGCCCACGAGCTATAATTAGGGCTGTGATGAATCCACATTGTTACGGACGCGCCTGACACCAAATATCAGGCCTTAAATTTCCATGAGTGCCAAATGCAAACATGGCAGAGCAGACACCCTATCCCATTTGTTGAAAATAAATGTCTTATTTACGTTGCCCTGGTTGTAATCTCTATCCCCAAGCTGCTATTATTAACTACCACGAGTTTTCTCGCTGAGCTGCATCGGACAGCCAAGCAGGAGACAAAGATCTTGAGGGAGGCAGGAATGTCACGGGAGAGGCAGGATTAGGAGCACGCTTTACTCAGAGAATTATTTTCAAAGCCTGTGGATGTTTAGGCCTTTATTATCTCCCTAAGAGCAGCACGGTTTCTCTCTGCCTCCAGACACCGAGGTGTGACCAGCTGCTTTTGCAGCTTTAATTCCCCGTGCACAGAAAGTTTGGGCAGTTTTTATGTGATCAAACAGAGACAACATTCTGCACGTTATATCGTGACTGATATAACTCTGTTCCCCCTGTGCTGTCCATCTCCACCACTTCTGAGCCCACCCTCCATCCAGGTTGTCCCAGCCCAGGTCTGGTTTCAATGCAGTTCTGCACATAAGCTTTGCTCCAAAGGGTCTGGCAGGGGAAGAGAGTGGACCCAAAACCCCATCCATGCAGGCTGTACAAAGGAAATCCAGGTTCAGTTCACCCTAAGAACCATAGAGGTGTTGAACTTAAGCCACATACAACTGGTGAAATGGACTGAAGTTGGAAGAGACAGGAGTGCTGTCACAGCTTGTAGTGCCCGTGGGTCCGAGCATCGTCTCACGATGCAGACACCAGCCCTGAGCTTTGCCCTGGGGCACAAGTGGAGATAATTTTGAGCATTTCCTAAAAGCCAGCCTGAGCTTTTACCTGCCAACATTGGGAGCTGAAGCTACAGCATCAAATGAGGAGTGAGAAATCATGCTGAAGGCACCTTCCCACCGTGTGCCAAAGAGACTTTCCTCCAGGGTAATTTAAAACTCAAGGCTTATTATTCTTTGCTTTGGGAACCATCCCAATTAAAACAGTCTGGCTGAACACAAGCTATGAGCTTAAATCTTTTCCATCAGGGGACATGGCATGAGCTCTTCCTTGCAAACACTGGTCCCAGGGAAGCGCTCCTGGCAAGGAGAGAGTACTGCTAAGTAGAGTCATAAAGATGGAGAAATCCAGGGCTTGAACTCGCCTTTGCCCCTGTGTCTGCAAAACCTCTAACTGCATGCATAAGCACCTTGTTTGTGCAGGCAGATATGGGCTTAACATGCACAGCCAGGCACAATGAAGTAATTTTACAGTCAGTATGTACGTTCCAACCTCTGAAAATCTGCCCTCAAACATCCTTTAGATTCCGGAGTGCATCTGTCCAGGAGTCAAAGCAACCCCTGTATGTGCACTTGTCACAAAATGCCTCCTCAGCAGAAATGATGCAGAACCATTTTTTGTCTTTCCCTTTCTATTTGGCTGGATTTGGTAAAGCTTAGAGCTGCAAATGATGGCCACCCAGCATCTCTGAGCAGCCCTCCAGCATCGGGATGAAATGCTGCTCTAACACCACACACACAGATGACAGATGAGTAGCTTTGAGAAGCTGACTTAAAACCTGCCTCACCAGCCCGGGGCTCTGTCTGCTGCTGGAGGCATGCAGATATTCCAGTGGGACGTGCAGAAATGTAGGGTATCACCGGCTTGGGGTTGGCAGGTCAGGCTGAGGGCGTGGGGAAAACATTCTCCACAGTTCATTTTTAAAATCCCTTGTCATGCACAACCCCCTGTAGCTCTCATAAGTCCCCACAGGCCATGAGAGGCCAGGGCAGCAGGTGGGTGTTTGGGTTAAACCTATATGCCATGTTTTCATAAAGTCTGTACTTCTGCCTGTTCTCCCCTTTCCTTCCCATGAGCTTCCTCCTGCTCCCATCATCCTCCATCCTACTGCACTCACTGGAGAGGTTCAAGAGACAACAGTATGCACTTCCTCATCTCACCTCCTACCTCCCCACCTTCCTCAAAGGATCGCAGAAAAGGAACCCCAAATGCAGCTCGATCTGCCCTTGAAGTAACACTGCTGAGCCAAAGGCAGCAGCCTCATGGTGGAGGCTGTCAGGCAACCAAAGCCCAGCCCTGGGGACCAGTGGTCCAGGTCATGGTTGCTGTAATGCATCCTCACTGACTTCTGTGCAAGTCTTCAGCTTCTGTGCATGGTCTTCAACATAAAGGTCACACAACACGTGTTTATTCTCCCATGCTCAAAAGGAAGAGAAGGAAGAGACAGCAGATCTCGTATTGATGACCAGTTATTGACCCTGAGACACTGACATCATCAGAGCATGTTATTCAGGATATTTGAGCTCCAGATAACTAGCAAAAGGGATGGTAATAGTCCATTCTGAATTGATACAGTCTGTCCAGTCAATGCCAGCTTAGAGCCAAATTCAATAAAGCTGCTTTCTTCAGCATGACTAAAGCTTACATCAGGCAAGGTACTAAGCACCGAGAAGTAAAACACCCAGGATACAAAGGGTAGATAAATTTGACTGGCCTGAGTTGTTACTTTGAGACACTGGGTGTGATGCTCTGGATCTGGCATGGCTTCAGATCCCAGCTGGAGAACATAGCCAGACAAGGGGACAGAGTCAGGCAGCCCAGGGAAGCCCTCACCCCACTGAAGTCAGTGGCACGAGTACTATTAACTCTGGTGGAGGCAGAATTTCACCCTTCTCCTGATGGTTGCACAAATTATTTACAACCAGCTTTGGAAACCCGTTCATATAGATTTATTTTCTCTACTGCTGGAGTCAAAGCAATCCAGCCTGAAGCATCTAGAGATGTTTTGATCTCCAGATAGTGCAAAACATCTCTCCTGGGACAGGGCCTTTAGCAGACCATCCTAAAATAAATACCACCCTGAAATTACTAGCCACCACGGACTGCATTTTCCATAACTCTCCTCAGATCAACCACCCAATTTGCAGCAAACGGTTCGACTCTAGAGGAAACCAGCACATTCTCCTCCTCCCCCGAGGATCATGCAGTCCATGTTCAAACTGCGGCTGGTGGGAGTTTTCGCGTTTAAAAATACCCGTGCCCATCCTCTCTCACACACAGGCACGGCTTGCGCGTGATGATCATTTATTAAAGCTCCTGGCTCGGAGGCGAGCGGCCGTTCCAGGCGGGTTGTTGCAGGAGGGCTGCTGACGGAGGAGGTGAGCGCGTACCCACGCCGCCGTCGGAGGTGTCTGCAGAGCCGTGCCTGGCGGCTGGGCTTCCTCTCCCTCCTGGGCTCCCGTTTCTTGGGGCAGCAGCAAGAGGAACCTCGCTGGGGTCCTGTCGCTGTCCTCGTGTTCTCCCTCCCAGTTGTCATCTTGTTTGCTCGTGTTATTCTGCCTCTGAGTTAATGATGAGCCCTGACGTGGTTAAACACTGACCCAGACAGCGGTAGTGACTACACTGATATATTTTTATTATTTCTTTTGTACAGAGCTTCATTTACAGTGGCTCATATTATACTAGGAATCAGTTTTAAACACACTCCAGGGTCTCTTCGTCCTATTCAGTGCGTCCTATTAATGCATCATGAAAGAGATTCTCACATGCACACACTTGATGTGGTTGCTATTTTTTTCCCTTTCTTCCCTTTACCAATCTGCATCTCTCCATCCTGCCGGGGAATAGGGCCATTGTTGCTATTTAAAACAGCTTCGCTTTGGTCTGTGCTCTGAAGGCTGGATGCTGGCCTGTCACTTTCCCACCTGCTTGGATGGTCTCTGCTTGGGCCTGAAATCCCTCGTTATGTCCTTCACTTCAATGACATGGGTCTGCCGTGGAATCAGGGCCATAAAGAATAGGCATCCCGTGTGGTCCTGCCTCTGTAAGTACTAAATCAGTGCAGCTTTTGAACTGATCCAGTTGGCCCACTGAAACTGAGAAATTAAGACTTTATCTCCACCAATGTACAGAGGATGGGCTTGGTTTCCTCTCTAACTTACAGCATCAGTCCTGTACCACACATGTACAAACAGATGCGACTCCACTGTTTGAGCCACATCTCCTCTTCCAGCTGTGCTCGCCCTGCTGCAGGATCTGGGGTGGGAATTCAGGGGTTGAGAGTTAAGAAAACAGCAATCAAGGGAAAAGTTTAGGGCTTCTTCTATATCTATATATCATTTAGATACAAGATATAGGGAGGAAAACAGCTTCTGTGCAAGTTCAGCAAGTCTAAACCCCACCAGCTGCGACTCCTCTCGCATTCAGCTCCTTCCAGCCTGTGCACAGAGGAGATGCAAATAGGGGCTGCCTCATCTTCATGCCACCTGAACATTAAGATGACAAGGCAATCTCTGCTTGCAAGACTAAAGCATCTCTCCATCCTTTTAGTGTTGTTGGAGCAGTTTAGGAGACAGATCTGGGTGCTTGGGTCCAGCCCATTATGTTCAGTGGAGCTGCATCCATTTGTAGCCGTGCTACATTTGACTCTTGTAAAACATACAAACACAGGGAATAAATGAGTTTATATAGGTCTTGGAGTTGTACACAAATGCACAATGATCTCAGATCCATCTGCTCCCCAAGGCCTGAAAGTGAAATCTGCTTCCAGTCTTATGTTTTATGCTTATTGCTGTCATGCTGTTTATACCCCTGAATGCTGCACATTCTCGTTTTGTTTAACATAAACAACAACTATGCACCGTCTGCTGAAACTTTGTCAACTGCCTCTTCCTTCTGTCTGCATAAAGAAAAGACACAATCTAACAAATGCATCTTATTCTAACTGTTTGCTTCCAGACATAATACATCAAGCCTGAAGGTAAGAAGCAAGGGGAGAAAATTAGATGGATTTGGTTTCAGTAGATCTAATTCAGCTTAGCTTCATGGAAGTCAGTAAAGCAACACCAAGCAAGCATGAACCAACAACCTAAACCAGTGCTGTATCTTTTTTAATCCCATCCCTGAGCTTGCCAGGATGCCAAGAAGAGAGGTTCACTCCCAGGTTTATACCTCACGTGCAGACTTTGGATTCACTGGGAAAACATTCACTTCTGGGAAGCTAAAGCAAGAGCTACATGTGGGGCAACCTTCCCACATCTGCAGTGTTAGACTTTACCCTGATATATCCCATTGTCCAGTGCAGAAATACAGGATACTGTGAACCTTAAGCTATGGGATGTTTGAAGATTTGAATGCATGTGGCTTTTCTGCCCCGTGATACATCCACTCAACACATCTGCAGTGGCCAGCCCCTCTGGGGAAGCTGAAGTTACTGTTTTTCAGAGTCTCTGTTAAATCCAAATGTGCCATGAGCTGTCCTAGGCATTTTGCTCTGCCTAATCAGACTTAGCTGTAGTAATTCCTCTCTTAAATGTAATTTTCCTCTAAATAAATGCTCTTATGACCACAGCCAGGATTTGAGAAATGATGTGGCAAAAAAAAGACCTTGTCTGATTGTCATTTTCTCTTGGCCATCTGAACTGCAAGAATGTCAGTCCCATCCAAACAAAATGTCATTGCTGTTCCCTCAACAAAATGACATCCAGTTCCTCAGCTGAGGCTGCAGAACTTTCTCGTGAAGAGTAACAGCACATACAGAGAACAAGAAAGGAGAGAAAGGAGAAGAGACATTGACAAACTGATTTTAAACTCACAATGTGAGCTACAGTTATAAAACATATGTATCATCTTAGCTTCTGTCATGCTAACTGTGCCAAATTCAGGGGGAAAAAAAATCTACTAAAAAGATCAGCAAAGCCCCATCCAAAAATATAGAGCCTGAAAACTTTTGATTTGGCATGCTTTTCCCTTTTCATAACTCACTTAGCTGTGTAGCTGCAACAAACCTAGTTGCCTAAAATGATTGCCACCCTGCATTTTCACAGCTTCTAATGGCTGAAATTGCAAAAGGACATGGATTTATACAGGTTCCTTCCCTTATTTACCCATGCTTTCTTTCCTGCAGGAGTTTCTCTGAAGTTGCCCTCTGTTGTCAACAACCATCCCTTAGGTCTCAGTTTCCCCCTGCTAGAGCCTGCCAATCAAGCTCTGCTGCATTCCTGAGTCTTAGCATCCCTAGCCCAAAAATCAGAGCATGCCTGTGCCCAGATATTCACCTGAAGGACTTTGGGATGCTCCCTGGTAGCTAGTCATCAATAAAATGCACACTCCTACAGAGGCAGGGTAAGGGCAAGCAGCATACCCAGTGCCACCTCTGTGCAGGGATCCTGCATTCCTGCACTGCACTGCCTTTGGCTTGCCACAGCCTCTAGGCAGATTGCAGCAGAGTTTGAACACCCTCAGTGGGCGGGAAACAAAGAGGAATGAGCTATCAAAATGTAATGCAAACTTAGAAAAACTCAGGAGTGATGGGAAAAGTAACAGCAGAAAGAGTCCTAGTAATGATAATTACTGCTATTGATATCTACTAAATAATCAGTAAAACATAAAGCGTTTACATGTAGCTCCTGTCTCAGCTGTTTGATTGTTTCATTTCCATTTTTGAATAAAGAAAACCTTGTTTTGCTATTTCAGCTCCTGAACCAAACCAAAACATATGTAGGGATGCCACACACACAAAATAAAACAAGCACACACATCCTCCACCAGAGACAACCCGACATTTTCAAACCTNAAAAAAAAAAAAAAAACAAACAAAACAAACTGTGATTTTATCCTGAATGTGGGTGAGTTCTCATTTCACTGAGACAACTTTCTGGTGAAGATGGCTAAATAATCAGCTGGGAAACTAAAGAAATAGAGTCACTAAATTCAGCTCACAGGAAGATTTCTGCCCTGAATTTGACATAATGCATTATTTTCCTGTGCATTTCACTGCACTAGTACATCTCTACAAGCCACATGTTCAGGACAGGTTTGGACATTTCAATAATAAGAATGATCTAGGTGAAGATGTCCCTGCTCATTGCAGGGGGGTTGGACTAGATGACCTTTAAAAGTCCCTTGTAGCCCAAAGTCTTCTATGATTCTCTGAGCCACAGGAGTAATAAAAGCAAGGAGTTAAAAAAGCCCTAGCAGGTCATTAGGGATATAAAACTCCTTGCTTGGAGAGATGGCGGAATGAGAAGAAAGCAAAACAAGGATTTTGTGGAAAAGTTTCTTTGTGATTAAGTTGTTCTATAACAGCAGGGGTTTTTTGCATCTGCCCTGGATAAGAAGAACTGGTCAGGATGTGGGATGGGAATTAAGCTAGCCTGGAGGACAGTCCAGCTTGATGCCTTCCACAAGAAGCATATTCATCTCAAAAGAGAAAAGACATGTAACTTGAAGCCAGGAGCCTGACCCTCAGTCCTTCCCCTTCTATTTTCAGGTGTGTGTAAGAGTGACCTTTATTTTGGCTAAAACCTGTGTCTGCTGAGACCACCCGGGAAGCTCGTGGTCCCTGATACAGGATATTGGTCGATGAGGACAGGCTGATGAGAGGTTTCACACAGGATGAGCTCACCAGGCTACCGAGGCTTCACAACAATCAGTGCTGTGCACGTTTGTGCCCCCTGCCCCAAATTTTGAGCTCAAAATCAGGAAACGATGAGGTCAGTTCCTGAGACAGCACCACGGGGCTGGATAAGTGAGCTTAGAGCTCAATATCACCTCAAGAGCTGAGGTGATTTTGTCATAAAAGCTCCTGCTGGGGGCTGTGTTTGCTGGCAGCAGCACAGTTGCATTGCTCATGTCTGGGAGTGTTGAGAATGAGAAATTTTCTATAACAAAAACCCAGCCACAGCCAAGATGCAGAAAGAAGAGAGAGGCTCTAGGTCCAGTCTGGCAGCTGACCCACCTGGAGAAGACCTCAACTCAAAGCCAGAGTCCACAGAACAGAGCGTGGTCTGTAATAATCAGGCCCTCACAAGACAAAAAAAGAAGCATTTGTGGGGCTGGATGCACTAAGACAATGCAGCCATGAAATAAAAGAGCCCAGCTCGATCTTTCCCTGTTCATTACAAGGAACAAGAAGCTGAGCAAGGTGAACAGCGAGTGTGGAGGAAGGAAGGAAATGCATCGTGGGAGCCCCACGGAGCGAGCCAGCATCGGTTTGTTACCTGGGGTGAAGCAATCGCTGGGAACTCCCCTGTGTTTGTGGCATTTTGTCACAATGAATATTTAATTAGACCGGGGCACGCCCGGCAGTTTGCAGACACTTGTTCTCCTTGTCATGGGTCTGCTCCAGAGCCTCCATCGAGATGGGCGATGCACAAAGGAGTCTACAACCTCAGGTCGCTGTTTCCACCCAGGTCCCTCCTGTAGGCAGCCAAATGCTTGACCACGTCCTTAAAAACTTGATTTAGAGATGATAAATACAAGCACCAAGTAAGCAGCCTAAAAGGGAGCTTATTTAAGCCTAAGCATTGACAAGACTCAGGAATACCTTTTTTTTTTTGGCTGAAACAAGGCACCCATTTCAGCTGTGAATGTCTGGCTGTAAGTATGAAGTTGGGTCAACTGCTCACTCGTGAAGAAAACCCTCAAGAAGCTTAGTTACACTGAAAGCCTCATTAATGCTTTTGGTCCCACAGTGGGAAACGTGACAACCCTGTGCAGAGCCAGGGTTAACGTTGTCCTGCACAACTGGATGTGGCTGTGGGGATCAAACATCAATACTCCCAGTAAATCAGAATTCAAATCTGGCCATGGAGGCTGGTTTTCCCTCCAATACATTAATTCCAGCTTTTCACATTCACCAGCCTTTTCAAATCAGGATCTTCAGAAACGTGAGTGTCCCATCGTCCCCCTGGTGTCCTGAAACACATCCAGCCCTGAACCTCCCAGCACTGGCGAGAGCAAACAGCACACATCTGCAGCCAGCAAAACGGCATCTGGCAGCACCAGGGAGGCTGAGTCCTGCGCCAAGGGCAGCTGTCAGCACGGGTATGGTGGACTTCAAGACTCTGATGGGACATGAGCACTGTCCAGGCTTCCTGAGAAATTTACTCATGGCAAACACAGCAGTGCAGGACAAATAGCTTGACTCTCAAGGGATCACCACCTTTAGACCAGCTCCCACGGAGGGGTAAATTTCAGGCTGCCCTTTTGCTTTCTCTTATCACATTTCTGGTATTAGAGGTGAAGGAAAGCATCTTCTTCATGGAAAGAAAAAAATATATTAAAAATGGGCCTGATGTTGTTCTCTTGGGCTCACATCTTTCCTGTGAGCACATATACCTCAGTCATTCTGACATTTTCATTGATCCCAATGAAAGGACAAATTAAAAGCTGATCATTAATTCAGAGCTCACTCTGTCCCTCTCCCAAAGAGAAACACTGGCTTATTTATGTAAATATTCACTTTTTTTGCTCCATCCCCAAACAAGCCATTATGCCCCAGAAGTTTAAAAAACCCTCCGAAATCTGGGGATTTTTAAAATTTTTTGTTTACCTGGAATTACCTGGATTGCACCAGATCCTGCTGGAGGCCTCCCCTCAAAGCACCCCATGATCACCATCACAGTGAGTTTCTGCTTTTCCAAACACTCAGCCCTATGATGCCCCTTCATGCCAGTTTGGCTCAGTTTTGAATTCACAGCAGGTCTCTGAAGGACAAAATCAACCTTAAGACCCTTTAACACACGTGTGCCTGTTACAGACCATTGATATTTAACTTATTTTTTCAGTGGAGGAGCCATTGCTTGCAACCACCTTGTGCAAAACCTCTTCCTTGCAGCATTAGACCTGGCAGGGAGGTGCCTTGAAAACTGCTTTTGCCCCAAACAATCAGCAGGGAAAGAGACCTGAGCCTAGCTGGGGCTTCAACAGATGCATGGATGTGCAAGCACGTTGCAAACAACTCCCACAAATGTGTCCAGCAAGTGCGAATCCTGACACTGACAACAGCTCATGCTTCAAAATATCTTGCTACCTGTAGGCTAAGTGCTTCCCAAGTCTTCCCTTGGCCAGCAAGGGGGAAAAAAGGCTGAAGTGGGCAAAATTCCTGATTTTTTTGGCCTTGGAGGCTGCATTTGCTTGTGCACAGCCTCTCACATGCTCCAGCACTCCAAAAGGCTGTCTGAACTCTTCTACCAATACTTCATCCGTTGTCAGCTGAACTAACAAACAACATCATCCCTCCCAACACAGACCTCGAATCTCTGTTTGTCACTCTGCTTTTGCATGGGTTTTCCAGGCAGAAAACATAGGGTATGTTAAAGACCCCAGAGCTGCAGCAGTAGGTGGTCAAGTAAATGAGACAAAGTCACAGCAGAAGTCAGAAGAGCAGCAAAGAGAGGCCGTGGTCCATCTGAGGCCTCCCAGCCCTGTGCATTAACCACAGTCAGCCCTCTGCTTACATCTTGTTTTATCCTCTAAAAGCTGGAGGCTGTTTAGTGCCTCTTTTTTTTTTTTTTTCCCTTTTCTTTTTTCATTTTCTGTTCAAATATTTTACCAGCTACACTGAAAAGAAAGCTACAAACAGTAGGGGAGAATATCTCATGGCCAGAATACAATGAAGCGCATAAGTGCGGGGGATTGCTCCTTACAATGCTTGAATCAAAGATAAACATGAAAAGAGCTACCTCCTTAGAGCAAAACACAGAGCAAGACACCAATCCCAAGGGGAGCAGTGATGTCTGTAAAAAATAAACCAGCCACCTCAGAGGTCAGAGCAACGAGGGGAGGAGTATTTTTTCATCCAGCAACTCACCTGAATTTCAAATCCAGGCAATTTGCTGGCAAACAGTGTTTGAGAAAAACATTAGGGTGTAGGACTCAGGAGTCATTGCAGACAAAGTCTCACTTCCGAGGACTCCAAAACACTCAACAGTCTTTAAGTAAGGAAACTTCACAACATCCCTAACTACTGTCTGGAAAGCTCTTGCTCTTAAAATGATGTCATTCCTGTTTTGGGCTGACAGATCACTCCCAGACAACCACAGGCACAGTGTGCTCCCCAGCCCCTGTTTTCCAGCCCAGAGCTGCCTTTCCTCTGGAATTCTTTGGGGCCACTGTGGCATCCAGCACTGGCTGTGTCCCAGGGAAGTGAGCAAACTCATTCCCAAAAGCAAGGCCTTCCTGCCTTGGATGCCTCTTGGTAGACCTCTGGAAGGCACAAACATACCCTAAATCCATAAAACATCCAATCTTATGAAATTAAGAGCTGCGGAGAGAAGGACAGGCATCCTTAAATCACTAAAGCTCCCTTTACGCCCTCCAAAGGACCCCCTTGACCCACGTGGATGTTGCCAAAACCTCCACAGCAGCACTGTACAACATCAGACTGACTCTCAATCCACTTCTACAAGCCACAGGAGCTCTTCCCCTCAGTTGGGATCTGCATCAGCAGCCACAGGTCCCAGAGTCAGTGACACAGAAGTCACCCTTCAGCCCTTGGTCTGGGGTGAATCTGTTCCTGGAGAGCATGGAGGGCTTCGGGAGGGACTGCAGACCACAATCAGAGCTGCAAGAGGCTGAGATCCTTGCTCCACTTGGATTTTCCAGCCAAGTTATCCAAGTGGTGAGATACTGGCATGAGGAAAAAAGAAAAGTAACCTTCAGGTGTCTTCAGAAAGAACCCCCTCCTCTTCTGCCCGCCTGCAGGGAAGGAGCAGCATGTCTCACACGACTCTGCCTGATAAACCCATGGAACATCCCAAAATATGGGAGCTTTTATTTGCCCATGGGGTAAAAGAGAAAGCATCGTCATAAGGGTTAAACCCCAGGCTGAGATGGAATGGTACAATGTGAAAACCAGTGTAGCATGTTGAAAGCTTCAGCACACTTTCAGAGCCCACCTTGTTCAATTGCTGCCCAGAGAAGGTGGTGGGCTGAATATTTACTGCCCTTTGAGTAAAGCTTCCCATCACTGACTGGTCCTGTTCACCACTTCAGGGCTCTGCCGCCATCAGTTGTAGATGCCAGATTTTTTGACACTAACATCCCATGCAACTGCCCTCCAGCAGGGTCTAAACACTTGGGTTCTGCTGCTGCTTTCCATAATTTTATTCTGATGGGGGAATCAGCATGGCAGAGGAGAGGCAGGGACAGACTGCCCAGGACAGATGCTGGGGCACACTCAGCTGCTACAGGCACAGCACAGCAGCACCAGCTCTTGGCGAAGAAAAGGATGTTTTGGGCAAAAAAAATTATCAGAGAGGAAGGAAGCAGGAGAAATAAAATGAGCATGCATAGAAGGACTGAAACAAAGCAGAGCTCCTTTCATTGGTATTCCCCTAGCACCCAGAGGCAGCCCAAATTGGGGGAAAATTGGGTGGCGGTGTTGTTCAGTGATTTATCCTTTGAGGGAGAAAATCAAATTGGTGTATTTCCCAGGGAAAAGAGAAGCCTACCATCAGCACCAGAGGAATTTGATTGTAGGAGGGATAAGAGAAGAAAACAATTTTATTTTTTACTTGATTTGAGGACATGCCTTTTCCTGAAAAAGAGAGGGAGATCCTGTTGTTAAGTTACACCAGTGCTCTCCTCGAGTCCAGTGGAAGCCTTCTGCTGGCATCCATGACCTGAGTACGGGTCATTTGGGGTGCATCACAGCCAAGGGGAGCTCCCCTGGCTGGATACAGGCCAGACACATTTGGGTGCCTCATGGGACCCTTGTGCTTTACATTTTGAGTCTGAGGAGGCTCAGCCTCTGTGATTACCGTGCAAGGTTTTTGGAAAATTTGTTGTCTTTTTGTGGAAATGGAAACTTCTTGTCTTGCTTCCAGAGCTGGAGCAGCCTTCACTCTTTGACACATCCCTGGTTGCCTTGGCACTTTTCTCAGAGCTCTGTCCTTGTGTGTGCTACAAATTACTGTTTCTATTTCCTCTGATTTGTGCTGGACAAGGTGAGCAACACTCAGATTTCGCCAAGGTGTGTAACACACTCCAGTCAGCACAAGAAAACACTGCTTTAGACAACAGCAAGAAAACATCTCAAATATATTTTCACCTGCCTCCAATTCCAGCTTTTCAAACACAAGGCAGACAGCAAAAGGCCTCTAGCAGAGGCTGGCCTGCTTCAAAAACAACTCAATTTCTACCAGCAGTGGAAAGCTGCTTCTGAACCTCACTCTTGCAAGTTCTGTGTTACCAGACAAGTAACACAATAGAAACCTGAACCACCACTGAAATGTGGCAAAAAGGGTAAGGTCCAACGTGTGCACAAGGTGTGAGAGTGTTTAGGCCCCAATATCACTGGACATTGAGTCCATGGGAACTGTTGCAAAGATAATTTAGCCAGACCACCAGACCCCCTCTTCCCCCATGCTTCTTTACCATCAAGAAATATAGAAAGAAAAATCAGTTTAAGCATATTTATGGCAAATTCATGGCTCTCATTAGAGTTTTAGTAGCCCAGCAGGCCAAACATGGGCAGCTCTTACCCCACGGCTAAAACATAAAGCTGCTGCAGGTCAGGCTGGCTTCTCATGGAAGGGCTTTGCTGAGTTTGGTCCCAAAAAGGATTAAATTGCCTTTGTGCACTTTCCGTGTGGAAACACCCTGCTGGGATCGAGGGGGCCACTGGGCCAGAAGTTTTCATATTCTGCCTTGAAATTCAGTTTTGCCTAAATGGGTCCATTTTAGAGGCAACCTGGGACTGAGCGCATGTCAGAGGCGCATTTTTAGCAATGTCATAATTTGTAAAGAGCACCAGGGAGGCTCGGCCGCAAAACACACATTCACCCAATGTCAAGGATGCCCAATAGTAAAAGCAAAGCAGCTCCCAAAAGGCAGCAAACTCATTTGCCTGAGGCCACCCATCCGGGCTGCTGCAGGCGGCCGGGTTCCCAAACAAGCACGGGGCTGAGGGAGCAGAAAGGATTTTGCATGGTTCATGTGTCAGCCACGGCTCAGAAAGGTCAATCAGTTTTTCAGTGGGAGCCAAAGGAGAGAGAAAACTGCAGCTGATTAGGAGGAAGGGGGGGAAGGGGAGAAGGAATCTGTGGCCGTGCCAAAACCTTTGTAAACAAACTTCACTGCAATGTTGCAGATGAAAGGGCAACGCCTGGCGAGCGGGATCCAGCTCCTAGGCATAAATCAGGAGTCGCTCCAGGAAACTCAGGGAAGTCACGCTGGCACAAGCGGGAGAAGAATCACCCCCTCCTGCTGCTAAACAATAGCCCTGGTCCCCCAAACACAATTCCCCCTCCCACATCGGAGCAGTTCACTTGGGTGGCAGCACGGCCGGGTGGCTCCGGTGCTGGGGCAGTCAGGTCCCCGAATGCCAGACCCAGCCCAGGTCTGGAAAGTGAGGTTGCATCCACCGAGCCGCAGCCCAGTTCGGGAGGAAGGAGCAGCGGATTCACCTCCAGCTTCTGGCTTTCCCTTGTTGT
Organism: Machaerirhynchus nigripectus; assembly: GCA_013397975.1. Classification (NCBI taxonomy): domain Eukaryota; kingdom Metazoa; phylum Chordata; class Aves; order Passeriformes; family Dicruridae; genus Machaerirhynchus; species Machaerirhynchus nigripectus. Next base: position 1,731,625 of record VZRQ01008389.1, on the reverse strand, counting down.
TTCCTCTCAAATAAATCCCCTGCACACGCAGGGATAGGGGCAGGGATAGGGAAAGGGCGGTCGTCCCGAAAGGAGATGAGCAGCAGCGCAGACTGCAGCTCGCTGACAGCACGCCGCGCCGCAAGCCACTTTTTACACCCTTTTCAATAAATATTAGCTGGAGGGGGCTCTGCTTTTCCCACTCTCCTGCCAGCATGGCCTCTTATTGTTTACTCTCCCCCAGCAGTCCAGGCGTTCTTGTTAATGTGCTGTGATTGAGTACTTGGGAGAGGATGGGGTTTGGAGTTAGCTCCCGGCTGCCTTTGGAGAGCTGTTTACTCTTTCGTGGTGCCCATGGCCCGCTGAAGACAGTGCTCCTTCCCTCACCCCTGCTGCGTCCATCTGCTTTGTCTGCCTGTTTTCCTGCTGCCACCGGCAGGCAGCTGGCCTGCGCATTTCAGCTGGCTGTTCCTAAACCCCTGGAGGAAAAAATAAAATTAACCCCGTAAAGAAGGGGGCTGGGAAGGATGGGGAGGAAGGAGAGAGAGGAGCAGCTCTGCTGCCCTACACTGCTCCCCCTCCACAGCTGCCTGCAAGGACAGGCGCCAGCACAGGGCTGAGGCTCAGCTGACACCAGGATGCTGCTGGCACCAGGTGAGGATTTGGCTGGGGTTTTTTGTCTTGTTTTGCATTTTCTACCTCCAGCAGTCAGCATGCAAGCACAAGGTTTTAGCTCTTCTTGGGTCCTGATGTCTCTGCCCCCAGCAGAGGGTTTCAGACTCCATTTCTCCTGGTCTTGTTGTGCTGATTGCTGATGCTGAAACCTGTTCTGGTTTCTGCTGATTCCCCGGCTCAATACAGCCCTCAGTCACACCTGACAGCCCAAGTCACCAGCAGGCACATTCCTTCCCCCACAGGAACCCGAAGCAAGAACATGACAATCAGACACCATGGGGCCAGGGCTGCTCCCACACATTGTCAGCTCCACTGTCCTTCTGTCAATGCCCTACCAAAATCCTGCACATTGGTTGCAGCCAGTGATCCCTGGGAACTCACATTTCGTCTCAGGGACCCCAAAGATGTTTCAGGAGAGCTGTGACCGGAGTCAGTCAGTACAAGCCTTGGGGTGGCAGTCTGTGAGAACAGAGATACCCTGATTGATGTCTTTTTAAAGTCTGTCTCTGCATCCCCCTGGAAACCAGACCCTTTGCAGTTCAAGTGAGGGCCAGGGTGTCTCTACGGTTTGCAGCATCACTGGACACACCAGGGCTCCCCAGTCCCTCAAGGAATACGCTCTGCCAACAGCCTCAGAGGTCACCCTCTGACCCGTGGGGACATTCTGTGGCAGAGCCAAGGATCACGTGGAGTCACTGGCTACATGCTGACCCGGCAGGGAAGGTAGGAGACATCTGGCATAAAGCTGGAGCAGTGCCTGGAGAGCCCAGTGAGGGTCCTGACATTTGGGTATGCCCTGAAGGGATGGGCTTTCAGCCTTTCATCAGAGCCTCTGCTACCAGAGTATCCGAACCCTTTGGTCTATCCCAAAACTCTCTGAAACACGGCTCATTTCTGCTCAGTCTGACCTGATCTGGGAAGTATTTAACCTCTAAAAGGCAGAATGGATAAGCGAGGTAACATGAGAACCTGCTGAGTGCCCACAGGCAGATGCAAACACATACCTGTGTCCACACTCCCAGCAGGCAAACACAGCAGCTCTGCGCATAAATACACGTAACACAAACATACAGAAATCCCCACAGCACTCTCCAGCTGAGGGTTACTCACAGAGCTTTCCCCACAAACCTTGCCTCAAGCTCTGACTCACAACTGGGACCATTCCTGGCTTGCCTTTGACCTTCCTCAGTTCTGCAGACATAAACGAGGTCTGCTCCTCGTTGCACACAACACTCCCAGCTAACAGGAAAAGCAAGTGGAACCAGAAGTTAGCTACAGCTGTCAAGCCAATATTATATGCTGGGGAAACCAGCAGAAGTTGCAAATCTCCAGGGAAAACCGTAAGCCCTCTTGCACACAGACTCCTATGGATAAGTAGGTGTCTAGGATCCAGCATCCCCCAGGGACCTCAGCTACCAAGTCCGCTCCCTGAGGAGTCTTCAAAGCATGTTTTCTTCTCCTTCACACCCTAAACCTGTGGAAGGCAGCGGCTTTAGTCCCTGCTTAGCAACACTTCTGATGCTCCACGAGCCAGCCCTGGCAGGGGCCGTGCTTGGCACAGGTGAAGCAGATGCCAGGTGCACCTCGGCGGGGAATCACACCTCGGGATCTCACATGTGCTCGCCGCTGGAGCCGGAGCCCCAACCAAAACCCCCTGCGAGACGTGCCCTCCCACTCCCCACCCATCTCTGCAGCAGCAGCTGGGAGAGCAAAGCTGCATTGCCTGTCTGGCACATTTGCCCTCATATCCCTCTCTCCAGGTGTGCACAGCTTTTTTTAACATTAAAGAGAGACGCTCCAGTGCCTCCAACAGAAAATAGATACCCCTCATTGTTTGAGACTATTCGTAAAACCAAAGTCTCTGTAAATTACAATTTCATGGATGTTCTGCTGTTGGTCTGGGTCCATTAGAGACACTTATTTTTCTTACCTTCATTTCCTCTCTGTTCTTCTAAGTAATAGGCTTTGCTGGTGCCGGTTCCATACTGCTGCCCCTTGGAAATAGCTGTGGGTGAGAGAGGATGAGGATGTTCACTCCCCAAAGCCTTTGACTGTACAGCAAGGAGAGAAAATGCCACCTGCTACCTGGTAGGGACTAATTTCCTACTAGGAAAAATGGTTGCTAAACATCTGGCCTGACAGCTGATTTCCAGCAGAGCTCTAGGAGGCAGCAGGATATGCTGGACTGGAGACCCTGGCCACAGTTCAGCTGTACCAGGCTGCCCATGGCAATAGCAACAACAACAACAACAAAAAACCTGATTTATTTTAAGCCTCTGGTTACCAGAATCCTCTGCAAATAACAGGAAGGGAGCACAACAGTGCCTGTATGTAGAGGAACACAGCACCACAATGAGGATTTTATGCAAGCCAGGACCTCAGGCAGGGGTCTGATGCAGTTTAGCCCCATCCCACTACCAGGTGCAGGTGCCTGGATCTTCCAGTATTACTCCACAGCTGACATGGTAACAGCCACTCATACCCTGACTGCAGTGCAGTAACTCCTGACCTGGGGAGAAGGTGCCCTGAATTTTCCTTTTTATCTCCAGAGCCCTTTGTGTAACAGTGCTAACAAGTTAGCAGTGTTACTGGTTCCCTTCCGGGATGGGATTTGGGGTCCTGCTTTCACCCCAGGCTCCATCCAGGCTGTTTCTCGAGCCCTGGCCAGTTGTCCAATCCCAGATAGCAAAGGGCACCCAAGCAGCCCAGGATTTGTGAGCGGTGATGGTGAAATAACTTAGAAAGAAAACACTTTTGCATTCTGGGGAGTCCACCACATTTCCAAAAGTGAGTCTAAAACTTAGCTATGAAATCTCTTGCACAAGAGAGCTGGACCTGGATGCTGGAATTCTCCTTTCCTGGAGGAGAAAAACTTCAGTTTTGAAATGGTGTGGAAATGCCCAGGGAGCAGAAGCACCGGCAGTGAAGGGAAAGCCTCGGGGTAGAGCTGTTGTGCAGAACCAGTAACATCAGGGCAGTCTGTATTTTGCAATGTGGCTTCATGCTGAGAAACGAATTATCTTGAATTATGAATCATTTCTGGTAAGCAGTGTGTTGGGAGGAGATACTTTAGGAGAGAGGGAAGATAAGGGAGCCCTGTGCATGGCCACAGAAGAAAGACAGCAGGAGGATATCTTAGAGCTCAGCCTCCTGCCTTTGCTGCTTCTTCTAAGGCACAGCATCAGAACAAGAGACATCAATTCCATCCGAACTGTGGAGTCAAATCTGATTTTGCTCATTTCTTTGGTATTTGGGTGAAACTGAATGAGCTTTTTTAGCAGTCTGACAACAGAGACTTGGCACTGTCATCATGAAGCATGAGAAAAACCATGAGCCAGGTTTGGAAATTGTGAGATTGGCTTGAAAAGCAGAAAATCTTTTATTATTATTATTTTTGCATCTGTTTAGAAACAATGCACATTCTTTCTCTTCAGCTACAGTTCACTGAAATGTCAGGCTCTGGCTTTTAAGGAAATCTATCTTTTTCAGCGAGAAGGAATAAGAACATTTTTTTTCTCATTAGTGATTGTTGTGCAGTTGTATGACACTGAACTCCAGGCTTTCTGTTTTCTGCTGGGGCAGAAAGCTCCCAGCACCTTCCACGGGGCTTGCTGTCAAATTAATCAGTGAATTGGCTGGTCATTGACATGCATTTAAATGCAGGCCCAACTTGTGCTCCCACCGTGCGTGTCCACTCACAGAGTTCACCTCCCATGGCTGCAAAACTGGACAAGCCAAAAGCATCCCCTCGGCTGCCAGAACAGAGACAGCAGATGTAAAAACTGGGGTCTAGCCTTCCCATTTGTCTGCAGCTTTCACTCAGTGGAGTTATCCCCTTGCCCACTCCAGATCTCTAAGGTTTGGCAGGCTTGAGCCTTTGGACACAAGCACACAACCAGGGTGCTCAAGTGTCAAACACTAGGTGGTAAAACCTCCTTGTTGCTTTGATGTAAGTCTCATGGCTTAGAGTCCTCATGATGAAATGCAAAAAATTTAACCCCAAATATTTTTCTGCATGAGGAAATCCTATCCCCTGGTGCCTCCTCCTGCATGTCTGGTGCAAGCGAGACCAGAATCAGGCCCTTTATCAAAGAAATAGGCAGTTTGCCCCCAGTATTGCAGTGGGAAAATGGCCATCAGTTTGCATTAAAAAGAAACCGCAAACTTGGTACGAAGCACTCAGCCATGGAAACGTGCTTATGTGGCTCCCAGGATCCCTTTCTCTCCGTCAGAATTCACATGAAAAGCCCTCTCGCTGCTTTCCGTGTCAGCATTAACTCTTCCAAAATGATTGGCATCAAAGGTAGCAAACACTCCCTGCTGACAAAAGCCCCCCTCTGCCTGCCTGCAGCAGCCCCCGCCCGCCGCCGCCCCACTCCCAGCGCTGACAGGTCCCATTGTGCCACTGTCCCACAGCAGCTGCACAGGCAACAAAGACATCAAGGCCCAGGGGCTGGGGCTTGTTGGAGTTGTGGCAGGAAACACAAGCAAAGGAGAAAAGTGAAGCTGAAGGGAAGGGATCAACAGTTGGTGACTTACAAGCGCACTCAGAGCACGTGAGAAGCAGCTAAAACCGAAAGGTTTTCTGCAGATGTACCTGCACAGGCGTTTCTGCCTCTGATTATCCACTGCTCTGGCTTCCAACAGCACCAGAATCACTCAGCTAATTGCACTGTAAAAGTAACGGCCTATGAAATTTTTAATGGAGCAGATTGCACTTATAATTTTTTTTTCCTCTGTGGTTCAATATACTTCAATATCTTTTCTCTCTTCTCGCATTTGATTCAGGCTGACAGTGGATTTATACAATTGCCTTTCTCCATGCCATAAAGACTAAACTGCAAGACAGGTCTTTTTTCCAGCTGGATTCAGGCAGCTGAGGGCCACAGGTGGATGATTAAATGTTCTGAGGAACATCTGAAAATACATCCTCACCACCAAATCACCAGTAGATGCATGGAGCAATCGCTTATCAGCAGTCACAGAGCTTGGGCATCCCTCTGCTGTGGCACAGCACAAGGTGAGGACAAAATGCAGTGGTCCTTGCTCAGGAAGGCATGGCTGCTGGGCTTCTCCTGCTCCTCCTGGGAAAATAGAACTGGGAAAGGGAAAAGCAGAAAATATTTGAAGAGTTAATGCCAGGGATGGAATTAAAGCAGTATTTAAGGCAGATTGAGGGTAAATTCTAAAGGCAACATGGAACAGCATGATAGAATGGAGCAATAAGAGTACCAGTGGGGGCCAAACTCAAGGGAAGACTGCAGCATCTTTCTGCAGACCATTTAGGTCCAAAGCTGCCATATCTCGCAGCCACTGCCAGCCCCCAAAGCCGACAACAGCCTGCCATTGGCTGCTGGGAGGTTGCACCTCTTGAGCAGAAATGAATCATCTTGTGCTGATGCTGAGTCCAAGAGAGCAAGAGACATCTAGCTACAATCAGATCCTACAGACCCTTCTTACCCAGTGCCACCTTCATGGGATTGAGGATATAAGCACCCATCTTCTTTCCAAGTTCATCACTCATGCAGGATCCAGGCATCCCATTGCCTGAATCGCCCGAGGGACACACTCGGGGTTCATTGCTTGCCTAATGACAAAAACTCCTGCACAAAGCACAGCCCTCAGGGTCACACGAGTACAGAAGCATGGCTGAAGGAGGAGAAGAAGGAAAGGGATAATGTGATGTATTGGAGCTCTGCATATAGAGCAGGGAGAGCCAAGAAGCGCAGGGATACACAGATGTTTTTCATAAGACATAAAAATGAAACATCCTCTCAGCTGTTTCATATCAATATTGTGAAATTCCTATTCCCTTGGAGATAAAAATGGTCCATTTTCCATGCTGCCTCAAAAAATTCCTGGGTGAAAAATTCCAGCTCCAGTCAGTCCTAAACATTAGCAGACAGGCTGAGAATCATCTACAGAACCCAGTCCCACTGGGTTAAATCCTGCTAGAAGAGATGGGCTGCCCTCACTGGACTATATCACATGAGAAAAAGAGCACAGAGACGGAGAAAGCAGAAGGAATGGAGGAAGAAGCCCACACCTCAAAATTAATAAACACCCCAAGGTGCCATAAATAACTTGATTTCCTGACTGAGCCCACCCTAAAAATGATCGCCCATGGTCTGGACCGAGCAGATCATCATCAGGTGAACAACCAGTGCTGCTTGGATGCCACCCGCTCTCACATCACAGAGAATATCAATTTTAACAGTGGTAGTGGGAAGCTTTGCTTAGCATTGCTAACTCACACAAACACGCACACGATTCAGATATATCCTAATAGACAGCTCTGGTCCATGACATTCCTGCAGGTCAAAATTAAAATAGAAGGCAGAGACACGGCATGCACCTCTGGTTAGAATGCTGGCTTGCTCAATGCAGAGGCTGCCTGCAGTTAATCAGCCTTCTTTCTCCACTAACTGTCACTGCAAACAAAGGAATTAGCAGAAGGTCTGTAGGGAGCATTGAGATAATTTGGCTGGCTGAAGAAAAGAGAAAGAAAAGAAAAGCAAAACAAAATTACTGAGAAATTTACTTGCACTGACCTCTCCATAAATATTTAGATATAATCATCATTACCTTGGAGTAAATTAAGTTATAAACAGTCTCCACAATTGCACATGATGAATGCCTATCGGCATCAGAGAGCACTTTATTGCAAGTTAATGTGGAAACAGAACACCTCCATCAATCAGGATGCAGAAGAGCTGTCTTATGATATCAGCCCATCTCAACCTATTCATACAGGACACCGTACACTCGCTCACCCACACACGTCCACTCCCCCATTCCTATTATATAAACAAATGCATATGGAACCCCAGAAGATGGTAAGATGTACGTTTGTGGAGCTGGAGTAGCGAGGGATGTACAGTACGTGTCCTCAGTGGTGGTGGTGGTATTATTTATATCGTGGTAACATCCACGGCGACTGAGGATATGGCCCCCTGTGCTGAGCTCTGTGTACAAACACAGCCAAAAGCCATCTGGGTAGGATTCACCTGACTAGACACAGATATCCTCAACAGGGATGTTGAACTAATCACCGTCAGCTCCTTTCACAGGCAGCCGAGGGAAATCAGCACTTCCCGAGCACAACTTTCCAGACCTATTTTAGACATCCAGTTTAAGAAGAGATGAATCATGCCCTGGACTCCTTCGGCTGCCTTGGCTCCATCCCTGCAGACCCTTCGGGAGCCCCGGGTGACTGCTGCTGAAGTCAGATCCGACACTGCAGATGGCAGTTTGATGAGACGAGTCCCATCCGCTCCGACCGAGAGACCTGAGGGTTTAGGAAAAGCAGACAAACTGGAATTGCATCTGAGCTACATTTTTGGATGTGAAACCATGCAGCCTCCCAGGGCTGATGACTTCCCTGGCGTTAGAGCTGGGCTGCTGAAGAGGGAAGCAGAAGTGGGAGTGTGTTGCAGAGGCCTGTGCTGCTTGCACCTCACCCGCCCCTTCACTTTCAGCATGAGAGCTGAGAGATGACAGTCCCTGAGCTTTGCCTTCCCTTCAAGCCACAGAGACCCATTCCCTGGCCCTGTCTGGCCCTTCACCTCCAGCTCCTGCCCACGCCAAGCTGGGGCAGTTGCAAGTGCAGAGAACATTATCCAGTGAGCTCTGCCATGGCACTGCCAAACAAGGGCAGGCTTTAGGAACTGGTTTCTTCATGTCACCTTCCCCATCACACATTCTGCTGTCACCTCCCAACACTCAAAAAACCCAGATGTGCCACACACCTAAGACTAATAAGGGGTTTGCATCCTGCAAAGAAGAAAGGGAGTTGGTCTAATGAGACAACTGATGATGAAAGCGTTTCTCAGGAAAGGAGCATGATTAGAGATTATTAAGGCTCACGACTTCAGCAAGGTCTTGCAAGAGAACAAAGATTTTAACTGGAGGGTACATGTGCCTAAACCTCTTGAGAAAGTCACTGAAATAGGTCCTAACATTATAAAGTGCTGGATTTAGGTCAGCTCAAGACTTCGGTGCATTGTTCTGTGCCAATGGTCTTAGGAAAAACTGTCTTCACCCAGTTTTCACTTCAGGGTTTTCTCTTATGAGGAAAACTTTCATACGCGTTTTCCAGCATAAACTAGGATGTCCAGCTCACAGTGATGCTCAGCTTTTATCTGCCTTTACAAAACATCAACAACAATAGACAGCTCAACAGGTGAAAAGTGCCAGACAGAGAAAATAATTAAAATGCAAACCAAGCTGGCTGAGAAGATCCTTCTCGCAAGAAGGTATTTATAGCAAGAGGTGAAAGAGAGACAACATAGCACTGACTGTCTCTATGCTGTTACAAGGTGAAATAAAAATATTTCTCTTCTTACCCTCTTTGTTTATAGCCTAAACAGAGTAAAGTAAATGTCAGTCTGTAGCTGCCTTGTTCCCTAAGCTGGGGGACCTTTCAAAAAGAGGTATCACAGATGCCTTTGCTGCTTTTGCACTGGCCCTGCCAGATTCTTCTTGGGACAAGACCCCATCTTCTGTCAGTGCCTTCCCTCAGTGCTACAACACTGACCCTTAATCCGATAATTACCCACCCCAGTAAATTATAGCAATTAAGCCCAGTTCCCAGCTGCAGCCGAGGACGGCCTCCCAGCGGGGCTCCCGACACAGCCCAGCAGAGCGGCCAAGCCCATTTTGCCAAACAGCATCTCATCCCTACTGAGACTTAGTCTGAGGGGAGAGAAGGAAATTGCTAAATCTTTCAGCACAAGGCCAAGATTTCTATAGATACCAAAAATCTATTGACGGGCTCAGATCAAGGGCTTTTTAATTGAGTGAAGAACGTTAATTAGTAAATCTACTGGCTTCTAAACACAGCAAGACCTAGGGCTTCAGATTACCATTGTGCAAGGACAAAGCAGCTTTCAAGGTCTAGAGAGCTTTGTCCCTTTGCTGCCCTACCCCCCAAACACCAAAAACTATCTCAGTTAATCATGGAGATATATGGTTGGTGCAGTGGCAGTCAGACACTGCTTCTCTTTAGCTGAGGGAAGTGCTCAAAGGAGTCATCAGGGATGGTTATCCCTGAAAGGTGAAGAGGTCCAAAAAAAGTACAAGGTGTTGCTAGAAAACAGAAAGATCAAAGTTAAAAGCATTTGGATGGATAAAATGGTTGCAAAGATTATTACTTCTTAACATATAAATTACTTAAATCATTCCCATTTGTCTGCCTTCATGACCATATGAAAGAGGAGACCAAAGGCTTAGCTCCCAAGATGTTAAATCCTAAAAAATCCACCCATGTTTTAAGTTGTAATACCTGAAGCACTTTTCCTAGAAAAACTGTCTGCAGACCAGCAGCAAAGGCTTTAAAACATGTTTGTTGTGGAGTCAGAAAAAGAAAAGATCAAACCGCAACAGCCCAGCAGAGACGGATTGCTGGAAAAGCAGAAACTAAAAATGCAATAACGGGAAGATGAAGACGGGAGGAAGCAGCTCACCAAAGGGAATGGCCTTGCAAGGGAAAGGCAGCAGAGTTTATGGCCCTGCTCTTTATTAGCTGAGGAAGTCAACGCACGCTTCTGGAGAAAAAAAATAGGAAAGGAAATAAAAAGGAGTTTAAGATTATTTTGATGGCTTGAGGCCAGAATCGTAGCAGACCTGAGTTGTGTCTGGGGATCTCTCCTCTATTTCTAATGTTCCCTGATGTCTTCCCATGAAATGATGGCTGGGAGGCTGGTGAGCACCATGTTTATGGTGTGCCACTCTACATCCTTTCCCTGCACCCGGCATCCTGCCAGCCCACAAGATCTATCCAGCAGCACTCAGCAAACATCCAGACCGTTCTCTGCTTTCACAGTTCCTAACCCAGTTTCCAGAGATGTGGGCAGCCTTTTCCCTGGCTGGCCACTGACACACCATGGCCACATTTGCCTCTGGCCAAACTATGGTGTCTTTGTGGAGCAGGGACAGTCCACCTTAGAAGCCAGCTGCAATTTTTGACCAGAAATGCAAAACACGAGAAGGCTGGGAGCATGCAAGGAGCCCAGGGCTGGAGAACAGGGGCTTCAGCCATGGTCACCATGATATCCATTTACAACTGCCCAGACAGCTCCTTTTCCGGGAGCAACAGGATGGTATTTTGGAGAGGTTTTAGTGCCCAGGGAGAGCTACAAATCACCCACCATCAATAGGCAGCTTGTGGACAAGTGCAGCAACATCCAGCTTACCCAGTTTTCCCACATCTAACCAGGAGAAGCCAGGATGTCTTGACATGAAACTTGTGCAGGGATGTAGATAGGTGGGGGCTACGTTTCTAACTGTGTTAGGATCTAACTGTGGGTGATGGCAGCCTGAGAACCTTTGATGTCCTCAGATGGGGAGAAAAAAAGCTTTGCATTTCACTTTGTAGGCCAGTGACAAAGCAGGGCACTTAGAAAGATGCTGCACATGTTTGCATATTTCTTTGCATGGCTACAACCCATTATGCCCCTGGCCCCAGCAAGGTCAGCATTTACAGAGCACAGTGAACAAGGTGACAGTCCCACAGTGATACCTGTCCTACATGTAGTGCTTGCAGACATCCATTTTTGCCTTGGCAAAGTGAAGCCCAAAGGTGAGTCGAGATACTTTCTAAGTTAGGGACAATTTTCAGCCTCTTACGGCAGGGTGGCACATCACTAAGACACAAAAGCAATTTTTAATTAAAATCCTTCTTAATGGGGTTTATTGCACTGTCCAGAAGGAGGGACACTGGTGCAGCAAAAGGTTCTGCTGGCCTGTTTAGCATAACGTGGAGTTTAAACAGAGAGGCAGCTTTTCCTGCGTCAGCTCACCGCTTCAAATCTCACCTGAATCCTGCATCATGCATGAGACATCTGCGCTGCACGCCGGTGGAACAAATCTGTCAGCAGAATGAACGTGCGGGGACAAATCTCTCCCTGTTCCAACAGCCACGGTGTTAACCCAGGAGACTGCTTTTGGCCTGCCGGAGTCAGATAGGACTCAGAGCAAGTAGGTCCCTATATGCATCTTGGAGGACAAATGAATGACTAAAACAGCATAAGTGGAGGCAGGAGATGTGCAGTGTGCTGAGATACACTGGCTCGGCCGAGGCAGTCACACTGCGTTTGGATTCATATTACCACCAATCAGTTGTGCCCTACACAAATCCATCCCTTAGTTAAAAAAAAAAAAAAAACCAACAAAAACAAACAAAAACAAACCTTCTTAAAACCTATCATGTGTTATGCCTTCAGGGCAAATTTGCTTTTATGAGCATGAATAATTCATGCGTGTTCATTTATTATTAATTAATATTCCATGAACATGCATGGTTTATTCACCCAAACAAAGCACTGAGCCCCAACACTCTCCCTGCAGCCTGGCATTAGCTACACACCACAGCCCAGCTGACCAAGGTGTTCCACCAGTACCATTTATCACCTCTCTCTCCCCAGAATCCACTGAGAACATTTTGACCCTTCTTGCTCGTCACTGACTTTTTCCATTTCCAGGGCTGGAATAGGACAATTCAGCTCTACTGAGCTTAAGTATTGGGAGAAGTTGAAAATGTGAGCAAGAGGGAGGCAAGAAGAGGAGTTTGATTTTTTTTGGTGTGCTCTGCCAGACCGTACCCATTTCCATTCTGGAGAAGCAATGCCAGGGGCTCCAGGTCATCACAGGGTCACTGGTCAGCTGGACTGTTTGGGGGGAATTGTTCCTCATTCAGTGTCGTGCCACCAACAGCCACAGCAGCATTTCCCACATGAAACTGTCTTCTGTCAGAGATACTTCACTGCTGATATGGCAGAGATGCCATAAGCCATATGCCCATGCCAACCACAGTTTCCTGCTGTGCAGACATTTTGCTGAGAGCACACAGGGATCCCCAGCAAAGCCAAGAAACTAATGAAAGTCTCTTCCATTTCAGTATAGGTCCTCATGTGCATTGACTCTGGCATCAGTGTGCACCACGGAGGGGCAGCTGGATCTTTCTCCTCAGCATCCATCCTCTGAAGAGCCCACAGTTTTTGGATTTTCTCCCAGTCCTGGATCTGCACCCCAACACATGAGCAAAGCCTGCAGAGCCAGCACAAATTATGATCCATTGCTGTCCAGAGGAACCCCAGCTGAGCCCCTTCAAGCAAGGTCAGACCAGAACTGACTCTCTGCAACCATCACCATCTACAGACTAGCTACCCCCTTTTTTATGGGACAGGCAGAGCAGGACTACCAAATGCTCCATAAAAAATATCACCCACAGATATCACCCACCACCATCCTTATCATTGTCTCCACACCAGATCCAGGAGTGTTTCAGGTGCAAACAGACTCACTTGGGTCAAATCACCACCTGGATCTTCTTTGCCCGCACAGACAGTGCCCACAAAACCCCCCACCAAGGGATGTTTAGCTCTTGAATCTTCACCTGATGGGAGCAGCCCTGTCACAAAGCATTGCTGGATGCTCTGCTCATGTCCCAAGTCTCAAAACAACCACTTCACCTGCATCCTCTGTGTTACAGCCACAAGGGTGCAGGACCAAGAGCTGGATTTCCTTTATTTGGGCTAAACCTTTGCAATCTCTTTATATGGTCCTATGTGGGTCCTGATCTCAAGCACAGGAATGCCAAGAGGAAATAGTAAAAAACTCCCTCTGTGTTAGACACTGGAACAGCTTCAAATCAAGAGTTAGCTGAAGCAAACAGAAGAGACATGATTTCAGCATTTATTAAAAGCAGAAGTACAGCACAAAAAGAGGGAGACAAGAAAGCTTTTCTTACAGGAGATGCTCACATGGTACTCAGCACAATGGGGTACGAACTAGAATGATGGACAGGCCCTCAGTATTCCTGAAGTGGCACATGGAAGAAGAGAGAAATTAAAAACAATAACAATCTAATCAGTTTTAAATAGTGCTGGGTCCAAATCACGTGTCTAAAGCCATATTCACCCATCTTTGAGAGCCTGGAGCAGGCAGTGGAGACCAGGAATGAAGCACCCCATTTCCCTTGTTTCTCTGTAATGGTTTGAAAGAAAGAAGTGGGTCCAAATTCTCCCAATTGTGGTATGTTTTAGACCTGGACATGATGTGCTTGATTCCAGTAAATACCCCGGGCACCCTCCTATTGCCTCGGATTGTTTTACCAATAGAGATAAGTTCAGAAACACTCTGACTGTTACAGACAATTTAACACACAGGGGCTGCTCGGGGAAAACTTAAAACTGTCATAATTCATCCTCCCCTTCCCCCAGTCCAGAAATGAAAGATTAAACCTAGGAAGATTTATTAAACTGACATTTTAATAGAATTTTTAGACTCTCCATGTTAATAGTTTAAATATAATTGAATTCCATGAAAGGGAGGAATACAGGATGGAGCCGGTGTCCCCCAACAATAAGAATGTTTTAAACACTGGGGCATATCACTAATGCATAATTTAGTCCTATTTGCATGGCCCTTAGAACTGGGAGTAACGAAAACACAAATCTAATTAACAGAGTGAAAGAAATGCCTCCACCAGCAAACTTCATCACAAGCTCCACTACCACACACCCACCCTCTGCAAGTTACAAACATGAAACAGATGGCAAGGAGGAGAAAAAAAAAATAAAAGACATCACACATCAGCTCTTGGAGAGGAAGAGGGGGGAAAAATGAGAGAGAAAGCAGAAGGGATAGGATGGATAACCATGCTACTTGACGATGCAGCAATTAACTTGCTGAGGGTGGAATAATTCTTGCAGTGCCTCTCTGGTCGAAGCACTCTCCCAACTTAGCTAAGTAGATGCACTGAGTGCAGTGGAGAGTAAACCAGTTTCCATAAATCTCAGCAGGAGTCCGTTTCACTTTATAAGATTCATGTGAAAAATTGAAAATTCAGGTTTTTCCAAATGCATCCGTAATCAGCAGGCTGAGCCCAGCGGGTCCCCAGAGGTAACTGATCACAGCACATAGTGGGGTTTCACAATCACACTGAGCTTCTCCACTGTATTTTTAAAGGTTAGACATTAATTCCTGATCAATACAAGGAACAGCAGGCTACCCCCTACCTCCACTCCCAGAACTGTCTTACATTATTAACTGAGCCTTGGCTTTGTCCTGGAATTACTTAAAATCACAACTCAGAGCTGTAAGACACAGGGTCCCTCCAGATCCAGAGCAGAGGGGGGTGAGAAGACCTTCCCTAGGATCTTCTTCCCCCATGCAGAGATGAATCCACCCTGTTCTAGGCCTGACAGTTGAAGGTAAACAAGATTCGTCATGCTTGGCATGACACATTCGAAAATAAACACCAGAATCTGAAGTTTCTCCAGGTCTAGTTGGACTTTGTAGAAAAGAGGTCATTCCAAATTAATCTTCATGGTCCACTCTACCTCCCTTAAAAATTAATGTGCCACACTTATTTTTGCTGGGTTTCTCTGTGCCACCACCATTACAAATTCCATTGACATCAAGATACCTCCCTTTAGAGCTGAAAACAAACTCAGTGTGTCCCAAGCAGCAAGTTTTCCAGCAGCTTTAAAAATAAGCACAAAAAAAATAAAATCCAGGTTAGTCAACAGCTTTTGGTCATTGAAAATTTTCTGGTCTTCTCCAGACATGCATGTTGGGCTGTCATTTGCTTTCCATTCACGTGATAGGTGGTGGCTGCTGTTTTTGATGATGCGGTTTGACATGGACTAGGTCAGGGGCAGGGATGCAAGCTGGTCCATCAATCAGATTCAGAACCAGTTTTTGATTACTGGTCATGCTGGTTCTTACCCTGTCTCTCCTTCCCTCTTGGTAACACTCCTGCAGCTTTGAAGGCTTCAGCCGCTAACTGTGAGAGGTTCCCAGACTTCAGGCAGCATTTTGGGGCAGTTTTGGAAACCTTCACAGTTAGGCAGGTTCATTAGCATGCGCTCATGGTCTCATATTTTTTACTGCCTCTCCGCAGGGCTCATTTATTCCACTGAAATCAAACACAGGAATTCCCCCAAGGCATCCTTGTCAGATACGAAGTGACTGGGCTGCATGACACACTCTTTCCAGGTACTGCAGCAGGTACAGGGAGGCTTACGATGGTTTTTGGTGTCATATCAATTCATTATCAAAGGCGAAATTGATGAATATCCACTTTTGCTGAGTTAGAACCTCCTGATGGCTAATGAGTGGGAATAAAATGTTATGCAAATTAGCGGCTGAGAAGGGAATTCAGAACTGAACTTGAATATGAAATAGGTCATTAGTACAGCACATCTTTAACATCTGTTGATTGTTTCTAATGTTACGTTTGTGGCAAAACTGCCTATGTTGAGATTTAGTGAGAAGAACTTAAGCCGACCCTGCAGTCGTGCACACACCTTCTGAACTTTGTGCCACGCTTGATGTCAGGAAGCAGGAGTGATTCTGGGCAAACAAACAGGTCCCCACTCCTGGAGAAAAAACACAGTTTATGGCCTAGACTGCTATCTGATCACCTGCTCAGGACACCTCTGTGTTATGTGTGCCTAGGTGGCTGTGCAGAGTGTCTCATAAAATATGAATACTTCTTCCAGATATGATGGTGCTTAATGTGCATTTACTGTGTGAACAGTTATAGGTTTCTATTATTATTTATAAGTCTACGGTGTGAGAAGCTTTTCTCTAATGCTCAAGAAGTGACCGCTTCCCTCTTGCCAAGGACAGGCAGAGAAGAGGACACATCAACAGAAAGGCAAACAGCAAACACTATGTGCAGACAAGGTAAACTAGATTTTCTCTAAGCCATACAGGCCATCTAGGTGTTTAAAAGGAATTAAAATTGGAAGGGATTTGAGCTTTGTGGGCTTAGTAGTGTAAGGTACAGTTTGTGTCCTTTTGGTACAATCCAGTCTGTCTGGGCTCCTGTGCATGGGCTTCTTTAGGGCTTGAGGTTTTTTTTTTCCAGGTTGAAGAAGGAGTGATGAAAGTCCTCAAGTAAAACAGGAAAAACTGACTTTCTTTGAAGATAAGCTGCCCCAAAGGGTGTCTGACACATCACAGGAGAGGAGTGGCAAGTTAATGTTGGAGGCAGCGTGTCAATGGTCTTTAAAAATGAAAAACTAATAATGTGACAAAAAAAAACGCAGTGTCAAAATAAAGGAATGTTTCTTTGTGGGAAACAGGCACTAGGATACACAGACATACTCACATCCCTCAGCTCCCCTGGGGCAGGACAGAGACCTCCCAGGAGTCTCATAGGAAATGGTGATCATCAAAGAGTATTTTTAAATCTGGTTCTGCAAAGAAGAAACCTTCCACTCTTGTGACATTCAAAGGGGAGATGGAAGGAGGAACAAAAGGAAGAAAATCTCATTCCTACTTTCCTCCTGCTCAGTGGTTCTTGAGCTACCCACATGAGGTGGGAAAGGCACAAGAGGAGAAAAACAAACCACGTGCAATAAACAATAAACTGTGAGCAAGGCAGGAAGTTCAGGATGCAGCACAGTGATTTTCAAGCCATGGTATTGGCATGAGATTCAGTTTCTCCTCTCTAGGGTGACCACCAAATTCATCCCATCTTCAGGTACTCCAGAGGATGATATTTCTCTCTGGCCAGAAATTCTGCCCTTCCAAGATGAAGTTTCAGCTTCCATGACCTATTTTTGACAATCCTGTCAGAAATTTCTACACTAACTCTACACAGGACAGCATCAGGAGTCCCCATTCAAATGAGGCCCATCCTCAGGAGAGGGAGTGATAAAAAAGTTGGTTTGTTTCCCCATTAATGCTTTAAATATAGCACTGCATTTGCAGCCCCTGTTTATTAAAGAAAAAAGCAAACCAAGCCTTGTGGCAACAGATGATCAAAGCTGACACAAGTGGCCCACCCAAGCCATGGTCTGGAGTTTTGGTCAGCAGTAGGAGAGTAAAATACGAATGTCACTTCTAGATGAGATGCATAACCAAGCAGAACACAACCAGGGCAACAGTCCAAGCAAAGAACAGACCATCTTTAGAAACAAAGGCATGGAGTAGCAGGGAGACAGGGGTAATGTCTAAAATTTCAGTGAGGAGAGAGGATACAGCAAAGCATTTTTACTTCTTCTGTTGAAGTGTTCTGCCCATCCCAGCCATGCTCTGTGTAGTGTCTGCATTTCCTTCTTAGTATAAAAAGTTGTTCACTGCCTGATGTAGGAGCTTTGATCCAAGAGACTGGTGTCTCAGGATGTGCCAAAGCCTGCTGTCTCACAAGACAGGGATCACAAAACCTGCCCTTTGTCAGAGCAAGCCAAGGCAAAAAAAGTAGCAGTGCAAGTACTCAGGGCTAGGAGTCCTCCAAGCAGAGGACTGAGGTTGTAGAGATCCTCACCCACACACAGGGTAGTGCTTTCAAAGACCTCATTCCAGATCAAAGTCACCTCCATTAACAATAGGCAAGGAAAGACAGTAGGAATTTCCTGATCCAATCCTGCAACCCTCTGAACTGGAACTCCAGAGCTGGTGTAAGGAATGACAGGCCACAGAGGGGTAAAGAAACCTGGAAGCCACATGCTGAATCTCAGCTCAAGGACTGGAGGTGTCTAAACACCAGGATATCAAGAGTCACCAGAATTAGTGAATAAGGACCCACAGCCCTTACCCAGACCCATGCCAGGCCCCGCATCCCCCCTTCATTACCTACTCATAAGTGCTAAAATTCACCTGAGCACCTTCACCTCCCTCCTGCAAACCACAGTGGTGGGCTACTACATTTATTATCCCATCACAATTAACCACTTCTGATTAGTTCAACTAATTACTGGGTGCTAGCAATTACTCACTGACAGGCCTCCTCAGAGTCTTTAATAGCTGCTCCCACAAGAACAAACAGGTGAAGGCCAGAAGAAAAAAGCAAAACAACTAAACAAAGGGGAAATGAGGGAAAGAATTAAGAAATCCCTGGACAGACCCAGGTCCTTTGAGATCCAGAGCAGCAAACAGCCCAGCTAATTGGCATGCCTGTTGCATTGCCAGCATGCATGGAAATCTTCCCTCCAGCCCTTTCTTTTTCTTGCAGAAGCTCATGATTTGGGATTTGTCCACAATACAAGCACTAGACAAGATGTGTTTGCATATTGTCATTTCAACACTGTAATGTCTCTCAAAAACACTAAATCATGTCTGGGTAATTTTGTTTAGAGGGTGAATTTTGAATCCTAAACCACAAAGCGGAGGCATTTTCTTCGTAGCTGACTGAAGACCTCTGGCAACAGGAGGATTAGGGGAGAATGGAAAATCTGACAAAAGGAAAGCCTTAACTGATTGGGAACACACTTCTTTTATGGATAACAGAGGAAAAAAATCCTTAGGAGGATGCTCTACATGTTGTAATAGCAACTGTATGTTTTCTGTTTCAGACCCTGACAATAGAACTTAACAGAAAATAAGTTGTTAATGACACTCATAGAAGCAATCTTTATCTGTATTAAATTCTACAGCATGCAGAAAAAAACGTAGCTTTGTATCTGATGCTTAGAGAATGCTCTTGCTCCTATCGTCACTGAATTTTTGGGGGTTTCCATAAACAGGAGAGCATCCAAAGAGTGTCTTTGTTTCCAGGTGCTGCATGCTTCACCCCCATGGCTGCAGCACCTGGAAGGTGTTTGCTTCCAGACATCCTACTCCAAACCCTTTTGGATTTAATAATACTGACCTGACAAGCTTTAAGGGAGGATTTCAACAGGTCCGTAAAGCACGTGTGTTGACTTCTAGCCGGCTTTTTAACCAGAAGCCAGTCAGCCACAGACAACATGACCACAGATCCTGAAGTATCTCAGCATCCCAGAGACAGTCTCCAAGCACAGCTGAGATCTTATCGGGAGGACTGTAATCCTGGGGAAGCTGCTGGAGAACAGACACTAAGCAGCCTGACAACAATAAGCCTGGTTCAGTGCCTTATTCCTCCCTTGCTCAAAGCATGATTTTCCGAAATGATGAATGATTGTTTTCCAAGTAACGGTTTTGCACTAGAAACACTCACTATTTCCCAAATTGCCCCTTCAATCTGGAGAGACTGCAGTGAACACAGGGGAACGCATCCAACACTTTGAGCCTTGCTGTGCCACAGGTTATGGTGGGAGGACTGGACATGCTTGTGTGGAGACTGGTGGAAAACGGGATCCCCGCAGTGGAAAAGTTCCCTGAGCACAACACCTTGTCCCTGGGGTGCTGGGTACCTGTGTGGGGCCGGGTGAATCTCCCTCAAAGCACACAGATACAGGATCATCTGCAGACCACAGATGGAATAAACACGTATCCCACATGTGCATGAAAGAATTACCCAAGTCCATTCCGTGCTTGAGCAGGAAAGGACAGTCAGCATGATCGGGAGACCTCTCCCACCCTGACAAACAGCATCATGTAGGTCCTTACCCTTTCCGAAGAAAAACAAGGTGGGGAAGAGGGGGAGGGCACAGCTAAAGCTAAATTGTGCCATAAAACTTTCCTACAACAAACCGATTAACATCTGACTCTGTTATAGAACTCGAACAATGCTAAAGGCTGCAAAACGCTGTCTGAAAAGGCAATGCAAAACAATAGTCACACAAAGAGCCCTCGCCAAGGCAGGAAGGGCCCCCAGACAGCCCCTGTCCAGCCTCTGCCCACCCCTGGAGTGCTTTCATGCTCATGCCGAAAAGATGCAGGAAAGGTGTTTTGTTTCAAAGTGCAATCTTTCTGAACGAAGTGTGCACCGCAGAAAGGCAGGGCACGCGATGGCATCCCCTTGTACAGGAATTACAAGAGCCCTTTGCTCAGAAACCCAGCCCCAGGTTCTGCTTTCTGCCCTCAAGGCACTCTTTGCTCTCACACTCAGAGCCCAGGGACTCCCTCCTGTTCTGCCGGTGTGGAGGTGGGAAGCACATGGGGATGTGTGCAACTGGCCACACAGCCACCTCCTGAGCTCAGCCAAGCTCTTGAATCTCTAGTTCTGCTCCATTTCTGCAGCTACATTTAAGGTATGCAACTTCCATTCTTCTACAGTTCTGGATGAGTTTTCCAGATCTCAGGAGATGATCATGTGAACTGCATAAGGAAAGACTAAGTTTTAACTCATGCTTTTGCTAACACACTCAGTGCTGTAAATCAGCTGAAGTTCAAGCAGCCATGAATATCTGTAAGGCTAGATTTGATACTTCTATTCAGCAATACTTTCTCCTGCAGACACACATGCACATAACACTGTTTTTTCCCTTAAAAATCTTCATATATTTTCACCTTTTTTGTTAATTTCTTCTTGCTTTCTATGGCTGAAGAGGACAGAACATCTCCCAGGCAGGCTCTTGGAGATCTCAAGAACATCTTCCATGGTCAATCCCTTCATGGATCCTGCAGGCATCCCTGGCAGCAGAGGCAGAGCTGCAAGTGACCTCCAATATTTGGGGACCCAAAGGGAAAGCAACAGGAGCTGATGCACTGGCACCTGAGGGTCCTGGCAGACAACAAAGTGTCCATGAGCCAGCAGTGGCCTTGGGGCCAAGGCCAGTGGAATCTTGCCATGCCTTAGAAAAAGCATTGCCGGCATGCTGAGGGAGGTGATCCTGCCCCTCTGCTCAGCCCTGGTGAGGCTCATCTGGAGTGCTGTGGCCAGTTCTGGGCTGCCCAGTATGGGAGAGACAGAGCTCCTGGAGCAGCTCCAGTAGAGAGCCACTAATTTGGTCAAGGGTCTGGAGAATCTCTCTTATGATGAAAGGCTGAGGGACATGTTCAGTCTCGAGAAGAGGCAGCTGAGAGGGGACCTCTTCAGTGTGTATAAATATCCAAAGGGTGGGTGCCAAGAAGAGGGACAAGGCTTTTCTTGGTGGTGCCAGCAATAGGAAAAGAGCCAATGGGCAGAACCTAATACTGGGGAAGCTCCACCTGAACATGAGGAAGAACTTCTTTATTATGCAGTGACCAAACTCTGGAAGAGATTGACAAGAGAGAGTGTGGAGTATTCCTCACCGGGGGTATTCCAGAACCATCTGGACTCAATCCTGTGCTCTGTGCTTTTGGATGACCGTGCTTGAACTGGGACACTGGACCGCTGGGATCCTTCCAACCTGACCCATTCTGTGATTCTGTGGTCTTGCCAAAGTACAACAGGTTTCGGTGTCCCAGGCTCAAATTGTTTGACAATTGGACTTGATGGTCTTACAGACCTTTTCCAAACTTAATGATGCCGATTCTATGAGCAGGGCTAGCATCCAGCAAACCATGGCCTGGAAAAGGTGGGTGCAGAAATTTCCAGAGAGGCTGCTGTCAGAAAATCAACATCAGGAAGGAGCCTCTAGGGAGGGGAAGTGTCAGACCAGCTTGTCAGTTAGTAGGGAATGGCTGACAAAGACAAGGTTCCTGCCATGTCTTACAGGGGCTTTATTTCTCACCTGCAAGAAGAAATTCTGGCTCTCTCACATTCACGAGGAGGCACCTCCTACAAAGCATCCTCCACACTCCACCAGGCAGCAAAGCAACAGTGGTCAGGTCTGACCAGCCTTGCCGGGGCCACCAGAAACAACCACCAACCATCGTGGGCAGGTCAGGCAGCCCCATGTTTGGGGCAGTGAGCCGGCAGGAGATGGGGCTTTGTTCAGAACAAAGACATGCCCAAGGGAAGCCCCACTGCTCCTCTGCACCAGCCCGGAGGAACAGGTGGCCACAGTGTGAATACCCACACTGGTCTGTGTTGATATGATGTTTAATATGAAATCGAGAGGGAATTAAGGTGCTTGGGTCTGTGACTGCTTTACACTAATTCTGGATGGTATGACAACGTAACCCACTGGTTTTGCCTTTATGAGCAATACTTGGCTTGTTCTGTTCCCGAGCTTGTCTCCTGTGCAGTGTATTTCTTGCGCTGATAAATATTTATGCTCCGTGATTTTGATTTATACAAGGGGCTTAAATATTGTAAAGCTGGATATAACCAGCATAAAACAACATAAAACAAAGCACCAGTATCCAGAATGGGATGGACTAAAAAGGGAAGGCTCCTGCAGCAGCCAAATTTTACCCCAGAAATGACCTCTTCCCCTCCTAGGAGCAGCACAAATTGGCAGCATCCCCCTCTCTGCTTTACAATTGAGATTCCTAACCTGTGTGTATCAAACAGGAGAGGTGTTTGCAGTATTGCCAAGGTTACTAGAGTGAAAACATTGCAAATGGCATTTGCATGATTGTACTTTCAAATCCTAACTTGTAGCAACAGTGCATTTTAAATGAAGGGGATTTATAACTCAAACCAGAACACTAATCATATTCTGGAGTAATAGGATTTATTTGTTGGTTGTTTGGTGGTTGTGGGGTTTTTTTAAGCTCAGAGACAACAAGCTATGTTCATGAAAAAGGAGATGGCTGGGCTTAAACCCTACTCCAACAACATTTTGAAAGGATTAGGAAAGAAACATGAATGTGCTCCATTTTCAATATGCGGTTCAGAGCCTCTGTAGTCTTTAATGCCTCCCTGCTATGAGAACATCCTAAATTGCTAAACAAGTTCAGACAATTGCCATTTTAAATGTGAAACTCAGATCAGCACAAAAAAAGAAGGAGTCATCTGAGGATCAAGAATGGATATTTAACAGCACCCAGATGTTCTCCAGCTATGAAATTCCTTACCCAAAGCACAGTGGGCACATTTTGAAGCAATGCTCAGTCCTCCACCAAGGCTAGGATTTACAGCCCAATATCAAGACCAGCTAAAGCTGGAAGCAGCTGTCACGTTCCCCACAAAAGCGGATTTCTGGGACAGGCTGTTAGGGTTCTGGAGCACCTGACTTAAAGGCATGCAATATTTATGGGAGAAAGAGCTCATTTAGGCTGTAATTTAGGAGGTGCACTAAATCTCAGGGCCCGTATCCTTACATGGAATAAGTGGATTAAGTCAGTGTACGCCACCCGAAGAGCTTGATTTTAATCTCCACGCCCTGCACACACCAGACTTACGGGAACAAAGGTGCTCCAAGAGACTTTGATGATTACCAGAAATAGCTCCAAAAAATTCCCTGGATTTTTGACAGAAAGGAACTTTTCCAGACATTTCTGAAATATCTCTGTAAAACACTTGTTAAAGCCACCTTACAGGGCTTGTTTTAATATAAAAATTCTCCGAGGTGGGTTGTTAAGGTATTATGTCAGACATGGAAAACCAGGAGTGTTTGTGTGGTCTGTTTCTGCAGCCATCTGAAGAGATAATAAACCTCATCTGACCACTGAGAACTTCATATAACACACACTAACCTTGTCACTTAAATTGCATGATCATATACTTCCTGGCAATTGATTTTAGACTAGTCAAAGGGTGTCAATTCAGGCAGCTAAAACCACCACCTAAAATTTCCAGTTGTGCTTGGGAATTTTGGCCTTCAGTATATTCAGGCACACACTGATTTTATACAGTGTGTGTGTATATATGTATGTATAATTTCACACACACATACATACATCTATAAATGAAAAAATTAATCTGAAATATGTCGCCCCACAATCTGTCAAATAAAGCTGATATAATAAATATGTCACTTTATTTAACAACTGATGCTGAAGAGAACTAGGCAGAATGAAAGAAATGAAGACAGGGCTTAGTAAAAACACTGAGGAAGGCAGAAATTAAAGCAATCAATCACATTCTCGTGGAATGTCTACACCACTTGAAATAATATTTTATTGCCTGCTATTGATTGGATGCCACTGAACAAAATTACAAACAATGAATCTGGTGTTATAAACAAGAATCACAATAAGAATAACTTATTTCAAAGCCTTGGCCATACACTTTGTAGACTGCAGAGTCCTGGACATCTGTTTCCTGTACCCCCATAACCTAAGAGACATCCCTACTCACTGACAATGGGGAGGCCAGGCCAGGTGCTGAAATAAGGGAACGCTCCCATTTTGCCCTCCTTTCCATTTTAAGCATGAGTATTTAAAGCTTACAAAACTTGGTAGGATTAGACGACCCCACTAGGTAGGGCTGCACAAGAGAAGTGACACTGGTTTTTTCAAACAGTGAGAGTTCAGTTTAGGAAGGAGGAGGAGAATACCTTGAATTTTATTCTGATACAGTCATAAGAAAATTTAAAGAAATTATACTGAATCAGAGAGTAAAATTGTGGTACTCAGCAGCCAGTCTCAGGCAATGTTTTGGAAAATGAATGAAAATTTCTATGGGCCCTCCAGCCAGCGGCCCCAAGTCTCTTGGCAGGTTCCTTGCCCTTGCTCCAGTGGGGTGCTGCCACTCTGATCCATGCAGGGACAAGGGACATGGGTCAGGACCCAAGCTGAGCCTGATGGAGAGAGCACAGGACAAGTGACCTCCTCTTGCTGCTCACCAAGCCACAAGTTACTCATCAAACACCTTCACTAACAGCACCAGGACAACCTGGGAAGAAAGGTGCTGTTTATGCTGAGCACTGGTCTGAAAGATTCACCTCAAGAGAGAATGAGCTGACACAGCAGTGAGAAGTAGGACCCACAGCTGCTTCCAAAATCCCTCTGAGCTTGGCTTGTTGTTAGGAGCAATGAATATGTGGCAGGGGGTTTTTGAGCAACTAAGGGAGAGTCCTTTTTCACCCCTCTGAACCTCAGCGGATGATAAAGCAGCATTACTAAAACCTCCATAAAAATCAAATGAGATGTTTAGGTAAGCCAGTCATTCCTGATAGTATCCAGACTCTAAAATGAAAGTGGGCAAATATGAATGCAAAGTGCTGGATGAAGAAGCAAGCAGAGAGCATGGGATAGAAGACACATCTCCCCTTCCTGCATTGTTCTGTGATGCCACTGGGTTGTCACACATTAGCCATTTACAGACACATGTAAAAGGCATGAGAACACTGGGCCAAATCCATCCACAGTGCAAATTCATTGAGTTCCAGCATATCCAAACTGGGTTCTAATTAGGCTTATTACATAGAACAGAACATAATTCTAATTAGCAGCTTTGATTACACCCCACATCACTTCTGCTCTAATTTACCCACATGGGGTGTGAAAGAGGTAACACACAGGTCTGGGTCCAACAGTGACAGCAACAGGAGGAAGAGGGAAAGCCATACCTGGAACTGTGCACAACAGCCACGAGTGGAGTTGGAGGTATTCCCTGCTGAAGGAACATTCATCCTGCTGGTATTCAGGAATCAGGTTGTGTCTAATTTACCTTTATGCAGCTTTACCTAACCAATAGTTTGCCACCCACCCTTGCAATATCCAGCCTCTCTTACTAGAGATTTTATGGATTGGGAGTCAAAGGCATTTGGAGAGTAAAATCTCTGCTTGGAATGTGAGGAAGAGTGTGTTTGTGCATGGGTGGGATTGCAGTTCAAGGGACTTGAAGTTAATAATTATTTTCTCCCATCTGTCTCATATACTTCCCTTCTTTTGTAGACTCTGTATGTCTCAAATTAGGAGAAAATCTCAAGCCTACAGGGATCAGCAATGCCAACCCCACGTTTCTGGGAGGGAGAGGTATTTCCAAGGGGCTTCCAGTTAATGTCGATGGGAGTTGTGTACACTGAACACACCCATCAACCAGTTTGGAAGGAAAAGCTGCTGTCCTCATGAATTATAGTCACTTCAGAAAGCTTGGCCTAGACCCACACCAGGATGAAATTGTCCTTGCAGGACTGGGACTGCTCAATAATGTCCATGGGAAGATCCATGGATCTTGGTTCATTGATCCTGTGGGTGCTTTGGGCCCATAAAGATGATGGCCCCAAGTTGTAGAAAAGCTACGGAGGTAAAGGCACAAGTGATTGAAAGACAAGGTACAAAGTGGTTAGTGATGGCTCACTCCCAAACCTTCAGAGGTCTCCCCCAGATCTGGGTCTGGCCTATGTCTTGATTGATGCCTTTGATGAAGGGTGGAGAACTTGCTTGTAAAATGGGATCAAGTCGTAAAGGGTTGCAAGTGTTCAAGGGGACAGGAGCAGGATTCAGACAGGCCTCAGCCTGAAATGCATCTGAAAGCAGCAAGAAGGAAATCCAGAGGAACAGGTTCAACCTCCTGCCCTCGGGAGGGACATCTCCAGAGCACAGGCAAACAAAAGGTGCTGGTTTATGGTCTGGGGGACAGGGAAAAGGACCACAAAGAGCCAGCAATGAGAGCAGCATCCCCTCAGAGTTGTGGGATGTACTGACTGGAGGGGATCCACGGGGATGCACATGACCCTGCCATAGCATAAAGGGGATAACCCCCAACTTGCCTGCTGTGGCTCCCTATCCAAGCCCAGGGCAGCTTCTGGGCTCCCTTTTGAAGACCAGGGATGCTTCCTGCTATCAGGTGAGTGCACACCCCACAATCAGACCAATTTGCTCTTTAGCCACTGCTGAATCTCAAGATGCAGCTCTGGCTTTGGGACCAAGCCAAGCTGTGCAGAGGAGGACAGCACATGTCCTCGGCACAGTTTTTAGGGTGGCCAGTGCTCTGCACCCAGTTAGCAGCAATGCTGTGTGCACACAATGAGCATTTAGGGGATGGAAGGAGCCTTCAAGATGCACAAAGCCGAATCTGTCCAAGTGTGAGCGAGGGAAGGCAGCAGGGTGGAGGAAAGCCATCTGGCACCCTCTAGTGTGATGCTCTGAGAAAAGCTCGTCCCTCCGCACCCAGCGCTGTTCCTCAGCAGCCTCATTCCTCACCCCCACGCCGACCACCCGTGCCTGTAGGCTCCGTCTCATCAACCCCCTTTAATTACCATCCACTGTAGCAAGACATGAAACTCATTAGTGCGAGCGGCTTCTCCTCGTGATGAGCCTGTCGTGTCCCAAGACATCCAGCACGTGTGAGCCCGATCAGAGGGAGATGCACAGCCCAGAGAGGCTTTAAAGGAGATTTTCAAAGCTTTGGGGACCTGGCGTGGCTGAGAGTGAAGAAGTGCCAATGCCAGGGCATCAGGGCCACCATCACTCGCAGCACTACGTGTGCAGGGTTGGGCATGAAAACAGACGTGTCCCAGGGCACATGCTGGGAAATTAGACATGTTGTTGTTGGACAGCATTAAGCTGAGAGAGAGCAGATTCAGCTGACTATGTGACATCTGGGGTGGGACATTTGTGTTAAGAGAGTCAAAATCAAGAAAACAAAACCACCAAGGACAGGCCAGGGTGTCCCAGCCCAGCACGTACCCAGCAGCGTGGGCACAGCTAGAGCCACCCGAGCACATTTCACTTTTTACGATTTGGCTCTCAAGTCACTGGAAGAAAAACAGCTTCCTTCCATTCCTAATCACCTTCCCCGTCCTCCAGTGAACTTTTGGGTAATGTATGCTGTGTCATCGGAGCAGTGCTGCTCCGTGAATGGTAAACAGGCACCCACCTATTTCTCAGGATGAAGGTTCACAACCAAGGAACCAACACAGAGCACAGGCAAGAGGAGATAAAACACCCTAACACAGAGAGCACCGTCCTCTCCCAGGCACTGGGACCACCTCCACAAACACTACTGAACAAAGCTCCCTGCTCTCCCAAGGCTTTGAAAGTGAAAGGGTTTTGGGGTCAGGCCACGTGGCAGTGGGACAGCGGTTGGTGGCCTGACCTTCAGCACCTGGGATGATGGTAGGCAGGAGCAAATGCCTGCCATCAGAGACAGAACAGGGCCAAGTCCCAAAAGGCCATGTGAGTTGTACTACAGTGTGAGTGTCCCTGCTGACCTTGAAGAGCTGCCATATAACCAACCTTCGTGCCAGTGAAGGTCACCTCTGCCTGACACGTCACTGCTGTCATTTTTACATGTTGGAAGTTTCTATGATTTGAGTAGAGTTTTGTGTTTGGTTTAGGGCCAGCTTGTCACCTCAGAACAGTCCTGTATCCTCATACCTCATAGAACCATTTAGGTTGGAAAATACCTCTGAGATCATCAAGACTAAACCTCAACCCAGCACTGCCAATTCCACCACTAAACCATGTCCCTCAGCACCACATCTATGCATCTTTTAAATCCCTTCAGGGATGGTCACTCCACCACTGTCCTGGGCAGCCTGTTCCAATTCTTGACAGCCCTTTCAGTGAAGAAATTTTTGCTAACATCCAACCTAAACCTCCCCTGGCACAACTTGAGGCCATGTCCTCTAGTCCCCTCAAAGAAACCAACTCTCACCCACAAGATCACAAGATCATGCTCTTCCTTGTCCTCTTAGTCCAGTACCAAACAACTCTACTTGGGTAGGGGAAACCCAGGGCCTTGTGTCTCCTGCACCACCTCTTGCATCCTCACCACCCTCCTCTGTGTCCTGTGCTCCTCAGAACCAGGAGCATATTTCCCATGAAAACCAGCTGTCAGTAATGCAAGCCATGGATCTGGCTCAGCTCTGGGTAAAGCTGGATCCAATTTTACAAAACCAATCTCACAAGCAAGTTCATCTCCTATAAATAAACACAAAACCTGGTACGTTTGCCTGGCCCCTGAAACAAAAGGAATTTTGCTGCACAGCTTAAATTTTTATTGCTAGTTAGTGTAAGAGAGGCAGAAACACAAAAACACAGGCTGAGCCAGGATCTGTGCAAGTTCTCACAGGCAGATCAGCCAGTGTACCCCTTAATAACCTTTAAAATGCCTCTTGCCTGTCATGCTAAATTGCACGGCCATTTTACAATGTGGACACATGTTCACAGAGACCATCAACTGATTGATATATTCAAAAAAGAGTGACTTTTTTCCCCCCTTAGAGATGTAATATTTCTTCTTAAAATCAGCTATTATTTTTAAGTCAGAGACTCACCCAAAATGAGTAAACTGAATTCAGTGAGCTAAAGGCATCAGAGATGACTCAAGCCATCTTCAAGGCTTTGAAGTTATGACCAGATCACCAGCTCCCATCAGAAGCAGCAAATTTTTATGGAGGAAGATAAACATTAAATTTCCCTTACACCAGCCTTTCCCCTTGCAAACCACAGCTCCCTTGACACGTGTGCTGCTTGCATCTTTCTGGGAAACCACAGAAAGATACAGTCTTGACATAGAAACCTGTCAGAGGCAGTGCTTCAGAGGGCATCACTTTGAAAACAGGTCTTGGTTGCTCTGTATCCTGCCTGCCACAGCAAGCACCTAGAGAAGAGAAGCAGACAACTCAGTGTGTAAAATTGGATTGTATTTTCTAGTTCTGCGCTTAGAGAGGTCACAAAAGGAAGAGAAACTGGGGTCCAAACCTGATACTTGATCTATGTTAGTGCAACGTCACAGTGATCCACACTCACAGGTCTTCAGTGCTACTGCAGTAGGAAAACGAGTACAGTGATACCTAGATCAAATGGGACATCTTTCATCTTCCCCCTGCCCTCATCAAATTTTGAATAAGAGCCATTAAATGAAAACTGGAGGGCAGGCAATTCCTCAAGGTCAACTGACGCATCTCCCTTATGGAAATTGCAGCTGGCAAGGTCTTGGCCACTGGACCTCAGGAAGGGGACAGAGGCTGTGTTGGTGAGAGCAGAGTGAAATCAGTGATGATGGGAGAAGGAGCCTGAGCTGTTGTAAAACTGAGGAGTTGAAACCAGTGAATGGAATGGAAAGATGAGAGAAAGGAAGGAGAAGAGAAAGA
>VZRQ01008389.1:1605900-1701419 GCA_013397975.1 Machaerirhynchus nigripectus | reverse complement strand
AGAAGAGAAGAGAGGAGAGGAGAGAAGAGAAGAGAAGAGAAGGGAAGGGAAGAGAAGGGAAGAGAAGACTGTTTCAGTTGGAAAGGACTTGCAATGACCACTCAGTCCAACTTCCTGAGCAGTTCAGGGCTGACCATGATAAAGCCTGTTAGTAAAGCACTGTCCAAATGTCTCCTAAACACTGACAGGCTTGGGGCATGGACGAAATCTCTGGAAAGCCTGTTCCAGTGTTTGATCACCCTCAGTAAAGAAATGCTTCCTAACGTCCCATCTAACCTCCTCCTGTGCACCTTTGAACCATTCCCACACAGTCACAGGATCCCAGAGAGAAGAGCTCAGTACCTCACTCTGCACTTCCCCTCCTCAGGAAGCTGCAGAGAGTGATGAGGTCACCCCTCAGCCTCCTTTTCTCTGAACAAGACAATCTCAAATCTCTCCGCAGCTCTTCACAGGACATTCCCTTCTCTGCTTTGTTGCTCTCCTCCAGACACATTCAATGACCTTCACACCCTTCTTAAACTGAGGGGCCCAGAACTGCCCACAGTGCTCCAGGTGAGGCCACACCAACACTGAATATAGTAGGACAATCACCTCTTCTGTTTGTACAGCTGGTCATGCTGTGTTTGAAGCACCCCAGGATGGATTTTGACCTCTGGGCTGTCCAGTCTCACTTCTGACTCGTACCAAGCCTGCTACCAACCAGCACCTCACTGTCCCCACATCTCAGCTGGGAAAAGAGAGGCGTGCTCAAGCAATGGCACTTATCTGTGCTGTTAGGGAGAAAGCTTTAAACTCAGCACATTATTTCTTGGTTTCAATTACTAAAAGACAGATAGATTTTTTTTTCTCAATTTGCCTATTATCTTATTCCTTTTGCTTTTTCTTTAGCCATTACTTACTTCAACTCAAACTTACTGTTAAGTGTACTCCCATCAATGCTGGTCAACAAAGCATTTAGGCACATGCTTAGCTCAAAGCAGATAACTAAGGCACATTCAGCAAAACTCACCCGTACACCTCACTTTTTTTTCTCTGAAGAGGGGTGCTCCGTTGTTTTAAAAGCTGTATTTCTTTTCAGCACAAAGTACCGCAGCCACAAAAATCAATGCACTCTGCTCCATCAGTGTGCATCTGTCACTCAGCTCCCAGCACGGAGAAAAGAAGAGGCACACACAGAAAACACTCACCCAGTCCCTTTCCTTTAAGAACAGCCAAGAGTAAAATGATGCATAATTTAGCAGAACAGTTTTATTTGTGTATCAGGTTATTTTAAACGTCAGCTGAGGTTATGTTCTTGTCTTGAGTTGCTGCTGGGTGTTGCTTCAAAGTCATTCTGAGTCACTGCTCTCCATCTTCATCTGCTGATGGGCCCCCAGGTACTGATGGAAACATAACTTCCCTTGACATGGATAACCTCCAATAAAGGAACGACTTCCCTTTTGACACACTGATTAGAATAAACGAGGGGAGGTGGAAGGGAAGAGGAAAGTGACTGTAGCTCTTGAAAAGCAAAGACAATGGGCCACATCCTGCTCTCTGACTCTGTGCCGTCAGATTCACTGCAAGATATTTACAAAACGGCAAGAAACTCATTAGATTGCTGCTAGGACTATTGATGGAAATGCAAATCTTTACCTACAGGACCTTATTCCACAGCAAATTAACAGCAGGCTGGGGAAAACCAAAAATCTGTAGTCTCAGGGCTGGGAGTATAATCTGTTTTTTAGATATCAGTCCAAAAAAACACAGTGAGGTCTAACTTCATTCAGATTTTCCAACTTAAAAGAAATTCCTCCATGTTTCCATGAGCCTAAATAAGGTGAGGATCAGAGCCTGAGCATTCCATAAATTGTCCTGGTACAATATGAAAGGGCTGTGCTCAGAGAGACACAGTCTGGCTGGCAATTTACAAGACCAAGGGAAGTCTCCTGCAGAGCCGAGTTGTGTTTTGGCCTGACACAAGATTTTACCAAGCCCTTAATTCTTTCTGTTATCTTCCATGGGCTTTGGATTAGGATCCTTACAGTGAATTCAGCTTTGGCTGCCCAGCATGACACCGCAGGAGATCATCTAGCTGAGAAACCAGGTAGAAGGCTTCCAGAAAAATCCTGCCCTGGTCTTCCAAAGGATCCTGCTGAGATGGTGACTGAGTCTTTTCACTGTTCCCAGTAAGGCCACCTGCAACAGGATCACACAGCCAGGAGCTTCATCCCTCTAAGAAAGAGCATGAACACCCCCCCACCTCAACCCCTCAGTAGGGTCTGCCCTCGCTGTCACAAGCTCATTTTCCACAGAGAGCCAAACATTGTCATTTACACCAATAAAAAGCTGAATTCAGCACTCTTTCCATAAAACGGATCGTGAACCCTTAACACCTCTTGCCTCTCCTTGGAATAATAAATTATGAGGACAAATGGCAGAATCATTATCAGTTTCAATATCCAGTCATAAATAGTCTTGTAAGAACACTCAAATGATGGTGTTTTATTGCATTAGATATCACTTGCCATTAATTACAGCATGAAACTTTTGTACTTCGATGAAAAGCATTTTAGCCAGCTCAGTTATAAATTTAAAACAGTCTTGAAACAAAAGTCACCCCAAGTTGTGGTGTGGCAGTTTTTTAAATCTATAGATCTGAAAACAAAATAGCATTTCTGGCTTGGAATGACACAAAAGCCAGGTTTTATAAAAGCTATTTTATTGCACACTCATTCAGCTTCAGCGCTTACTGCAAACTAACAGTACCCATGACTATGTTTTACAATAACATTGTTGGCAGCCAGATTTCCCTGCTACAGATACTTCATAGTTCATTTGGTTTAGTGGGGGTTTTCTTCCTAATGATCAAGGGCTGTCATGAATCAACGTGATCTAGTTTACGTTTCTGCCCTGTTTCTTTTGTTTGGATCATTTCTCCCTCCTTCTGTAGCCGTAAGTCACCACGCAGGACAGGATCACAGCTGGCTGTAGAGCAAGACTGGCACCAACAGCAGCTGCTCTGTAAGTCCCCAGAAAATCTGGGATACACAAAATCTCACAGAGAGAGGGAAAAATCTCACGACTTCAGCCTAAGAGCTAAATTTTCAAAAGATTGTGAGATTTGTTTTCAAGTTTCCAGTTCAGAGGGATTCAGGCTGAGGCAATTTGCATTGCTGCTCCATGGCATTGATCACAATTTGCATTTGTTTGCAAAAAGGATTAAAGGGATTGTCCCAACCCCACTCTGGGCACGGCAGCCTTGCAGCCACCACAGCCAAATTGCTCAGAGACCAGGATTCAGAGCCTCTGCTCAGGTAAACAACAGTATATTTATTATAGCAATCCCTCTGAATTCAAACATCCATACATGAATGCACAGTCCCAAATCCAGGTGCACTGCAGCAGTTGTACTGGATCCCATAGACTTCTCAGTAGATTTGCAAAGGACATTTTGCTTTCCTTTCCCGACCCTCCAGAAGGAATTATGGGTAGCCCAGCATTTAAATTATTCTCATGAAACCTGGGAGACCACGGTTTGGCTCTTGTCCTACCAAAGGTTCCCCCATTTTGCCCAGGGACACAGGAAAAACACCCAGTTCCTCAGACATATGGTGGGAATCTGCTCAAGCTTAAGAGAGCTAAGCTTAGGAGTCAAAATCTTGTGACAGTCAATGGAGATCAGGTTCCTGCATTCCACAGTGACTTCTTGCCCTTCCCATGCCTGGAAATGGTCCCCAAGGAGATTTGCTCCATCACCTTCATGGAGACAAAGGTGAAGCTGGCCAGTCTGGTGACCTCCTTGCTTGAGGATGACCTCGACATCAGCCTCTTCCCAGTCACTGGGGACCTTCCATGATCACGCCCACCTTTCAGAGATCATAGTGACCAATCTTGCAATGGCATCAACCCACTTCCTCAGCACCTCTGAACACATCCCACCTGGTCCCATGCACCCAGGTATGCCCATTTTGCTTCACCAGTCCCTAAACTGATCCTCCCCTACTTCAGGTGGCACCTGCCTCTCCTAAATCCTGCCATTAGGCAAAGAGATGAAAAGGTTTGACAGCAGACCTTGCCAGAAATGACAAAGGCAAAGAGCACCTCAGCTTTCCCCATGCCCTTTGTCACTAAGTCAGCCAACACATTCAGCAGCAAATCAGTGTGTTCCCATTTTCCCTTTCCTGGTGATTTACTTACAGAAGTCTTTATTCCTGCTCTTCACACCCCCACCAGTTTCATCTCACTTTTGGCTTTCTGAATTTCATCCATGTTAGAGCGTATCTGAGATCTGAGGACAAGTGGCATTGGCCAAGACTCATCAGCACCTGTAAAAACAGATGTCATTGTTGCAACTTGACTGTTTCTTGAAAGGGTGACCATTTGCTTTTTGACACAAAAGTGAGAAATTGAAGAAAAACAGCCTAACTGCTCATTTAAGGCAGCCTGTTCCTTCCCTTCTGCTTAGCCAGTTAAAACCTCATTTGACAATCTGAGAGTTTAGCTCCCAGTGCTCTTGCTTAAAATATAACAGATGGCCTCTAATAAGTAAATTGAAAAGTGCAAATAAGGTTAAAACAATTTTTCTTTATTGAATATCATTAACTTCAAGGCTGTCCACTTTAAAATGCTAATTAAACCTCACTTCCTTTTGCAGGGTTCTAGTGAAGAAAGATTGCCGTGGGGTAAATTCCTCTTGTTTGTAGAGGACCAGCCCAGCAAATTGATAGCAAACTGGGCTATTACATATCCCAAGATTAAGGAGAGTTGGAAGATTTCCATTATTTGTCCCTTCCATACTAGTTCCTTCCCACAAACCAAACACATTCAAGAAGGAAGAGGTCAAGTGTGAAACCCTGCTCTGTCCACATAGCAAACAACAGTTTTTCTAAAGGTCGCTATTGGTCCAAACCAGTTTTCACACAGGATTTGTAACACCTTGTTACCACCCTGCAGCACGTTTTGCTGCAGGAATGGGGTTCTATATTCCTGGCACCACGCACAGAGCACAAGAGGTCCTTCAGTGCCTCACCCCCACCTTGCTCCTAATTTCCAGTGCAAATTTATTCCCAAACAGTATGTGTCACTTGCTCGTGTGCCAACACTGTTCTTTGGCTTGAAGAGCTTTCTCCACCCCCAACCTGAAGGATTTGTACAGAATAACCCAGTAAATAATTTTTACTGAATAACACAACTGATTTGTGTTTCTGGTGAAGCAAGTTAAATTTTCAGCCTCCTCTCCTAGGACAGCCCTTCCCTTCCCCTGATCAAGGTGCCAGCCCCTCCATCACCCTCTTCCAGTTTTAATTCTTCTTCCTTCAGTACAAGAGAGCAGATCTGGCTGGGTCTTACCAAAATTCTATATGAAGCAATGCTCCCATCTCAACTGGAAAGGCACACAGGTAAAGTCCAGGGTAATATTCACCTTCCTCATGGTCAGGTCATACTCACAGGTTTTAGTCATCATGTCAAAAAAACTAGTAAGTCTTTTACCTTTCACCTCCTGAACTCCTGCTGAAGGTTGAGTGCCCAGTCTGAGGCAGGTCCAAGAGGCACCACGACTCAGCCCCCCAAGAGAGCCTCGTGTCCAACTCACGCAAAGCAGCCAACTTTTTGGACACCAGCCCCAGGACAACAGCCCATCACTGGGAGCAGGGAGCTCTGGGTGCTCCCCCTGCCTGGATTTGACTCCAGGTCCCAGTTTGCAGGCCACCTTTGGTAGGCTGCAGGAAGCTCAGGGAGGGAGAAGTTTCCATGTCTGCTGTAAACCTGAGCTGCTGTAGAGGAAAAAGTCAAGATGCATCAGGCCAGAAGAAAGGGAGCCTCTGAGTGCCTGGGTCCCCTTACCAAGAACTCCCAAGTCCAGATGCATTCTCCCTCCCCCTCTAAACGTGGTTCTCAGTCATCTGAGCAAGTTAATTTACTTTGTCATTTAAAGATTCAGAGAATAAATTACAAAATGCAGAATTTGATACAAATTGCCTGTCCAGTCTCACCTCAGTGATTTCTCATCCAGACAACCTGCCTGAACTTCAGCATCCTCCACTTCAAACTACTCATACTATGGATAATCCAACACTGCCTGTTCAGTAAACCTGAGTTACGACAAAGTTTCTGGGCCAAGAGGGAAGGGGAAACAGCCTCTTGACATTTACTCTGGTCTTTATGGTAATCCCTTGTCCCACAGAGGCTCATCCTTCTTGCTGGGGAAACCCATGAACAAGGAAGACTGACAACAGGGAGGCACAGCTGTAGCACCACTTGTTTAACTGGTCTAGTTATAAATCATGCCAAAACCACACACAACACAGATCAAAACAAAAAATCTGTATACACTGGACGAACAGCAAAATGAGTCTGTGCTGGAAGGTTCTTTGGAGAGCCTGTTAAACACAGAAGCACAGAATGGTTTGGGTAAGAAGGGACCTTAAGATCATCTAGTTCCAATCCCCCTGCCGTGGGCAGGGACACCTTCCACAAATGAAAAACAATGGCCCTATTTTCTGAGCCAAGAATCACTCTGAGGAAAATAAAACACTTTCACAGCAAGGGAAGGCTTGAAATGCAGATTATTTGCTTATTCATTCAGTTGAACTCTCTGACTAAATCACATATTGGATTAGCTGTATTCAATGTCTTCTCTTTCCTCTGTTTGAGCAGGTGTTCCTTCTAAGGGACAACAATTGCAGGGACCTGAAAATTTTAACTGAGAAATGGAATTTGGGAAAACATATTGCTGCCTTTCAACAACACCTTTCTTGAACAAAAGGATATTTCCACTATATGCAACTGTCCTCAAGCAAGGCAGGAACCCAGAAAAGAAATCATTCCAGGAGTGACAGGAAAATGTCCCATCCTAACCTAACAAGCTGTGACAGCTGTGTGAAGAGATGCTCCCAGGTGGCATAAGCCGTGATATCAAAGTTGTGTGACTCCTTTGCTTCTTACTTGCTTTATGCTAGATGTTATATTTTAAGATAAAAGTCCTCAGCGAAGAAGCAGCTCCACTCCTGCTACAAGTCCTTCTGTTACACAGCATGGCTTAGACTATTTTTCAAGGAGAACTCCATCTTCCAAAACACCAGTGTTTGTCAGACCCGGAAGAGAGCTGAGGTTTCAGGAGGGTAGTGCATACACGTCAATCAGAGAGTAAATACTGTCCTCAAACAGCAAGTTGAGCGGACCTTTGTTTTCCTGTGCAGAGTTTGTCTCTGTCTTAAGGGAGCTGTCTTTCACTGAACCAGGGTTCTGAGCTTGCAGGCATAACACAAATGCCTGAGAGAGTCCAGCTTGAAGGGATAAACACAAGCAAGGGCATGCAACTAAAGGACAAAAAGCAAGAATGTGAGTACCAAAGCTCTCAGACGATGTCTGCTGGGTATCTCCATGCAGGTGTATGGAGAGGCAGTCCGAGGGGAGTTGGGGAGGTCACTCTCATGGATTTGACAGTAAAAACAGAGCAGTCCTGGAACAAGAAATCTGTCCAGCTGTGCAGTGGTAACTGGGGACAAATCTTGTCTCCAAAGTTGAGACCAGCTTTCAATCAAGTCTTCAGGAGTTTTGGCACAAGGAGAGAAACTGGCTTTTTCTGTCCTTGTCTCCACACCACTGCCTTTCTACTCAGTAGGCGGAAGCTGCTCACTCAGGAGACGAATCACCTGATCTGTTGTAGACAGAAATCTGCCACAAGGTAAGATGAACAACAGCCAGAAACTCCTCTCCCTTGTGGTCCTCTCCTTTGATTTCTAAAGGAGCCCGTGTGACAGCAGACAGAGATGTCTACACTGGTCAGATGAATCCCACACCTGAGTGACCAGACTCCTGTTTGGCTGATGAGATGTTAAAAGAGGAACGACAACCAGATGGATGCATTACAGAGTACTCTGGCAAAATATACCCAATAAAATAATTTTAAGAATGTGTCACAAATACCTGTCATCTAAAGATGTTAGCACAAAAACCATAGCATGAAATTAATAATATCCCCAAAGTAGTCAGGCTAGTGATTGAACATCGTGTCTAATGGGCTAATGGGCAGGCTGACACATCAATGGATGAGGTAACTCAGTGAAAGACTGGAATCAGAGATTGCAGCAGTATCCATAGGCAGCGATAGCTGATCCTTCACCCTTCCCCTCAGGGTATGTGCTTCGAGAACACTGAACCAAGTCACTGAGTTCCCACAGTGGTTGAGATGTGCCCAGAAGTATGGGATCATCGCAGAAACATTGTTCTGTTTGTCCAGGCCAACTTTTAGAAGCAGCAGAAGAAGAAGAAAAGCAAAGTTACTCTTGAGGCTGGATTTCAGCAAAGTGTCACGTAAGAGAAGCTCTCAGCATCCCTCAGAAGTGCAAACAGACAACAAGGTAAACCATCTACAAGAAAAGTTTGTTATCTGCTGTAAGAGAGGAAAAAACTGGTTCTAGGGGGAAAAAATAATCTAAAAGTATTACATTCTGGCAATGTAAGTTGTGATGGCTGAAAGCTAAACCACTTGAACTGGCTAACCAAAGAGGCTTGATCCAGACTGCAATCAAAGCACAGAAGGTGAGCAGGGGTTACCGAAAGAATTCATTCAGACTTCTTTTGCCTTGCACATCACATAGTGCTTTTGACCTGCACAAAATGAGCTTAAAGTAATAAAGAGGTAAGATTCTTTGGTGCAGACATGATTTTGTACCCAATTTGCACAAGAGTATAAAATTTCAAGCCACATGGAATCAGGACCACAGTCACCTTCAGAGAAGCTTGTTAGGGAAACACTCCTCACAGAACAGTAGTGCCCTGGTATCAAACGAGTGAATGCTCTGCCTATTTTCCTTTGCCATTTGTTTGCCAATTTCAGCCCATTTTAACGTGAGGGTCAAGATCACACCAGAATCAAAATCCGAGAGGTTACATGCAAATTCATCAGCCGAGGAGAAGAAAAATCCAAATTTCTCCAAAGTCCCTTTCTCCAAAGGAAGAGGTTTGGAACTGGCCTCGTATTGATGACAACATCAAGACCAGACAGTTTAGTTCTCCAAAAAGTTGCTCCTTTTTTCCCTCAGCTCCTAACCTGCACGCAGTAGTCTGGGGACCAAGGTAACAGAAATAAGGATAAAACAAATGATTTGTTCAAAGTCCTGCTTTGGCTTTTTGTGGCTTTAGGTACACATCCTTCACCGCACTGCTCTGTGATCTGTGGTGGTAGCTCAACTCCAAAGGAAAAGCAAGCTGAAAAACAAAAGGGTCCCCCTGGGATCACACGCGGCGGTATTCAGCTCAATTACTTATTAAAGCCCCGACACAGCATAGATTTTTTTTCAGTACATTACTTATTCAATCAGAGCTCCAACTCTCTCAGACTGATCCCTTAAGAAAAAGCAAACATCTTTCCCTGTTTGTTTCCAGCTGCATCACAAAAGACTTTAAAGACTTCAGGCTGCAAAGAAAACTGTTTGTCTTTGGGCTGTTGCACAGCAAGAGCTTGTGGGTGAATCCAGTGCAGCTCTGATCAACTGGTGAGAGCACAGGGCCATCGAGCTAGGGAAGCTGCTTGGACTTTTCCATGTAACTCCATGACCCAACTCCAACCTAGAGTAGCTTTGCTTGTTCAGGATAGGAGCTGCAGGCTAGACAGCAGAGAACAATCTCTTTGTGGCAATCAAGGGTTTTTGGGTTTTTTTTACAGGAGATGAGATCAATTTTCCATCAAGTTATTCTAGACTGGGAATAGTTCATCAGATATCTAAACACAGAAGCTAACCTTTCATCTAGACAAGATGGGCATGCCGTGTTGCTCACCTGGAAGAACAGTAAGGTCCCCTGTGGAGGAGGGAGGAAATCAACCTCTATCAAATATTTAGAGGTAGAAGACATTGCCTTGCCTTTAGGTTTCTCTTAGCTAAGCTGCTGATTAATAGAATCACTATAGAATATAATCACTATAGAACATAGTAATTAATAGAATCACTATAGAATCACTAAGGTTGGAAAATAACCCCAAGATCATTGAGTCCAGCTGATACCATAACACCAACTCTACTCCAGACAACCAGAGTAACATAAGGTAGACAAGCTGGCAAAAAGCTCACGTGGTTTTGGAAACCAAAGGGCACCAGATCCGTCTATCACTGGGGACTTTTTTAAAGGGATGTGCACGTGAGAGCAAGAAGCCTGTGTTTCCTTTTTGAGCTGATGTGCATTCCTAGAAGGACAAGAATAAAAGAGTAGTAGAAGTCTTACAGCAGCATTTCTTCAAAGTACCTTTCAAGGGGGAGATTTATTGAGTCTTATTCCATCAGACACTAGTCAGTGAACATGTGCAACTTGGGTGAGCTGGGAAAAAAAGAGCTTGTCTATAAATTCTTATAATCCAGACACTGTTCCTCAGAGGCCCGCCCTAATAAACCCATCACCACAGCAATACTATAATTCAGTAGTGGCTCACTCATGGCCCTTCAGAGCCCTGCATCCCAGTCTTTTCTCAGGGACTC
This sequence comes from Machaerirhynchus nigripectus, assembly GCA_013397975.1. Lineage (NCBI taxonomy): Eukaryota > Metazoa > Chordata > Aves > Passeriformes > Dicruridae > Machaerirhynchus > Machaerirhynchus nigripectus. The sequence goes on along the minus strand of VZRQ01008389.1, from coordinate 1,690,962 downwards.
CTGCAGCAAACACACAGTGCATCAGCTGCCCTGAGGAAATAGCACTTTAATGCTAATGTGGGACATGTCAGAGAGCCCCAGACCAGCCCAAGAGACAAGGGAGTGTCTCCTCTCCAAGTCCAGAGAAGTTTTGGCAGAAAGTAGTTAAATCATCCAGACAATATCCTACTAGCACCACATAATACTTTGCTAGGAGCCAAGATATTAACTAGAAATATTCTACCATGTGCTACGAGCTGGGAAGTGTAAGCTTTAATCTTCCTCAGCTGAGTAAGACACTGATCTTGAGCCTCCCATTTCACAAGCAAATAAAGCCAGAAAGCTACAAGAGACAATAATCTTCTCACGCTGACAAACCGAATGAGCTACTCAAGAAATTGTCACCAAAACTGCACAAAGCTGAAAGATGTAGAGAAGGCAGAGTTATTGAATGCCTTCCTTTCATCAGTCTTCACTGATAAGACCAGCCCTCAGGAATCTCTGACCCAGGAGACCAGGGTAAATGCATGCCAGGAGGAAGACCTTCCCTTGGTCATCAGGGGTCTGGAGAACCTCTCTTGCGAGGAAAGGCTGAGGGAGCTGGGGCTGTTCAGCCTCGACATAGACCAGGCTCTGCTCGGTGGTGCCCAGCAATGGGACAAGAGGAATGGGCAGAAACTGATGCACAGAAAGTTCCACCTGAACATGAGGAAGAACCTCTTTGCTGGGCAGTGACCAAGCACTGGAACAGATCACCCAGAGAGGGTGTGGAGTCTCCCTCACTGGAGATATTCCAGAACCATCTGGACACAATCCTGTGCCCTGTGGTCTGGGATAAACCTTCTGGAGCAGGGAGGTGGGACCGGATGACCCCTGTGGCCCCTTCCAACCCGACCCATTCTGTGATTGTGACCTCTCTGAACCCCTTCCCTGTGTGGTTAACTTTGACATCAAACCAGTAACCAGGCAGGAATTCAGGCTAATGATGGTGGTAATGCTGCTTAAACTAGCAGGCATTGTTTAACTTGTGTTAATTAATCCTGCATTTCTCTACAGCCTTGCTCAATGACAAAGCAACTGCTGACAGTGGAGGCCTGCAAGAAGTATTATATGTTTTAGCACTGTACCTTTGGACCCAGAATAATAAGCACATAAAAGAGATAGATGTGTATTTCTAATGCCACCTTTTAAAGCAATTGCTTGAAAGAAGCCTGCTTTAGCAACTCGGAAATGTAATTCTTGACCTTCCTGAGTAATCATGCTAATATCAGGAGAAGTTGTAATTATTCAATTGTGAACAAAAAAAAAGGTACCGTTCGTACTCAAAAGTGAAGCACTTAAATATAAAAGGGAGAGCAAAGAGGAATGTTTGGCCACTCTGGAGGTGAGTCATGGCAAGGGGTTCCCACTCTGAACAGAGATGTGGCAGGCATAGGGAGAGTGCTCCTACGCCCCCAAAATGTAAAGAATATGAATTTGAGTGACCCAGCTCCAGCAGGGGCACAATCCAGCTCTCAGTCAATAAAGAGATCCTCTACTCTCTACAATTCCCTGGCTTATTCCCAAGACACATTACAGCTTCTACTGGAAAGGAAGAAAGGCCTCAGTCACTTTCATTAAACAATCTGCTTTATTCCCAGGAGAAATTTTATCCTGAGGGAAAGATACCAGCTCCACAGAATGCAGTAAGTGTTCCCACTTGCACAGGGATGTTGATTCAAATTCTGCAACTTCCACACATCTTTGCAGAAAGATCTCCTGGCTCACATTTTCTAAGATTTTCTCAGCTAGAGGCTACTTAATATGGACTAAAACATTTGAAGTGAAACAGTAGCAACAGAGCAAGACAATCAGCTATTCTGCTCAAGATCTCCAAGAAAGAAATGGGATATTGGGGGTGGAAAAAAAAATTACCTTCCTGCCCTGCTGAGAGCAGAGCAGGACACAGAGAATTTCACTGCCCTGACAAGGAGGAGGAAGAAAAAGAGTAACCCCAAGGTGGTGTGCAGATGAACTGACTCTGCTTTTTGAAGCAGAAAGGAGATGTGTGAAACTTCCCATGTTCGGTCTCTTATTTTCTTTTTTACAAAACTGGTGTCAAGTAAACCACTGCGCAGTGGAGTCTGTATCACATAAGATCTCTGTGCTCTCCACAATCTGTCAAACCCTGCCATACCACGTTTTATCACACAACAGACTTTCCATAGTGTCATGTGACAAAAATTCCCCTTCTCAGAGGATCCCAGGGAGTCTCTAAAGACTTTAATCAGCCTTCTCCACATATTAAAGAAAGACGGGATTAAGTTGTGTGCTTATGCTTTCTGTGTAGGCAAAGATACAAACATCTCCAAGTTACAGATGAACAGAAATACAGTCTCAAAACATTTAAGCAAGAGAAGTTGAGGAATTAAGATAATTTGCTAGACAGGTATGCAGAGGCTGGCATGCCAAACACATGGAATCAAAGCTGACAGAGATGGGTAGAGTGACTCACATACACAAGGCACTTGACTTTGTCACCCAGCTCTTCCGAAACAGCAAGCACAGTCTGAAAAGTACCTAAGAAAAACTGAGGCCACAAACACACAGAGCAATATGATGCTTTTTTAATCAGGTTTTCAATCACAATGTAATTTTTTCCCCACCAACTTACTCAAACACAGACATTTAAAAATTATTTGTCTACAAGGAGGAATGAAATTATTTAAACAGCTCCAGTAAATTCTGAGCAAATCTCTTCTGATCTTCTCCTTGGGAGCCCACTCAGCCAACATATAAATTTTGTTTGCTTCTATTTCGCAAGACAAGAAGAGGCTGGGTTGTAGATAACCTTCTGTTCAAGCTCAGCATATCTTTTCAGAAGTGGACGATAGAGCTAAAAAGGAAAAAAGAAATAAATATGTCTCGTTGAAAAATTAGATTTTTAAATTACACTGCAGTTAAAAAACATCTTCAGACATGAAAAATGCTGCATATTCGCAGGTACCTGAGGGTTTGGGCTGGTTTTTCCCCAATTTGCTCATGAAAATGCTGCAGAGTTTTCCCTCTTTAAATGTCACAGTTCTTTTTACCATCACCTTTACAGCTTAATTTTATGACACGCACAGGTTGTTCTTATTGTGACTGCATTCTTGCTATAAGCAGAAGTCATTACTTCCAGCAGAAGCAGCTCAGCTAAAGTCACCTCTCCCAGTGTGACTTGCCCCCTCAGTAATAGCTGTGCTAATCACCCAGGCAGAACTGCTGTCCTTGCCTCCCTCCACTGCCCCAGGATGGATCACTGCCTCTGTCCCCTCCTCCTCTGCCTCACTAATCACCCCACTGCCGCCCTCCAGCACAGTCAGACAGGTCCTCCTTGGCCAATATGCTGACCAGGGTCTTCTAAAATGCACTTCACACTCTCTCTCGGACTCCTGTACCTGTTTGAGCTCCTTCTCTCCTTCACATCTTCCACAGCCACAACCTTTCCCATCTGTAATTTGCTCCATGGCCATGCTCCTTGCTCCCCAATTCCAGGCCCAGGGGGACAAGTGCAGATCCAGCTTCTATCCTAAACTACACCAAGTATCTGAGTAGTGTTTTTGTATTTCTCTAGCTAGAATTTTCCAGGAGTTTTTAGATCCAGTATTGTTACAACCATAAAAAGAAGAATCAAGACTCAAATGTATTCAAAACCCCAGAAACACATCCTGTGCTTTTGGATATGGGTGAGATCCATGACACAGCAGAAACCCTGAATAAATCTCTACTCTGGCTCCAACCAAAAACTGTACTTCATCTAGATCTTGGAGATGAACCTTTCTCCTTATCTCCTCTCTCTGATGTTAACTGTGCCTCTAATAAAATCATTACTTTGACAAGCCACGCCAGGACAGCTCTGCACTTTTGCTGGCTCAAACACAAAGAAGGGACTGCCAGAAGCCAGTGTAGGGTCTGGTACAGGCTCGAGCAGTCCTTAGGAGGACACCAGAAGGTCATATCCCTGCCACAGTGAATCCTAGAGGCTGCCAGTCTGGTCTATGAGCCCTCTGCACTGACTCATAATCAGGGCAGCCTCGCTCCTGGCTCCAGGTTCAGAGAGGTTATGGAACCATAATGAATCATACCCAGCAAACTGAATTACTGCTCTCATCAGTAAGCCAGATCTAGCATTTCAATGCATTTTATCCTTTTCAGGACAGCCAGCAACTGCGTGTATACATGCCTGAAAAATTCAGGAGGAGAATGTTTCAGGTGTAAACTATGGGGATGTAGTAGGAGACCGGGTTGTTCTTGTGCAGGTCTCTGTAAAGCCCTGCAGCAGCCTCAGTGTCTGTAACAGCCACAGACAACAGATTAAAAAAAAAAAGAAATCACAAAGTTTTCTCATCTACGAAATAAAAAATAGTGGGGTTTTGTTCTGTCTTTCAACTGACAGCAAAATACCCAGTTTCTGTGTTTCCCTCCTCCTGAATGATAGTTTAAGCCTGACCAGTGAAAACTGGATTTCTCTCTTCATTCCCATTTCCACTTTCCACAATGGTAGGTGGAAGTGACCTAATGGACACATTCTGCAGAAGGAACTGGTTTTGACCAGCTCCTCCCTTTTTACAAACCAAATGTTATAAAAATTAAAGTTTCATTTCTACATTTCTTGGTGTGCAGATGAACTGACAGATGGGAGATATGAAGATGGGAATATAAGAAGAGAAGGAGCACCCACAACAGGTGGAAAGAGACACTGTTTATTAGCCAAGGCATCATAAAATGGTTTTTAAAGCCATCTTACAGTGACTGAGTCTGACATTGTCTTCCACTGATTAAAGCAGAGAATCCTACTCATTCTGCCTCTGCAACAGACTCATTCTGTGACCCCAGGCCAGGCATTTAACATGTGTGTGCCCCAGCTCCTCTTCTCCAGAGGACAGTGATGCTGAGATCCTGGAGGTTTATGCAGATTTATGGGGTTAGAAAATAAAATGCACCACTATTATGAAATGTCACATAACTCAGCATGGTATTTTTAACTAACTACACGAGGCCTTGGAGGGCTCACAGAAGTACATATCTATATATTTTTTTTTTCTTTTCATGTTCCCAAAGAAAATTATTGCTCCCATTTCTGGTAAATATGCACTTCAGAGTAAACAAAACATTGAGCAGGCAACTATGGCTATACTGGGAGTATCAGTATTTCAAACAAAACCAGCTCCTCTATTCACTGGAGCCTCTGTAATGAATACTGGCTATTTCTTACTTCGCTATTCTGTAAATTTGATAAACCCTAAGTACTCCTCAGCAAAGATTCTGCACAGCAGAGCTGCACTGGTAAGTGAGCTCAGGCACTGAGAAAGCAGGCTCCATATTACTTGCCCATCAGTATTTTTTACAAAATACACACAATGTGTTTACCAGAAGGCTGGGAAGTATTATTGTTAATACATCACTCTAAATTAAAATGTGCCACAATAAATGAACAACCACATTTACTGACACAGTTTCTTTTCCTGTTTATTTGACTTAAGCACTTAGCTGGCTAATTGAGAAAATTCAGGCATTTGCAATAAGCTTCTCAGCCATTAGTGTAAATGAATCCTGCATTATGGAGCACATGAAAAAAAATTTCAAACAAATAATTAAGAATATTTCCTGTGCTCTATTCCTGTTCTTTGGGGTAAAAAGCTGTGCAGCTCAGAGGGATAAGCAAAGCCTTAAATTCCTCCTCCTCAGGGAATTTGGCTGTAATACCACCAGTACATCATAGCTGGTAAGTGCAGCAGTACCAGAAGCTTTTCACAAGCAGTATTTTTCATGCCAGCTGAGGTTTGGGGCTGAAGCAGAGCAGCTCCCATGAAACACAGAGAAGAAAACCAAGCAGCACCAACCCAGAGCATGTCCTGAGTGTGCACTCAGGTGTGTCTGTGGAAGGTGATCCTCCACAGAGCCTTGGGCAACTCCTCCTGTGCGATTCCGGGAGTCTCCTTCCTGAGGCAATTATATAGATGTATTTTTATAATTGAGGTCCAAAGGAAATAAAGGACTCTCAGTAATGCATAAAAACCCAAGGACATAAATTCCCTCTCTGTCCTAGCATCAAACCTAATCTATCAAACCATGATATTTAACAAAAGTAATTACATGTATCACAACACAAACCTTATTATTGTCCATAATTTAATTGTTCTTGCTTAATTATGGCCCTTTCTCCAGCTTATCTTTATACCCTATGCCACAACATCAACAGCATGCTGACTGCTTCATTTACAAACCCTAAATTTCTCTCCTGGGACAATTTGGTCACATGCTGACAGTCCCACAGCTATCCAAAGAAAATGCTAATGATAAGTAATACATTATAACAGAGAATAATTTAACCTGCCCTCTCTGAAAAATGCATTCCTACAACGCTATGTTGTTCTCTAGAACAATCAAATGTGCCATCCTGGTACTACATCTCACCACAGCACCAGCCTATGTACTCAACAGGGCTTTTACTGTTTACATTGTCCCTGCCACCTTCCAAGAGCAAAACCAGCTACAAATTATTACTACAAGTGACAATCCACATGGATCCTCTTATCTCCTGCAATGCTCTGTTAGCCAATCACTGGAGCACTTCAAAATTTACAAATTACAAAGATGATGCTGATGGTTATCTAATTTTAATCTACCCGAGTACATTTAATCTACCCTGAATAGATTAAAATTAATCAGTCTCTTACAAACACTTGCTACTTTTGAAAGGTCCCTTTTTCTTAAACCAAAGTCAAATTACTCATAGAGATTTGCTTAAGAAATCAAGAGTAGTTTTATTTTTCAAATCATAGCCGTTGTTCACCTTTCTTAACAGAGAAAGAATACTCATAAAGCAGGAACAATAAAACAGTGTTCTGAAATACTCTGAAGACCTCTCCAAGAACCACACCTGAAACAACTACATTCTCTACTTCAGATATCCATGCTGCAAGCCTATCTTAATCAGTTTAATAGGTTAAAAAAATTATTGGCTACACAAATCGCCTTAATCAAACTTCTGTCAATACTTATTATATTTTTGTGGTTGTATTATTATTACCTACTCGGCACTAAATTACCAACCCAAACCAATTCTAGAAAGCAACCTCCCCCCTCCAAAATCTAACTCAACAAAATATAATTATTTTAAATCAATAAATAGGTCATTATAACCTTCCTGGGTAATAGGGTCACTTCTATAAATCCACCCACTTACAAGGCAATTCACCAAAGTCAAGAAAACCTGTTAGGTTTATATTTTCCCTTCCCGAATTTTTGCAAGATTAATACATCTCGGCAGAGTCAATAATGCAATCAAAAGTTGCACATCCAGAGGTAGTGAGCTGCTCTATGCCTTTGCCCTACAAAACCCACAGGACAATATCACAACCAATCTGGCACTATGTCACAGGCACACGGCTTGTACAAACACAAGTGACCAACTCCCAGATAATCATGTTCTCTCTCATGTTTTATTTTTGCTTAATTAACCAACTAGCCAACCATCCCTGCTTTAATAGATTACTAAAATAGATCTGAATTCTAATGCTGGAATAACAGATTATTTCTGTCTGTTAACATATATTTATTGCTCTAGAATCTCCTAGTTATTTTTGTCATGCTTAGTGGTTCTGATTAATCTTTTTCCTCGGGGGAGAGAGGAGGCCCCAAAGAGGTGAGATGACTCTTTAGGTTTTGCAATTCTGAAAAAAAATAGCAGAAGGATTCATCAGATTAACCCACAGATGACTGACTTGAGCTGGTTGAGTGAATGACCATGGACTATCACCAGAGTGGTTTCCACCAGAACACCTCATGACTTGTTTGGGTACTGACAGAATTAGAAACAAGCTCAGATTAATACCTCTATCCTACAAAAATACTGGGAAATCAGGTTTAGCTAAGCAACTTGGGGTCATACCCACAGAGAGGGATTCATCCTCTTTGAAATGGTCTCTTCAAGGCAGGATGGTCTGCTACACGATAAAGTCACATTGTTGCTGGGCAGGTTGGAACTTTTGAGACTTCAGTTTCCACTAACTACTGATTCATTGCCCACCACAAGCTCTGTGTTCCCCATCTTGTGACTTTATTCTATTTTACCTGCCCATCAGTTTAATTGAACCAGAAGAGCTGCTTTGTGCGCCCTGCCCTTGCTTTTTTAAATCACATTCATTATCACAAATGATCCCTCAGAAATCAAAGAAACGCTTTTTGCATTTTTGGTTCCTGGAAACCCCTACCGCGGGCACAGGCCTTGGCAATGAAGGAGAAGCTACATCAAACTGTCGCATTTGACCTCTGTCTATGGGAGGTTTTCCTCTCTCCAATGATCTAACACATGTTGTCTCCAACCTATACCAGGAAGAAAGGATGAAACCAGAGCAGATTGCTGTGTTATGACCTGTTTTTTCTCCACCCTGCCAAGATCTAGCTGTAGCCATCCAAAAAATGTGAAGACGTGGTTGGGGGAATTTCACACTGGTGAGCCAGACTCTTTCAGAAGAGCTCCTCAGCAAGACAGGACTTAACCTCAGGATGACTTTGAAGTTTATAAAAAGAACTATCATTTAAGTGAAAGGCTCTAACCTCAACAGAATGAAATTGGATGGACAGGGAGATGCAGCTCTGTACAAAACAGAATCAAACTGACTCACTGCATTATGAATTTTTACTGCACTGTTCATGCTAGCACACTGTATTACTGACAGGCCCTCTGGCTTTCTGCAGTTTCACAGCCATGAAGCTAGCCAGGGAATCCACCATCAACTGCAAAATTCTACGGCAGGAAGAAAAAAGAAATGGTGTGGAATATGTAATTGCAAGAAGCTGCTTTTAATGGAATGAAGCTGGAAAGCTAAGCTAAAGAGCAGGAATGGTTATTCCTTCCCATGCTGTTTGGCCACTACCTCCCTGTCATTCATTCCTACCTACTGGGGCAACAATTCACGACTGTACATCATTTAAAACCAATAAAAAGGTGTGCAAGGAGAGCCAGGACTAACCATGTGGAAAAGGAAAGTATCAAGAAGGAGATAATTAACTCTTTTAGCTTCCAGGCCATTTTATGCAGAGAGCAAAATAGAAAGAGGTAGCTGAATTCCCCAGCCATCTCTCCAGTCAGGTTTGCCTGGCCCCTGCAGGGGTACAAGGTGCTTGCAAGGCCCCTGTGAGTGACGGCTGTATTCCCTGCCCTTGAGTTTTATAGCTGAAGCAGCACCAGGGGGTCAAAAGCAGGTGTCTGAGCACTCCCCACCTCCACCCCAGCCAGGCTGGCAGCTTTTCAGCACACAGCATTTTGGGGGGGAACAGGGCAGCGACGTGAGGTTGAATCAGACTCCAGGGAGCTGCTCCTGTGGTGTGTTCCCTGCAGAGAGCTTCAGCTGCAACACACGTGGCACAGGCCACTGCTGTTAATTATTTTATCTTTTAAAATGAGGGGGGAAGGTTGAGTAAATGAGATCAGATCAATCAAGTTTAAATTATTCAATGTCTTAATATTTCTGAAGGGGACTTCTATTCGATTACTGAGCTCCTCCATCTCAGTTAATAATTAAATAATACGCTGGCAGGCACAATGCAGCATGATCATTTCTATTATTACTCATGATGATATCTGGTGCTCCTCTACACATGTAGCTGGGAGTTAGTAGTTTTGGCAGATCATTAATTTCCCAGTTTAAATAAAAGCTTTAAAACCTTGTTGCCTGTAGTTAGGGCACATCCAAATCTCATAAATGGTAGAGTGTGCAAGGCTGTGCTGATGTAAAAGAAGGTTTTGCCCAGCTGAAGACCTTGGTGAGATTCACCTTTGTTATTTAAACATGTGTTCTCCAGGAATCTTGCTATATTGTATTGTTTATTTATTACTGCCCATTATATTTCAAAAGCTGTTGTAAACTAAAGCCTTTGGCTGAGAGTGAGATGTGCAGGGTTGCACTGGAGAGCCTGAGACAATGATTCCTTCCTTGGTTTTACAAGGGCTGGAATCACATTGTTACCAGCAATGACTATCTCTTCTGCTTTGTCTGCGTGGGCCATAAAGCACAAGCCTCACCTTCAGACGTGCCGAAATTCACAGGATGGGCACGGCACCAAAGACCTGCGCCTACTGAACCCTCCCAGCTGGCATGTTTTCCAAGTGGGAGCTACCAGTGATTATATGTGATTGCTGACCACTGTTTACAATCAGACAGGAAGGATTTTTGGAGATGTTTTCCAAGAAGGCAGCTCTTTCCATGCTGCTTGCTGCAAACAAGTCCAGACTCTTTTGTCAAGATTATCAGTTACAACCTGACTGATCTGTATCCAAATTCAACTTATTTTATAACTTTTTCTGTCCCTTAAGGAAGAGATTTTGCTCTCTGATCACTCCCTATTAGGAAAATTCACTCTCACAGACCTGGGTGGTGGGATCAGATTATTGCATTGATTATTATCATTACAACACCAAAGATCTCCCAAAATCAAATCTGTCTTCACAACAAGGAATAAGAATTGTGTAACCAAATTTTTCCTAAATTCATCTATTTTACTAGAAGAATTAGCAAACCACTACATTTTGAAGCAGACAGGAAATGAACACAGGAAATGGTATTCCCAGGCTTGCTCACCTCCTCAGCCCCTGGAGTGGGTGTAACAGCCAGTCTGGGCTCCGGTGCTAATTTCACAGCATCAGCCAAGGACACATTCCTCTCAGCTACAAGTCCTGCAACGAGAGTCACAATCCTGATCAATGCAAAAAAAAACATGATGAGGGATGTGCCTTGACTCCCTGGCAAATTAATACATTATATTGATCTTCCCTGGTCAGGTCAGCATTCAGGATTGAAGGATAAATGGCAGAAGATCTTACATTCCTATGAGCTAGCCTGGGAAGTGGGGAGTCTGTGATTGAGTTTTTGCCAATCACTCAGTTCGTACCCTGGGGAATAGGTAAGCAGCAGAAATGCTACTCAACAATATCAGTAATTATTTATGGTTACAACAATACAGTAAACAACAGTGAAAATATGTGGAAGCAAGGGATTCAAGGACAAAATGTGACTAAACATAAAAATGAAGAGAAGTGAAAACACTTTCAAGAAAACATGCTACAAAATATTACATATATTTATATGTAAGGAAGCAGAATAATAGGGGAGCTCTGCTACCTTAGCATTTGGCTTTGTGAGCAAATCACAGCATTTCAGGAGCTCCCTGTTCACCTGCTAAGAACCCCAGGCTAACTGTGAAACACCCCAGATGCACATTGTAGTATTATTAAAGAGCCCTTGCCATCAGTATTTCATTTATATTAGCAAGCCCTTGCTTTCCCTCAATTTCTTTGCCTGGCCAAGGGTGAGGCAGCTGAAAGCATCAATCAAAAATGCCATTTAGGAACACACACAGCAAACCCCCTGGGGCTTGGCTGGCAGAGGACGTGAGCCGAGGAGTCCCTCCATCAGCATGGCATCCGAAATCCTCGCTCAAACGCTCTGTCAGCCAAGCCTCCACATCTCATATGCCAAACTGGCACAGGGAATACACATCTCCCACACACACAAAATATCCGCACAAGCTTTAATGATGGCTCCACAATTCACATGCATTCAAGGACAAGGAATTTGCCTGCAGCGTTAGGTGCCAGGAGGCTCCTGAAGCAGTAGGCAAAGTTTGAGCATAAAGAAAAACAGTTTGGAAACTTTGGAAACGAGGTGCAAAAGTGGTTCCATAGCGGCTTCAAATATACAGATAATCCAAGTGTTTCCAATGTCCTGCAAAAGCCTACTTGGCCTGACAGAACCCTTGTGCCTTTTCTGGAAATAAAGAGGAGAGCAAGCTGTGTGTAATAAACACACCAACTCAAGTTTTGGTTGTGCAATTTTCTGTGCTGTTTTCAAATGCAAGGGAGCGTGTAGTCTTTAGATCCTATAATGTGACAGCAGAATTTCCTTCTAAAATTAAAACTTGGCTGATTTCTTCTGATGGCTGATGCTATCTTTTACGTGCTTGTTGCAATCCCATGGTTTTACATGAACTTGTAGAGAAGTTGCCCATGTCTTAAGGCCCAAATCCTAAAGCTTCTAATCAAAAAAACTGAGGCTAACTGAAGTTGATCTAAATAAGGGTTTCAGGACTTGATACACATTCCTTGAATTGTTTAGCTGTAAGATATTAAAAACCATTTTAAAATACATGAATAAAATTTCATGCCTGGGATTCAAGTCTTCAATAGCTGATGGCCCACACTTAACAGACACCGGCAGGCATTAATAGATATAAGTTAATTAACATGTAAATCCTGGGGCTTGGACTGTTGTATTACAGTGAGTGATGTAGTACAGCAAGCAAAATGACTGGTGAAACTAAGAGTATCCCAAGATTTATGCTTTTACAAGAGAAAGTGCATGGAGCCCAGAACACCATGCATATCCCTCAACTTGATGTTTAAAAGCTGGAAGATAAATACAAGTTTAATACTGGCCAGCAGTATTACTGGTCCTGTTGTCCCTGCCCTCATCGATTTTCTTTGCTGGGATCAACCTTTTGTTTGGTTTGGCCATTGCAGCAGCTCTGTTCACAGCCCAGTCCACAAACCGGGGCAGCAGGCTACACCAGCACCTTCAGCTGGCTGTGTTCTTCCATGGATGTAACACTCAACATGTGAAGGTCCTAGACTTTCCCTGGACAGTACCAAAACTTCCCACACCACATCCCTTGGTTGAGAAGCAGCCACCAGGGTTGGAATTACAATGTAAATTATATTCTCTGGCCTAATCCAAGTGTACTAAGACAAAAAATCTCTCTTTGACCTGTGCGACGTTCCAGTCACATGTGCCCAGCTTCATGCCCCCGTCATGTTCAGTAACGTTAATCCCAAGTATTAAGCAAGTGAAATTAAATTCCCTGACTGCTCACGAGTCTCTCCTGGCAGCCTTACCGTGGATTGCTCTGTAAGCACTTCCCAGACAAGCGGAGTTGGCGGTGTCGATGGTGAACACGGGCGCGTTGAACACGTCAGACAGGACCTGAGGAGCATCAAGGCATCCATGAAACAGAAGTGAAAAGCATCCCATGGATGTAAAATTCCCAAGCATGAAGGGAAAAGCAATCCTCCATCACTGCTCAGGAAAACAAGCAGCTGTCCCAAGCCCCAGCCAAGCACTCAGGAACCTGTGGAAAGAAGCACTGCAGGCAACAGTGAGGCCTGAACTTGTCACACAACAGGGCATTGGTAATTCTGAGCTACAGAGGCAACTGCAGCCAGGAAATGAAGTCCCATTTCTCTCCAGATCTCTTGCTTACAAGTTCAGAGGAGCCTGAGTTCAAGCGTCATCCCTCAAAAGCTCACACAATCAGCCCATGCTAAAGGCTTACATCATGGCAAGGAGACTTGCTCAGGAACCCACAAGTGGAGCCTGTTTTCTTCCATCATGTTATGGCTGATTCAAGTGACAAGGAAGGAGAGAAGAACCAGTCATAGCTCCTCAGTTCTCAGCTTTGTTTAAAATAAACCTCCAGCAATACCCAGGCATCCGAAGCCTTTCTTCTTCATCTCCACCATTCCCATCCTATTAGGATCAGCAGGGAGACTGGCACAGGAGCTGATTTCATAGTGTCTAAATCTATCAGTTTTCCTGTTTTTAAGGGAACCTTAGCTATGAAGATACATTGAGACACTTGGCTTGAGTAATACAAATAAAATTGTACAGGTAAAGAATGTATTATGGTATCCAGCAGATACTAAAGTTATTTGACCACACATCATTCTGCATTGAAATCAACACCATTAGCACCTCACATCCTCTGAGTACATGTGCTCTTCCCCACAGTTTAGGTTTAGAAAAACAATACAGAAGGGGGGAAATTAAGACATATTTGGATAGGGACACAGGAGGTTCAATAACTCCTTTCCAAAAACATTGTCAACAAATGCTTTCCATTTTGGTTTCATCACTTCTAGGACTGCAGGTGCCCCTCAGGCTGAGCAACGCAAGAAGCAGGCAACAATTCAGATATAACTTGTGCTTTTATTTTTTACTACTTGTGGCTTTATTGCTTTTGCCAAAGGAAAAAGTGTCTCACCTGACTTAAATCCATGCAATTGAGTCTAAAATAAGGCCAGAATGTCCAGCATTCCAAACCACTTGGATTAGTGCAAGGCAATCCTGATCCTGGAATTTATAACCCTGCTGATGATGGACCCCAGGGCTTCAAAAGAGATGGCTAAAAAATACAATCCATATCACCTATAGAAATATATAGTATGTGACATTGCTAAAGGATCTCTCTTTCTCTGAAGTTTTATGGAGAATCTTCAAATCAAAACCTTTGAAAATCACTGATTTTCACAGTTTAAATGAAAGTAGCTGTTTGCTAACTAGAACCCAATGAAAGCCTGAGCTTTTACACTTAAAACACTCTCTTCTGGTAAGACAGACAAGTCAGGATTGGCTAATTTCATTTGCAAGCAAGCATTGAGCAACACATGAGCTTCAGTGCTAGAGGACAAATGAAAAATTAACCATGGTTATCTATTAAAAAGTCCTCTGGAAATTATAAGGTCACAGAGCTCTAGTCCCACTGCCCATCCTGCCAGCCAATGCTACCACCTTGTTTCAACACATTTCCCATCTTCACCTCATCTCTAGGAGGCATTTCTCATCTTAAGTTTCAATTGTACAATCTTTTGGACAACAATTTTTTTTCATCTCTTCAGAGCCTCATACAATGCAGCTCCACTCTAGACTGATTGCTAAAAAGTGCTGTAATACTACAAATGACATTCTAAAAGTTTGACAAATAATGGGTTTTTTTACCATGATTATAAGATAAAAATTATTCGAAGTCCATATATTTGGTAAGTCATTTGGAACTGTGGCATCTCTTACAAATAATTTAAAAAGAAATTGTTAGAGGTTCTACTGCTAAAGATACTTCACTGTACTCTATGTGGTCATTAATCAAGCACCACATATGTTATAAAAAGGTTCCTGGAAATGTGGAGAAAGCTGCCCTACTAAATTTTTTTAACAGAATTTCCTCAGTTGTCTCCTTTGTGGTGTAAAATATAGGAGTTACTGAACTTTGATTAATTAAATGATAGTCTTTTGTAGCCCTGGAACAAATTATCCAAAACTGACCATGATAAGGGTGGAAGCTGTTATTCTTTATGCAACTGATATGGTTTCTGAGGTTTTGATTAAATTAAAAAGAAAGATCCAATTAACCAGTGATTGAATTAAGTGAATGACACTGTATTGATCATATTATTTTAAGGCACTTCTAATGAGTTTTAAAACCAGCTGAATTGTTATACGTGAAGAGCAAGCACCCCAGACACCACTCTACCAAGCCCATGATTTTTCAGCTGTGTCTGTTACCAAATTACATATTTTGAGAACATTCATTTCTCTGCCTTCATTCTACAGCAAGGAGACCCTCCTGACACCCAAACTGGAAATACAGCTTTAAAAACAAACTCGTCTGTGAATCCAATCTTTCCTGATGCACCCTTAGCAGAATTACTCCTGTAAGGACCAATGTTTTAAGCAATTAACCAATCAGTTGATTTTCCAATGTCACACTCTAAGGCAAAGTAACCAAAGCAGATGAAGAGAAGTGACATCTGCAGGCAAAACATGCCAGATTTGCTGCTCCCCAATCAGTACAACCAGCAGTTGCACACACATGTGGTTTAGATGCCTTAGGAGAAAACAGCTTTTTGCTTTTTTGCTCTTCGACCTCCGTTTAATCCAGCTCAGGTTTTGTGGAGCAGAGAATTGACTGCAATTGTCAAAGAGAATGGTGTACAGCTGAGGCTGGCCCCGACTCTCTGGAGGCGACAGGAAGGGATTGGAATCCCCAGAAAACATTTCACCCTGTGTTCACTATCACCAGTGGTAAGACCTGGCCCAAGATTAGGACTTTTGGTGAGCCTGTATACCTCCAGGTCAGTGTTGGGGCCTGTAGTTAAAGAGGAGCTTGTCAAGGCAGCCCTTGGAGCCCAGAAAGCTCCTCGGATCACCCAGAGGGAGACATTTACATTTGTTAAGTTAAAACACAATCCGTTTTCCTCTGCACTGCAACAGACGGGATCTCCCCCGACTATTACAGGGTTGACAGATCGTAAACAGACATCACATCACAGATGACTGGATTTGGGCAGGATGAATCCCAATCCAGATGTCTCGCTCTGTGCTGTCGAGAGCCAGGTGAGAGGCCCCTCACCATTTGTGAGCGAGGCTTTGCCAAGTCTCAGTGGGCAGAAACAGAGAGCACACGGTTCTCTGTTCTCCAGAAGATGGATGAAGGATCTTACCCAGGCTGGATATGCAGCAACAGCAGCAAAAGAGGAGGCTGGAAAGAGAGAGGAATGACCATACAAAAGTGTAGCCTCCTCCCAGTGTATGATATGATGCCAATAAGTAACACAAGGGCAGGGGGTTGAGGTTTGTATTGAGGGTGTTTGTTTGTTTGCTTGCTTGCTTGTTTGTGGTTGGGTTTTTTCAGGGTTTAACAACACCATAATTCCCCTTCAGTTTAAAGCAGCCAATGGTTCAACTTTGACTTGAATGAAAAAAAAAATCTTAGGTATTATATAAGAAGTTTCTTCTTGATTTCTTTGCTGATTGATTTGATGCAAATGATGAGACCTGGAAATCACCAGTGCTTCAGATACACATTCATAAAACTAGTCAGGTGAAAAAACCTCTAAGTTCAATATAAAATTAGGACTGGGCTAAAGGTTTTCACACTAAACCTGAAGAAAAACCCCCAAAGACCTGCAGCAGAGTCACAATTCCATATCCACGCCTTCCAGTGCAGCTGCAGTGATTTGGATTCAGTACAGCAAAATAAAAATGGAGATGTAACTGCAAGTTCAATTCAGGGTTTAGTTTTCTACTTACCTGTAAGATATTTTTATTGTGGGATGCGCCACCAGTAGCCAAAATCCTTGTTTTAGGTACTGCAATGCAATAAAAAGTACAAATCAGAGTGAAAGTGCATATGGTCAAGATCTGAGCTGCTGAACCAAGCAGCAAGAAAAAGGAGGTGGGAGTCAGGGTTCTCTCTCTGCACCTCTAATTTACTTTCTGTAAAAAAGGAGATAACACTAATTACCCACTTTTCCAAGGCACATTAGAACACTTCCTTAGAAGAGGTAACATAAATATTGGAGATCTATTATTATTATAGTGCTATCAATGTCAGGGAGATTTGCAAAGGAGATACACAGTAAGAAAGGCAGTGTTATTATATTACAGCCCTGGTTTGAGGTCAGATTGGTTTGGCTCATAGCTGTATATATACAAACTGACAGATAACCTTTAAAATCAGCAGTATTTTCCAAACTTATCTCCTCCTTACGTTCACAGTCAGAGTTCACTGAAACCTGGGCAATCCCTATGCGCTTGAATGACAAGGAAGTGTGTCAAAAGGCAATTAGAAATGGTCTAAATCACTTCACTAAAATAAGAAAAATCTGAATCTTCATCCAGTGCAAACCCACAGCTTTGGGAGAGTTAAAAAAATATCCTGTGTTCTTTAGGCTTAAAGAAATCCATCCTTTCTTCTACATTCCTGAATGTCTGCCCCATGCCTCATCATTTATTTGTGTGCATGCTCCTCTGGAGCACGGCGTGCAACAAGCCACACATCTATCCATAATCACAATTCAGCAAGGCATTATAAACATAAATAGTCCAAACGGTCTCACTGAAGTTCTTCAAAGGCTTAAAACAAAATACATCCATAAACACTTTGATATCATATGTTTTTAAAAATCTAAACACTTAATTACCCTGATTTATGACAATAATAAGTGATACCATCATGTATACCCTCCCAAAAGGGAAATTTCACTGTGGTTATTGTTTTGTTATCTTAGCTTCCTTTTTAATAAAAGCTAAAGATAATTTATTTCTCACAAGGCAAAGTTGGGCAACTTACACTGATGCCCTAAATAGCTTATTGTCATTTATCTTTTCAAGTATCTTAATGACAAAAGCCCCGAAGACAGAATTAGAAATAATCAGAAGATGCAGCTCACCACACCATTTCCACACCCCCATCTGGGTACTCAGGTGGAGCCCAAGACCCAGACAAAGCATTGCATGGGGGACCCTATTTTGCTGATAAATTTAATTTTATTTTCCTCTTTGGAGGATATTCAGTGATGCACAAATTGGGTTTTAAAAGCCATTAGGATCTCTGTCAATGTCAGTAAACAAATAAAACAAACAGCAGAGTGATTCCTCAGGGAAAACAAGTTTCAATTATACCAACATAGAGTGACAGATTCCTGCCAAGATTATCACAACAACATAATAGCACAGAAACCAGTGAAAAATAACTAGTAAGCCTCTGTTCCTAGAAACCAAACCGAACTCTAAATTATTTGCCTGGTAGTCACAATTCTGTCTTGCTAAACCTTGTGAATATAAATTCCTGCGGAACTACCACATCCAACATGAAAGCACCACATTTCAGAGGCAGCCAGCAAGACAGAATGAGAAACAAACACACTGGCTACACTTCCCAGCAGCTCAAACCAAAGAATAAGGCAGGCTTGCTCTCCAGTGCCTCTGGAAAGGGGCTGAACCCACAGCTGGTCTCCCACCATCAGGCAAGAACCCTGGGCAACATAAAAGTGCCAAAGCCAAACAGCAACCACTCCTATGAGAACAGCAAACACATCTTAGCCCACCTGCTTCCTGCACTTCCACCTGCATGCCAGCTCTCTGTCTCAGGGCTTCTGCTCCACAACTTCCCAAATGTTTGCATTTGGAACCCAGGAATGGATGGGAGACTTACTCCTTGCTGGCTCAGAACACTCAGGTTTTGGCCACGTTGTCAATTCATGCTGTAACTGTAATTCAAGCCACTTCCATATCAATAAGTTACCAGAAAGCTAGTTGTGAATTTACAGTGCATTTGCTATTTGGTACAAACCACATGTGAGTATGCATTTACCCCACTGTTACTAGAGTCAGCTGTCCTCCAAGAGGCCAAACCATACCTCAGGTCTAAAAGTGTTTGATTTATGCTGATTATTAAGTGTTTGATAAATGCTGGTTATCTGCACACCCACCTTAATCCAGACTAATTCTTTTGTAGCAAAATACCAAGAATTATTTCAGAATATACCTAAACTACTTGATAAAAGAACCTTACTTAATTTACACTGTGGAGTTTCTACTGTTGGTTAGACAGCTCGAGTTCTAAATTGGATCCACTCATGAGTACAAACACACACACAGGCACACAGTAAGAGCACAGAAAACCCTAAGCTGAAGCTACAGGAAGGGCAAAACCATTCATTCTCCTCCACTCTGAGTAATTAGGATGGCTCACTTCACCAGAACACATCCCAGCAGGTTACAGCCAAGGGAACTTCAGCCATCCCTGTGGGATGACAGACTCCAAGCTGCTGTACAGGTGGGACTGATCCACCCAGGCCACATGAAAGCAAAATGTCAGGCAAATGAGGTGCTCTGCAAGTGGCCAGAGCAGAGACAACAGCATCCCTTGCTGAGTTTCCGTCACTTCTTACAGACAAGGATTAGGTCCCAAAAGAACTACTTGAATTTGCTACATTTTAGGTTTACTTCTTATTTCAGTCTCTCTCCAGAGAATGAGGAAAATGCATTGATCACTGATTGCAGGGATTGTCTTTTTAATGCCAATATTGTGTGCTTTGCTGAACAGTGGACATTTGCTCCGAGATGTGTAATTGGATACATCTTATAAATAAATAAAGCAAGCCCATCATTTATGTATAAAAGGCATTAACAGAGACATTGTTCATCCATCACCAGCAGTGTTCTCAGCCAGCTGTGTTTGAATCTGTCAGGAGCTACCATCCATCCCCTACAGCACTGCACAAAGAGAACTTCACAGTGTTACTAAAAAAAACCAACAACAACTGTAGCAAACATAACTCATGAATTCAATTCCTTGACAGTTGAGAGAATCAGATTTAAACGTCTTTTAATTAAAAGCTCCCTGCATAGTACCTAACCAACCAGTTTATTTCCTTCTTATTGAAAAACTAATTATTTTTTAGAGAGCTGATGCTGAATTTTAACCCTGTCTAAGAAAGGGTTTGCAGCTGCACATGGCACAGTGTTGTTCTGCCATATGCACATCTTCTGGAGATCTATTCTCTTCTGTGGAACGTGGTGACTGACCTAACAAAATAGAGTTAAAATAATGATTCCTACTGGATGGGTGGAGGGAGGAAGACCCAAGTAAAGAAGTTTGTTTATGTGGGAAGTCTGAGCAAAAGGCACTTTCCCACACAAGGCTTAGAAGGCAGCACACTCTGTGCACTTTACTATCCACACAAAAATACTCCTTGTGCCTTCCACAGAGATCCAGCAAGAACTGAGTGATGTTAAAGTTCATCTCCTGTCTCTTGCTTTCAGCCAAAATATTGCTTTCATTGAAAGGTACATAGGGAAAAGAAAAAAATCTGTCACCGAGAAAAGAGGGAAATTATGATTATATATATTCAGCATTGTCAGTGGTCCCAAAAAGACTGGAGTCCTGCATCACAGTATCTTTACAAACACAGAACAGATGCCTTCCCAGAAAAGGAAGAAGATTAAGACCAAAAGTGGAAGGAAAACCAGAGATTTTATAAAGAGCAGGCTCAAAGAGCATTGCTCAAGTGGATTCAGCAAGAATGAGACACTGGAACCAGTAACACGGGTTTTCTGAGTCTTCCCTGAGCAGTCTGATGTCCCCTCTGATGGTGCTGGCACATAACTGCACTGGGGTGGCCTCACCTTAAGGCCTGAGTGCAGGTTTGGATGCTACAATATGAGAAGGGTATAAAGCTGCTAGAGAGTGTCCAAAGGAGGGCAATGAAGGTCGTGAAGAGTCTTGAGGGGAAGCTGTGTGAGGAGTGGCTGAGGGCACTTGGTCTGTTCAGCTGCAGGAGATTGAGAGGAGACCTCAGTGCAGTTACAACTTCCTCATGAGGGGAAGAGGAGGGGCAGGCACTGATCTCTGCTCTGTGGTGACAGTGACAGGATGGTCTGAGGTTGTGTCAGGGGAGGTTTAGGTTGGATGTTAGAAAAAGGTTCTTCACCCAGAGGGTGGCTGGGCACTGGAACAGGCTCCCCAAAAAGTGGTCACAGCACAAAACCTGACAGAGCTCAAGAAGTGTGTGAACAAGTCTCTCAGGCACATGGTGGGCTTCTTGGGGATGGTCCTGTACAGGGCCAGGAGTTGGACTCGATGATCCTTGTGGGTCCCTTCCACCTGAGAGCATTCTATGATTCTATGATGATAAACGTAGCACCAGTCAGAAGGTTAACACTGATAATTATCACCAAAAGTCTTCTGCCACATCATTCGTGCAAGGAGACTGGAGGTAGGAATTCAGCCTCCTGTCCTACCAGGAGTGGGGCAGATCAGACTGGCAGCAGATCCAGATGCTGAAATAGGTGGGATGACTCCTGATGTCAGGGCTTCTGGATCTGGCTGTGTTTCAACCAGACAGAAACAGTGTGCCTGTGTCAGTACAAAATCTTGCTGGGTCATGAACCTCAAAGTCCAAAACCAGAATTTGACCTTCCATTTGGAAGCTGAAAATTCTTCAACTTCTTCATCTAAATTTTCAGTGCTACCCACAGTCCTGGTTTGTACCCCAAACTCCAGGCACTCTCTGACTTTCAAAACTCTTAAAAGACAATTCCAAGAATTCATCCAAACAGCTTCATAACATCTTTCTCATCACAACTGAATCCATAAATAACACAGAACAATAGAACATGTATTCACAAAGCAGCTGATTATGCACACGAACCCACACCAGTTATAAGCATGATTGCAAATAACTGCAATTTACAATTTGCAAGCAACAAGAAAAGTATCAGCCCCTCCTTCATTTCTCTGATTAACTTTAAACACTATAATTTCAAAAAAAAAAAAGTATTTGCTAGCTTTCTATTCAAGAAAAAAAAAACAACAAAACAAAACAAAACAAAAATATATGGTTATTTTGTCCCATTTATCAAACAAGTGTTCCAAAATCATCCTCCTTGCTTATTAACTCTTCCAAAATTCATGCTAATTTTCTTTATTCATATAAAGACACTGAAATTTAACTCCGCTAGGGTAAAATATTTCTCTTCTCTAAACCCTTTAAAATATGGTCTTTTATGTCCCTGAGAGTTCTAGGATTGGGTCCTAAACCACATCCACGTGACTGAGGCAAAAGTAATGGAAACTGGAATACACCCATTTTCTCCTTTTTCTTTTTTTTATTTAGACAAATACAACTGCCCAAGTAAAAGCCATTCAAAAACTATTTTTTAGATGTGTTTCTGACTTTCACTTTGAAACATCAGCTAATTTATTACTGACAAAAGCAAGCCAGGTTTGCCATAGAGGGTGGTTGCTTTCTAACTGGCAAGTGGAAAAGTTTTCATATATTTTGTAACATGCTTTCATTTTACTGAGGGTTGCTCAAATGTTTCTCAGAAATTTTCCAGACACAAAATTTAGTCTTGTTTTTAAAATTCAATGCCTGGGGAAGAAAAACAACTTTTACAGATAGAATTGATCGTCACCCTCTGAGGCCACTGTAGTAGAGCTGCAATTAAATCAGCTGTAATTCAACAGAGGGGGAAAAAAATGCCTTGATTTTCTCAGCAACAATGACAAATATGCCTAATATTCTCAACATTTATGCTACTTACATAGATAAAGTCTCTACAATGATGTGGGGGAGACCAGGCATGATTCTTCTTGCTCACAGTGCTGGAAGGCAAGAATAACACCACTAAAATGAGCAGAGGAGCAAAAACTAAGTTGAAACAGAGTAGGAACAGTGTAGTAACCAAGGCTCATGTGCCACTAATAGTCACAGGCCACCTTATGTTCTCAAGAAATTGTTCTTCATGAAGATGCCAAATTTGGCTTTCCTAAGACCTTGTTTCAATCAAGACAAAACTTAGTATTTCAGAACCTGAAGCTTAAAGACACCAAATTACCTAAGAGAAAATCCTCTTAGTCTTTGTCAGTTCAGAAATTAATTTAAAATTTAACGTTGACTTAAAGCCTTCTCCTTCTTGATGGATTTCAGGAAGAAATAAACAAAGAAAAACATGCACATACATTATCCCTTAACAGCAGTTTAAATTACTGCAGATCACCCCAAAAAAATACACACAGCCCAAGAGGCACCACAGAGAAAATAAAATCTACTCAAGATACAATTCAACTTCATTGACTTCAGCAGAATTATACTGCAGGGAAAACTTTGGTACATGAGTGGTAAAGAGTTCTTTGGGAACAAGCAGATCAATAGTCATAACACTGTTATAACATATACATTGACACGCTCGCAACAAGGCCTCTGAAATATTTGCAATTCTTGTAGAAATACTGCAGAGCTGCAATTGCTTATCAATTCACAGTGATTTTTTTAAGGTGGCTTTTTTTTTTTTTAGACACAGATCTTTATTTGACAGAATATTATGATGAAGACTGGGACAGATTCCAAAGGTAAGGTATTAAAAAAAAAATCCACAGCTCAGCACTAGAGTTTACAGCAAAGGGGAAAAGAAAAGCAGCAGATTCAGACCAAAAATTTCTCTGAAAGGAAAGAGATGGGAGACATGGCAGGGGGGTTGGTTCCAACCCAAGTCTTTCTATAATTCCATCAACACTTAAAATCTGTTTGGTAAACACTGAAAATATATTGAGGAGAAGTCCTCTCCTGAAGACATTATTGCTAGAAGCAATTTAATGAACCTTGCTATCTCTTGCTCATCTAATTTCTAAGTTCTGCATCAATTCATTAAAGAAAAAATAAGTAATATATTTCATGAAGTAGTAAGATAAAAAGGATTCATGTACCAGTGTGACCACTTACATCAGGTTTAATTTTTTTTTGTTTGGCCACTCAGTTTTCCTCTTTTGTTACCCAAAGTTTGGATATTATAAGAACTCTGTGTTGGGGAAAAATATTAATAACAACACAAACTTTTCAGCAGTTGTTCAAGCATCTATAAAGTAGCCAAGGCTCCAATTAAAGGCTTAACCTAACAAAGAACAACCTGTTTTGATTTACCCTATGTTGCCACAATTATTCACAGACTCTTGGCAACACCTCTACCTTCATCTTCCACCTCAGAATTCCCGTCCTTCAGCAAATAAACAAGAAATATGGAACCAGTGTGACAAATTAACAGATTCTCAAAAAATGTTCTGAAGCAGGTGGTACCAGTCTGAAAACAAAACCCAAAGGAGATCCAAACCAGGCATTTGAAATCCGGCCATCACATTCAGATTTTTAATAACCTACATGCAGACAGCTCCAAAACAGTAAAAGATCAGAGTGGACCATTTCCCTAAATGAGATCACACAACTTCCCCACAGTGATCCCAGAGTCCAGACCTTTAATCACTGAACTACAGTGACCTTAGAGAGACACAGAACTCAGCTAAAGTGACTGAGAACTTACTGTGTCTATTGGCTGTTTTAATGTTTAATACCTTTAAATAGCTGCAGTCTTCCCACAATTTATATATTTATATTTTTTTTCTTTAAACTTCTACTCACTTGATCTTTGTGGCATTAGCCTTCCAGTTAAAACATTATTATTAAAATTAGGTTTCTCCTTCACATGTTGGCACTTTACAGACCACAATTAAATTACATCTTGTATTTCTTTTTGGTAAGCTAAGGATATTAAATTCTGCCACTCACTAAAAGGCGTAATTTCAAGACCACAAACCACTGATGCTTAGTACTGCTGGTCTAATACCATTGCCTGGCAGAAATGTCTTCACCTCTGAAACCACTGTCAAAGTTGTTAAGAGCACTAAAAATGTCTGTCCCAGAAGTGTCTGACAGCATGTTTTCAGTTTGCCTATCCAGATATTTACCAGTTTATAAAAACTCCTGATAAATCACAGAGAAACTTGTACTGGAAAACTGCCTGGGAGAACCTTTTGGAGAGAAAGTTCTGGCTCTGAGTGTCTGTAGCTCCAACAGGCACATGCTCTGCAGTGCCACGTGAGAGGAGGTCAGGTGTCCTGTGGTTCCCCATCACAGGGAGCCCAGGGTTTGGGAGAGCTCTGCACTGAGCTACATTCCAGTGCCTCTGGCAACCCTGAAAATTCCTGCTGCTCGGTTCCCAGATGAAGGTGAGACATTCACCCAGAGACAGGAACATGCAAGATATTCCCAAAAAATAGTTTTAATAAAAAGGTCACTGCTACCTTATGCATTCCCCACTGACTAAAACCAATTTTTTTACAATGTGCTCTCTGGGCAGCATTGCAGCACAGCTCAGTATCTCCTCAAAGTATTCTGACACATGAGAAACTTGTGCTTGAAACTCAGCAAAATACACACCCTCCCATGCCCATCACAACTCTGATGTGTGTAAGTACCACATGTGGCTTTACAGATCACACATCAGTAAATAATGCTTGTTACTGAGTTATTTAGGAACACAAAAACCACTGTTTCATTTTTAGCAAAGATCTGTCCTCATACAGCAATATTCAGCCTTGCAAATCTTCTAAGGGAAATAGAAAATTACACTGGCAAATCAACATATGACACCATCCATCGAAGGTTAAAATGAGAAAAGCAAGGAAGGGGATAAATGAGCCACCCAAGGTCGCACAAAATCAGAAGAACAACCAAGAATAGAACAAAGGCCTCTTCATTACTAAGATCACAAACGCATTCGATTCTGCATTAGTTAATCTGCAGAGTATGAGCATCAGTGGCAAGACGTGTCCACAGGAGAAAATATAATATTAATGAGCTGCAAGTTCAGCATTACCTAAAGCCACAGGATATAATTAAAAGGCACAGGGTGCAATGACCTGACCTTGAATGCCACTCAAGTGACGAGAGGAAAGAACATGCTATCAAGTATTTTGATTCTAGAGAAACCCAAAGCACAACAAACCTGAGGGGAAAAAATCTGTTTGGGATCTTGATTTGCAAAGCAAATCTCTACCAGATCTCAGGTTTGCTCTGCTTCCCTCCACACCAGCCTTTGTGTCTTAGCAGCAGCAGCAATAAAAGCCTCTGGAAAATGCAACAGAAAAGACTCAAGCCCAAGCAATATTTTATTTTTGCAAAGGATAAGCTGGATAAAAAACAGAAAAGAACTTCCAAAACAAGGCAATTTGGGTGTTTTCTTTGAACATTTTTTTCAAAAGAGTTATTACAACTGTTTTGGCATCTACAAATATTGCCTGTAGCTCTTCATCTCCTACTCCAGGAAGACTGCTTTGTGTTCATTCAGTGCTGTTGGAGAATTTTTCTTCTTGATTTTCCTCTTTCATACCTCCTACTCCTCTCAATAGAAATAACCTACAGGTTGAAAAGTATTTCACAAGAATAAAATTAATTGATAGGAGGGTGTAACTGCTTGCCAAACACTAGCTGAGATAGCAGAAAATCTGTTTATTTTGTTTGTTCAATTAAGTTCCATATATCAAGAAGAGAAGAAAATAAATCGAGGAGTTAACATTTTTCTCCCTAAAAACTATACCAGACCTACTCACCGAAAAAAATCACACTGACCTGCTCTCTGTGACTGTGCTGAGTTACTTCACTCCTCTGAACTCATTCTTTCTGTACCTAAAGAACACAGCACTGGGGACCACTTGTACCAGTTGGGTCCCTGAGCACCACTAAAGCCTTCTGTTATTAATAAACCTCCTCCTTTCCAAGTGGATTATTTATAAATGAATTGTGTGACCTCTGGCAGGCTGGAACTAAGCAGAGAATACAGTTTGTTCCCCTTTAACTCAAAAACAAAGGCTATGGAAAGATTAATAGAGAGAAGCAATTAATATTTCCTAATAATTGTCATGGTGAATGGGAGAACTGCTACGTTTCTCAGGGTTTCTGCACAGAAAGGTTCCAGGTAACTATTCATTCATGGGGCTGGGCTCATGTAAATCAGATGTTGTTGCCAAGCAACTAAAGGTGCTAAGGAATGAAATACAGTCTGCAGAAACCTAATAGCCTGGAGAGAAAAAGGACTACAATCTGAGATTTATGGCATATATAAAAGCAAAAGAGTCATTCTCCCACACACAAAGAACACAGATACTTTATTATAAATGTCCTTAGCATGTTTTTCTAAGGCATAATTAAGCTATAAAATTCCCACTACACCCCAAATCAAACAGGTAAATTCTTTTTTCTTTTCTTTTAATGTTTTGCTCATTAAGCTTTCTAGAAATAGATCTTGAGAAATTAGCTGCCAAGACAAAAGGTAAAATTTAACCCAAAGATCTTTCTTTTGCCCAAGAAAAGTGTTAGGTATACAGACAGCACTGCAACTGCCAATCAGCTTTACACTTTACCTTCTTATGTTTTTATACCATTCTCATTAACATTGCATCTGATCATCAGAAATTCTCTTTAAGCTTATTAAGATTTTAAAATATTTTTAGCAAGTTAATTAGAATACATTAACAGAGCTCATCTGTGTTCACCCATCATGCATATTTTATTTTATTCAGGCAAATTGCTTTTAAATGAAATACTAGATCTACGAAGGGTACACTGTTGGGTACTGAACAATACAACCCCTCAGTACAAACACGGGCTCCCACACATGAATAGCTTCATGCCACTGAAAAGTGGGGACTTTCTGATGGCAAAGGGCTTTTTTAATTCCTGTTCTTATTACAATCCCCTGCAGCTGTGTTGTGCATACGTGGACGTGCTGCATCACCCTAATGCCTGAACCATCCTTTGTTGGCCTCGTGTTCCCACACAATCCATAAAAGTTAAAGTCTCAGAGCCCATTGCAATGGGAACCAAAGGTCCAGCTAAGGAGAAGGAAAGAACATTTTCAGCCCCTCACACTATAATTCAAAATTTACAAATTCATGTCTGGTGGGTTTGTTTTTCTCCTGCTGAGGGTGTCTGAGGATATCACTTGATCTAAAGGCAGGAGCCCAATTAGAAGCTCTGGCACGGTGTGGCACAGGCTTCCGACAGGCAGGGGTGCACATGGATTTGGCAGAACAACAAGAACAGCTCACCAAGGATGAACCTGAAATACCCTTTGCTTTAGTGATCATCATAAATGCCTCCCTCTAATGTGCACTCAATGTCACCAAGTATAATTAAATAATCATTTCTGAGGAAAAAGGAGACAACCAAAATTACCTTGGCATATTTTTGGCATGCTGCTTGCAGAATTTCCCTCAAGTCAGATGAAGTCCACCACTGGCCACTGAAACCTAACTACAATGCTACTACTAATAATATGTTCCTCAAGCTCCTGATATACCTTCACTCAATCCAGCCAAATAAGACATCTTTGAAATTATTCCTTTATGCCCCAAATCCTTCCTATTTGAGGAAGGATGGAAAATCACACTAATTTCACCAAGAGTTCTCAAGTTAAGCGATTACTTTTAGAGATCTGCAGAAATAAAAGGATAAACAAAGTTTGCCAACCTCATGCTTGATTCAGATTTTGCACTCTCACTGCATTTCAATTAACCTGCCACAGATTGCCGAGCTGACATATTTGATTCAGATAGTAAAGAAAACACTCTTAAAAAAACAACAGGTCTGAATCCTTTGATGAGTGATCATAAAATCCATATCAAAACACACATTTAAATCTCAGTTACCCCACATTTCATGATCTGCATCATTAACAGTGTCTGGTTTGAGGGATTTTGATAATCTCTTTGACAATCTATAGCAGTTCTTTATCTCCAAGGCACTGATGCCTTTTAACCAATGATCATTATTTAGGTATGCTTTGTGCCTGTAGCTTTCCCTGACATGTTAATCTCCATAATTCAAGAGACTGCTCCTTTATAAACTGCTGTCATACTCCCCATGTTTTCTCCCACTGATGGACCCCAAAATCAGGCGTGTTTCATTTAGCATTTGGCTGAACACACCAGGCATGCTGACATGGGGATATTTTAGCCACAGCTGAGCAATTCTATGGAAAGTTCTTCCAAAGGCCAAGAGAAGAGAACTGTATCAATGGATGGAGTCCCTTTTGTCTGGATAAATCACTATGAATTGCACTGAACCCAAACCCACCCTGCCATAACCTTTTCCTCCTATTTCTACGTTTATTAACCAACTCACACATCAAAAGCATAAGCTGCAGTCTACACTTTTTTCTCAAGCTTGACCAAGCAGAAGTTTTACGTTTTGAAGGAATTCTCTGTCTTTGACAGCTGGAGAAGAGATTTCACCTCCCTGCCACAGAGCTGGAGTCCAGCAGCTGCCTTGGCCGCCGGGATCAGCTGGGATCTCTCCCCGGCTCTCGCTGCACGCTGAGTAACGAGCCACACAATCCCAAAAACCTATTTGCTGACATTAAAAACAAAAGCTGCCTTGGTTTATTTTGCAGCATTTAAGCAGAGATATGTCCTATCCTAAGGAAAAAAAACTCACATAGAAATCAATATAAATTCCTAGTAGCACCCTAATTGCAAAGAGTAGGGCTTGAATGAGCAATGAAGGCAAACCAACATTTTAATGTCATTTAGAGTGACCAAAGACACTGAAATATGTTTACAATTAAGAGTATTCTCTAGATAAAGGAGGGGGGAAAGTAAAGCATGGCTAGCAGACAATAGTAAAATAAAATGCAATTTAACAAAGCACATTTTGTCATTGGCCTACCCTGGCGCACGCTCCTTGTTCCTGCGATGGCAACAGTGACTCGTTTATCCAAGCCAGCACAATTTTAACAAATCCCTATAATATCACTGCTAGAGCTGCATCTGCAGCACAGCTACACTCAAGCTCACCTGGCTCTGGATTTTAATGAGAACCTGGAGCTCTCCACTGCTTACAGAAACTTCCCTGTTAACCCAGCCATCCTTAGAGCAGCTCAGAGTGTGTTATCCACCCCAATCCCCACCTGCCTCTGTCACCCCTCCAGAGCAAGTCTCAGTTACCTTCACTAAAAAGCTGAAAAACTCCTCCTGTCCATTCCCTCTCTCTTCCCCTTCTCCCAAAAACACAGCACAGAGGACTCAGGACCAATTCATTTCTTTGAATTTTCTTCTGCAAAGGCCAAAATCTTCCACGACCTAAAACCCAGTCCCAGCTAAGTATGGGACATCACTGAACAGCCCCTGACTCTATCAATCAATTTCAGTTTTTTAATTATTATTTTTATTATCGTTATTGCTGTTGTTTTTTTAAAGTAAGAGGCTGTTCCCATTTTCCTTTCGAATGCAAAAGGATAAGGTTTTCCACTCTGGGCACATGGTCTGGGTACCTGAGATGTGGCTCACCAAAATCCAGCATAATCTCTGAGTCCCTTTCACTACATCACATCCAATCCTCACATAAAACAGCAGTCAACAAAAATGTAGAACATCTTTTCCCAGTTCCTCACAGTTAACACATTAAGTGGCAATAAAGGGTGCAATGACTTTCCAAGGGCATGTACCTGTTTAATTATTCAAAAGAAAATTGACTCAGGCACCATGGTATGAAACACTAAAATATGCAAACGAAGTAAATTATGGGGGAAAGCAACAAAAGAGAAGAAAAGGGATCATGGTGAGAGGAACATATGGGGGCAGATTCTGATCATCTTGTTGTTTCTGAGCTTCTCTATATACTTGTGTATAAGAAGGAAAGCTTGTAAAGTGACAGAGAAATTATTATTTACTCATTTCAGTACTCTGACCAGGGTCTTGAAACAATCTAACCATGCCTGGAATTTCCTAAGAGAGTGTTATTTTCACCTATATATATGAAGCAATTTCAGAAAAAGGAATGTTTACACCTTTCTAGACAATCAAATCTTACTGCTGGGAAAACACTTGTTTCAACACAGGCTGTACAGAACAGAAGAAAAGATGCAGGACCTGATCCATGAGTAAATCTCATTCATTCTAAATTAAGGGTCTGAAATAACTCACTAAAATAATAAGATCAGGTTAACAGAAAGATATCATAACACCAATTCTAGCTATTTGTCCATAAAACATGAATATCCCATTAAAACAAAGAGCATTTGATTTTACCTTGGACCAAAGCAAATGTCTTTCCCATCAAGACATCCAGTGAATTGAATGTCTCTTGTAAGCAGGTGCTACTATGTTACATTTTCATCCAAACTGCTGAGAATAAGCTAGAAGAAAATGACAAAGTAAATTGAACAAGAAAGTGTCCGATCTTGATGAATAATTCAATGATGCAATGCAACAAATACTGATTTTTTTCCTGGGTAAAGGCAGTTTACAACTGTCCTTTGCTTAGAAAAATGACCTTCTCAAGGTAATTATACTTTTGTCTTTAGGCACTGGGTGACAGTCTTAGTAATGCTCATGATTCCAGTTCACAGCTCTGCTGCTGATCTCAAAGCACCCCTTTCTTTCTAGACCACCTAATCCTTTTTTAATAACATAATCCAACTGCTGAAGAACTTCAGCTGTAATATCAGGCAAACTGGTCGCTGGCCATTCTTTAACTACTCTGGTCGCTTTTCTTAAGTCTTGAAAGGCATCAGAGAGAGCCACAGAGCCACAACCACCATTCCCATTCCCTGAGGAACTGTTTGACTGCATGGATAGCAACGGTGCAGACACAGAAAACCATCCCTCTGCCACTCCACAGCCTGCACAGACAGAAGAGAGCCTGGCAGTGTTAAGTTGTGACACACCAAATTTGGACTTGTTGCAAGAAAAGGTTTCAATAGTCAGGATAGCAAGACATAGGAATAGGTTAACCACCATTCCCATTCCATGAGGAACTCCTTGACTGCGTGGATAACAATGGTGCAGACAGAGAAAACCATCACTCTGCCACTACAGAAAAGTCACTGTGCAGCCAGGACTGCCAGAGCCACGGGCCCAGAATAGCCATGGCCATGCAGTCTAATGAAAACAGAATTCACCAGGAAAGGGCTGAGCTGGATGCCAGTCTCTGCTCCCAGAATGATGTTTTTTACTACCAACAATTAAAAAAGGCAGGTAAGAATTCACCTGTCAAACCTGTAGCATTCAGAGTAAAGCCTACATTGGGACAAGCTCACCACTGGGGAGATGGGCTCAGCCTGGAGAGCCAGAGAAATCTTCCCTAGAGCTGTGCTACAGCACTGTGTGTTCAGGTCTTTCTGTAAGCCATTCTTCACATATCAGTATTTAAAAGGGACTTACTCACTAGAAGATCATGACTGAGAAAGGCTCATTTTGCCTTTTCTCATTTATTCTTCGCTCATTGTGCTCTACATCTCTTCCTTGACGCACAGACTTACTGTAACAAAAACATACAGCAAATAATACAGCCTGCAGAAGGTTATCAATACAGCCAGAAAAACAACAAAATTAAGGAAAAAATAACCCAACTAAAATGTGTGACACTTGACATAGCCAGTAGGACTGTCTCAAATGCAAGTGAGGACACAGGTGCTCAGGTGCCTGCTTTCTGTCCCCTGCAATATTTCAGCATTCCTTGCTCATGAATACTCAGATTACATTTGGCAAGTTGGCAGCACTTCTTAACACCTAACAATCTAATAGAAATATTTTTTCTCTGCGCTAGACAAACCTGCCCACCTTCAACCTCTGCTACCCATAAAACAATTCATTCAAGCACCTTTACTCTGAGCACAGTTAACCTTTTCAATGTACAAAAGCTTCTGTGCCTCTTAAATGAACAAAGAGCTCCTAATGAACAAAAAATATTTTCATGACTAAAAGTTTAATATTAATTCTGGGAATACAAAGTGTAATTTTACTACCTATATATTGTACATAATACAGTAAATAGCTCATACCTCTTCTTATAAAAGGTTTCTGTTTTAAAATTACCATTGCACAAGACTTTTATACACCACAAGGATGCTTTAGGTTACTGCAGATTTACTCTGAGAATCAGAAAAAGAATGGTCATGAAAAAGAAAAAGCCCGCTTGCACTAGTTTAAAAGCCAAGGGATGAATGCAAGAGGAAAACTAGATCAGTTTTCTTTTCTTCATTTCAAGGTTAAACCTCAAGGAACCTTAAAATCTCACACATGGACACACGTTTTCAGTGCATGGTCCATGAACTCTTGGCAGCCCATAATGTAAGAGAAACACATTGGTTGCCAAGGAGAATTGAACTTACCATGCAAGAAGTCCAGTGCCATACTGAAAAATTTAGGGACCCTAGAAATTTTAAGTTTGAAAATCAATCATCCATAGGAAAGAAAGTGGAGTGAGAGTGATTTTCATCCTCCTTTCCCCAGTTTCTTACAGGGATGAAGGATCAGAATTGGACTGGAAGGCTTGAATTCACCAGTGCCACACTTCTCTGTGGGGACATTTTACATCTAAGCAAATGCTGGCTTTAGTTCTGTATTTTTAGCTGTATTTTAAATGAAAAACTGCACTGAATTCTGCAGTAACACAACTGTTGATCACACACTGTTTTGTAACAGAAGTCCTGTCAGATATTTAGCCTTAGCTACTAAAAACTATCTTCAGGGAGTACAAACATTTCCCCTCTGGCATCCTGTCAGTCACAGCAAATCTGTAAATAAACTGTCAAACTCCATTCCAATCATTCCTGAATCTGCAAGGGAAAAAAAGTAGTAAAATTGGTGCAGCTGGTTGTAGTCCCTGTAGAGCAGGGCTGATTTCACAGCTTTAATATGGTTCACTACTTCACAGCCAGTCCGATCTGATATACAGCATGCAGAAATGAGTGACACCTTTGCTAATCATTTCTTTAAACTTATCACATGTGGAGGTAATAACAGATGCAATGACTTTTCAAGGGCATGGACTGGTTAATTTTTCAACAGCAAATCGACTCAAGTTCTGCAAAATTAAAAATCCACTAAGACACACTGTCAAGCTATCTAAATTATGGACAATCACACAAAAAGGGAAAAACAAAGCTCTGGCCATGAGAAAGACAGTGTTAGACCCTCTCCTTATACTGTCTTATGCAAAGTAGGAATGCAGCAGCAGCAATCAAGCCAAAAATCTAAAGAGAGGCACTGACTTTAGCAAAGACTGACTAAACAAAATGGGAAACCCTATGTACTATTACCTGGAACATATTAGCACCTTTGTTCTGTAATTCATAACTTATTAAGTGATCCTGAGGGAGCTGGTCAAGAATTTTTCTACAAGATACAACAAGTTTTGTTGGACCACAGCAGCTAATTCAAGAGTTTTTCAAGGCCACGCTGGAGAAGTGCGACAGAAGGAAGATCAGAAGGTAAATAAACACTATCACCTTGCTGCCTATGGACTCAGTTAGGACATAAATCCCCTGATTTAGAGCAGGTACAGAACCTGAATCGGGATCTGCTTTATCCCGCAGATTTTCCTTCACCATCAAGTTGTACAAAGTCACACTGTCTCTCTGGACTGGTGAATATTTCATAAGAGGCAGAATAGCCCCAAGCAGAAGACAGACTGACTCAAAACCCGATAGCAAAGACACTGGCTTGATTTATTTTAAATTTAGGTCCAAGACTCATTTCTATTATCACTCAAACAAGGGATACTAGCCTCCTAAAGGAGATGCATCCTTCATGTTTCCTCACAAAAGCCCCCTAAAATGTGACTTTAACCATGAGACAGGTTGAAGAGAAATTTTGAAAGCACATAATTTCTTATGAAACAAAACTACAAGTGTTTGATTGCAGATGCTCTCACAGTCTCCCTGCCCAGGAAAGCAAACTCCATGCTGAAATGCACCGTAGGAAAGCAAAGAGCACTGAGGTCACTATGACTGCATTGAGTTTGAAGGTGGAAAAAACTAACATCACCCCCTTAATTAGGGTTGCCATATGGTCAGATTCCTGCTTTCATGTTTCCTTTCTTAAGCTCAAATTTTGACTGGCTGGAAAGAGAGGAATACAAAATGCATCAAGGTTTACCATATGGGCCCTGGTCTCCTGTGCACTACATGTGTCAGAGATCTGACATATCAAAGACATGCTCACCATGCAAAGGCTACATGGCCTATCAGCTACTATTTCCTTCCACAAATCCCCAGAAGAAACCATGGGAGCCCTACCAAACATCTTCCATTTTCCTACTACACAAAAATCCAGACCATATGCTTCAAAGTTTGCAGAAGCAACAACTGCTGCTCTCCAGAACTGAGTGTCAACCTCATTTATTCTCCTCTGCTGGCACACAAACATCTCATCCAAGCTGCAAATAACCCCCTGTGAACCTGAAAACTTCAGTGATCCAGGTCTGGACCCTTGCACATGTTGGAGTTCAGGGTCCTTATCAGAGTTTTAATCTGAGAATTAAGCACCAAAAAAAGATACCGCTGGGTCTGAATCTCATTTCCCATTTAACAGCTGAGGGAGTTGACAACCCCAGTCCAAAAATAGTCAGTTCATGCTTAGAACACCCTTGACAGATAGGAGTTATCAGCATCCTGATTTCAAATGTGAGAAAATGAGAAGATACTCATCTAGATGAACTAGGACTGCAGGCCAAGGCTCCTGAGGGTCAAAGCAGCACTGAAATCACCCCATGTTTTCACTGTGAACTGCAGCCATGGCTCTGCTTTACAATCAATGAGACATCAAAATCCAGCCCCTATGCCTCTTTCCATCCAACAAAAGCAACATTATTTCAATTTCCAATAAGAAAGAAAATGGTTTATTGGATTGTCCTTCCAGTATTAAAAAAAAAAAAAAATTATTTTGCATACAAAAGTTCCAACCCTAGAAAAGTCCACAGTGAAATCCATCCCTCTCTGGCAGACAGCACAGCACAACACAGCAACACCTGACATGAAATGAACCCTAAGATAGCACCTGACAAAAAGGGGACTTTAAGTAAAAAGAATGCAATTATCCCAATGGGAGTTGCTCCAGGGCACCTGTGTTAACCCCCCTGCCAAAAGTATTTTGAACTCTTTAATGGCTACAGATGATAAGAAAAGTTATGATGAGAGAAATCTGTGAGGCAACACCTGCAAAATGAAGTATTTTTAAGAAAAATGCTTCAGATCCAGAGACGGAAGTAATTAAAAACCCAAAGAAAAATGTGTACTGCTGTCTTTGTTTTCACCCAAGCTGAACTTCCCCTGGAATTGAATCGCTGGCTCACTGGGGAAGCTGGCTGACATCCTGAGCCATGAA
The DNA here is from genome assembly GCA_013397975.1 of Machaerirhynchus nigripectus. NCBI lineage: Eukaryota > Metazoa > Chordata > Aves > Passeriformes > Dicruridae > Machaerirhynchus > Machaerirhynchus nigripectus. The sequence continues at coordinate 1,654,902 of VZRQ01008389.1, read as the reverse complement.
CAGGAAAAGCTTGTCTGGGAAATCAGCACAAAACTCAGGCTTGTTTGTTTGGAAAGGAGCCCACAAGTAAACACACACACAGACACACCAAGGTCTGCAGCACAGACAGCACGGGATCAGGACTGGGTGATAAAGGACCAAAATTCTCCTCGCTGACTTTGCCTCAGTCTGATTTGCTTTGAGGAATGGCAGGTCCATGAGGCCAGGAGGGAAATCCAGACTAGAGCAAACCTGCTCTCAAAGAAACAAACCAGGTATGGGAACATTTATATAAACTGAATGCACGGAAGTCCATGGGACCTCATGGGATGCACCCCTGCCTGAATGCTCAGGCAGTTGGCTGATATAATTGTGAGACCACTTTTTATCTCTGAAAGGTCATGGCAATTCAGGGAGGCTCCTCAGGACTGGAGGAAAGCAGATGTCACTTCTATCTTCAATAATGGCAGAGAGGAGGATATGAGGAATCACAGGTCAGTCAGGCTTCCCTTGATCCTTGGGAAGATGGAGCAAAACCTTCTGGAAACCATTTCCAAACATATGAAGGATAGAAAGGTGACTGGCATTAGTCAGCACAGCCTTCTAAGATGAGATCACTGGTTTGATGGATTAGGAGAAAGCAGGAGATGTTGTTTATCTCTATTTTAGCAAGGCTTTTGACACTCTCCCACAAGATCTTCACTGACAAGCTGATGAAGTACAGGCTAGATACATGGGCAGTGAGGTGGACTGAAAACTGGATGAACTGCTGGACTTAAAGGTTGTGAACAGTGGTACAAAGTCCAGCTGGAGGCAACTCACTAGGGGTGTATCCCAAGGGTCAGCACTGGTCCAATACTGGTCAATATTAACGACCTAGATGGTGGGACAAAGTGTACCCTCAGCAAGTTTGCAGGTGACACAAAACTGAGAGCAGTGCTGATACACAAGAGGGTTGTGCTGCCACCAGCAGGACCCCAGCAGGCTGGAGGAATGGACCCACAGGAACCTCAACCAGTTCAATAAATGGAAGTGAAAATTCCTGCAACTGGGGAGGAAACACCGCGTGCACCAACTGGCTGGGAAGCAGCTTAGCAGAAAAAGATCCGAGGATCCTGGAGTACAGCAAGGCAAACAAGATCCAGCCACGTGTCCTTGCAGCAAAGGCAGCCAACAGCATCCTGGGCGGTACTGGAAGGAACAGCACTTGCAGGATGAGGAGCTGCTCAGCACATGGGACACACATCAGCAGTGCTGGGTCCGGGCTGGGCAAGAGAGTGCAAGGACATGGACATAGTGGAGTGAGCCCAGTGAAGAGCCGTGCAGATGATTAAAGGATTGAACATGTGGCACACAAGGAAAGGCTGAGAGAGCTGAAACTGCCCAGATAGGGGAAGGGAGGACTCACACAGAATCTTATCAGTGTGCTTAAATACTTCATGGGGGAGAGTAAAACAACAGATTCTTCTCTGTACTGTCCAGGGATAGAACAAGATGCAAAGGGAACAAATTGAAATAGAAAAAAGTCCTTTTAAATATAAACTTTTATTTTAACTGTACAGGTGATCAAACACTGCAGCAGGTTTCCCAGAGAGGCTCTGGAACCTCCACTCTTGGAGACAAAGGGTAGGTTTAGATTAGCTATGAGGGGAAAATGCTTTACTGTCAGGGTGGTTAGACACCCTCCGGGTTGCCCAGAAAACTTTTGAATGCCCCAGCCCTGGAAGTGTTAAAGGCCAGGTTGGCTGGGGCTTGGAGCAACCTGGTCTAGTGGAAGGTGGCCCTGCCCACGGCAGGGGGGTGAAATGAGATGATCTTCAAGATCCCTTCCAACCCAAACCATTCTGTGATTCTGTGGTTCAAACCCAAAGTGGACACAGTCCTGGGCCATCTCCTCCAATTGGCCCTGCTCTGACTAGGCGAGCTCCAGAGGTCATTTCCACCATCCTCCACACTGTGATTTGAATTACTCTTCGTGTAACACTACATGTAACTGCAAACAGTGCAAAACATCCTGAAAGACTACTTCGCAAAATCAGCCTGGATGAGATATTAATGTACAAAAATCCATTTTTCATCATCATATGCTTCAGTCTGTAGAGACAAAAATGCTAAGCTGCATGTAAGGATCTGCTTTGAAATACGTAGAAACTAAACACCTGGGGAGCAAGAAGTCAGAGCAAAACAGAAATGTGGTCATATGCCTCTAATTTAAAGTGCATCTTCAGGAGACCTAATGAAATCAGGACAGAACAAGCTCAAGATGACAAAATTACTTAAGAAAGCACCATTATGAAGGTAATTTTTTTGACTAGTAAGTAATGACACTCTTGAGGACATCACAGCTATTTTGCAGAGCAAAAGTTTGTGAAAGTAGTCATCTCTGCTTTGCAGGAGCCTTTTATTCCAACTAAGCAAACTGATTTCAGTGGGAATTGGGTAGGAACACAGTGCAACTTTGCAAGCTGTGATGATCTAGTCCTAAAGACTTCAACGAGAACTAAACACGTTTAGAGCTGAAGACGTTCAAGACAGCCAATTTACATTTTGAGATAATACGATTGAGATAATTTTCTATCCCCCATTACAAGCAGGGGACTCTTCATCATTTTCATCATTTTCAAGTTCCGCATACAGCATTTCATCAGAAAAACAAGCAATTCATCCCAGCATGCATAATAGTATGGTTTTTAAGTGAGTAAAAAGGACAGAATATGTATAAAGGACATTACTAAATCAATTTTCAGAACCTCCTGACTTCAGTATTTAACACTGTGATAACTCCAGGGAGGAGAGTGCCCCATAACTTTGTAAGGAGGGCACAAAGGGAAGCACTTGGATGCTGCAGGCAAACAGACAGATGGACACATTTACTTGACATGCTCCCTTGAAGCCCTGCAGGCTTCATCAGCTGTATTTGTAAGGCCTTTGAAGTGTGGCTGTTGCACAGCTTGTAAGTCCCTTCCCCTGGAGCTCGGGAGCTTGTGGTGTTATAAGCTACTTAAAGCTCCTTAGTCCAGATCTGAGCAAACAGCTTGACGCACTTACAAGCTTCACTCCCTCTTATTCTGAAGATGTTAAGCTGCTTAGCTTACTGTCTTCAACTTTCAAATTCCTGCGACCAAATCCTACCCATACACCATGAATCTGCCTCTATTAGCCTGATTCTCCCCTCTGCTGAGGATTCTGAATGTCTTTTGCCAAGTCACCAGCAGAACAAAATGTTCTTTTATAGCTTAGTCCTTCCAAAGTCATAGCCAACACCTGAATGCCCATTGCTTTGGCAACTACCGCTCTGCATCTCCAGTATCTACAGATTACTGTATATCAATCATATTCACCTGTTCTAACAAATCTCTTTCCATTAATGAAGTCTGTTAAGTATTTCAGCCAGTATTTTAAAAAAGCCCCTCCACACTGGTATAATTCTCTCCTCGTTTTTACTATAAACTTTTGTTTCAGTAGGAACTGCAGAAACTTTTGGGAGAAATGCTGCTTATACCTAAAAGATGGGTTTCATCTAAATCAAGCTGGTACCAAACTACCAGCATTTACAATTAATAATCTTACAAGAGAATCCTTAAACTTAAAAGTACAGTAAGGCTGGCACAAATGGACATGACACATTTTCTAGGGCTGAAATCATTAAAACTTTGTATCTATAAATAAAAGATAGGGCAGACATTAAAAAATCTTAACAAGTAACCACAAAGAAGACACAATTCCATTTTAATCATAGCACAAAAATAAGCTACTGAGCCAAGTGTGGAAGTGCTGTTATATTGACACTAGAAATGTAAAAAAATAAGACAGAAAGGCTTAAAATGCCTAGTTTTCACTGAATATATTGACAGAAGCAACACACTGGTGAAAGGCAGGCAATCATTACATGCTGTAAAATAAAAGAACAAATTATATTGCAAAGATATAGGAAAACCACAGCGGTGAGTGTTGCTATACACTAATGAAAACCTGAAACCAGAGCAGACAAAGCAGTTAATTGTACCCACTTGTAGCATAATCCATATGGTCTGAATATCACATCAATACTAGGACCATACAACAGCCCACTTACCCAGGATGATGGCAAAGATCAAAACACACACAAAGAGATCACAGACTGCCTGGACAGGTGATACAGGAACCACGACACACCAGGTTATCCCCATATTAGGATAAACTAATAAACTAATAAATGTCAGGCTAAACACCATACTCACATATGCTTTATGCTACAACTTCTCAAGAACCCTAGGGAAAAAACCCAAGCAACATTTGGCTTGTCTTAAGCAGAAGATCCATGGGTTCAGGATGTCAACGAGGGATGTTTCAGAACAAATCATAGGTTACTCATGCAAAAATTGTGAACAAATGGAGTGCCCAGTTGTTACAATGTTACCTGTGGAAAACATAAATGCCTTACACAAGCATAAATACAGATTTCCAGCAGGCATTTTGAGAAGGTTCTTCACCAAAGTTTCTTGTAGAAAGAAGGCTGCCACAGGACAAGAACGGATGGGGTCTCACAAATTAATGATCTTTTTTTGAAAAAACATGACACAAAGAGTACAAGTCAGTGATCAGTTTTCACAGTTGCTAGTGAAAGTTAATCTGGGAAAAAGCAGAGAATTAGACAACAAATCCAACCCCTGAGAGACCTCAATTTGCACACCCAACAGGTTCTGAAGTATTATCTTTGAGTAAAGCTTGGCAAATTTTAAAAATTTCATTAAAATACCAGATCAATACTCAAAAAAATTGAAAAAGCAAGTGCATTTAAAACTTTTATAAAAGAAATAAAGCCAGAAACAGTACTATGCCATCTTTTAAATAAAAGTTGAGTCTCTGAATACTCAGCGTAGCACCACTCCTACATCTCAAAAAGAACATAGCAGAAATGGAAACAATATAGAGAGACACAACAAAGCTGATCAAAGGTGTGGGACAGCTTCCAACAAGACATGAGTTAAGTCCTGATTACAATTCTTCAGCCAAGAAAAGAATGGCTAAGGGGATACCAGGAGGAGGCCAGCAGAGCACAGGAAGTCAGAGATGATAAATACAGAATAACTATTCTCTGTTTCTCATAGTACAATCCTACCAAAATGCAAATGAAGTTATCAGGTGACATGCTCAACACAAAAAATAGGGACATCTCACACAGTGCTCAGCTCAGGTGAAGCTCTCAGTGCTGCAGGTTACCATGGGTGCCAAAAACCTACATGCTTTTAAAAAGTGATTACAGAAATCATGGCAAAACACCTGTCAACAAATGTTACATAAAAAACATTTAGGATCAGGAAGCTGCTAAGCTGCAGACTGGGAGGATGTTCAAGCCTTGCTTGTGTATTAGAGACTGGCCACTGTCAGAGGAAGACTTTGGCCTAGCTGGGCCTTCAGCTGGATTCAGGATAACCATTCTTACCTTCACAAAGAGCACCAAACTATTTCAGCTATGAGCACTCTTGAAAGAACCTCCCCTTAATTCTTTTGAACCAAAGCCCTCAAATCAGGTCAAACCAGAGGTGATCCAAAAGAGTTCTCAGCTGGGAAGACACACCTTGCACAATTTTCCTTTCCCTATCACTAAATACATTAAACTATTTTACATTGGGTGTTTAAAAAATTCACTTTCAAGCCAACAAATAAGGCACCTCCAAATCTTGCAAACAAACATTTGATTCTACCAGCCCCAAATGTCCAAGTGCAGCCATTCCCCCCCTCAATGTGTTTGTTTCAAAAGTTATAAAAAGACAAAAGTGTTACAACCTTAATTATATTTATCATAATTCTAGAGATTGTAACAATCTTGACCTTTTTACCCACACGCTAATGCAACTTCACATTAATCTTCTCTGTTTAGCAGGAGTTATCAAATGCCATACAGCATGTAAACTACATCTTGATTGCTGAGAAAACATCTCTTTGCCAAACATTATTCAGGCAGGCACTGAAGTTTCACTGACTTGAGAGGTACCTAAGCACTTTCTTGCATCAGGCACAGCTAATCCTGACAGCACCAGGAGCCAGTGGGAGCCAAAACCCTGGACTGCAACCCTAAAACTTCAGTCCATAATATCCCACCCAAAGGGTGGCTGGTCAAGATGCTGCTTCACCTTCTTCCACTGTCATGAAGGGTATAACACAAGGCAGATAGAAGAGAAAGCATTCTCTGTCAGAAGTAATTAAACTTGTCACTGACTTTGTGTAAAACTCAAGAGCCATCTGGGAAAAGAGCAGTATGTCTCCACATCCGTGTGAGTGACAAGGTCAGAGCACCCCTCACTTCCTTGGTTGCATCTCCATCACTGACTCTGCTCATCATGCTGTAAATTAATCCATAAAAATTTGGATGGAGTACCTACTGTAATTAGCTCTATCTGTCCAAAGGAAGCAAAATGAGATGGGGTGGCAGCTGAGGGATCCAATTGGCTCGTGGCTGCAGAGTGACAGAACTAGGTCAATATACCAACTTTATTCAGAAGGAGGACTACATAAAATTAGCCTTGTCGTGTTACATTTCCCAGACAAGGTTTCAAGACCTTCAGTTAGCATGAGCTCACTAATAAAATATTTTATATTTATACCCCTCCCCATGATCTTTTTTTTTTTATATATCCCATTAGAAACTCTCCTCTATCAATTTATGGACATTGTCTCACCTTTCTCTGCTGTGTACCTCAGACAAGAGCACCTCAACAAGCTGCCATTAGACTCCCCTGAAGCCTCCTGTTCTTCAGGCTGAGCAAGCCCAGCTCCTCCAGACTCTCTGCCCAGGGCAGGTCCTCCAGCCCCAAGGCATTTTGGTGGCTCCCCACTGCACTTGGTCCAGTTGGTCAACAAATTTCTTACATTAAGGGGCCCCAAACCAGGCACAGCACTCCAGATGTCATCTGCTGGGCTGCTGAATAAAGGACAATAATTCTTCTCCCTCAACTGCCTGGCTGTGCTTCTGTTGGTACAGCCAGCACGTTGTCAGCCTTCCTGGCCGCAAGGACACACTGCTGGCTCATCTTTAGCTAGACCTCCCACATCCTCTTCAGCTGAGCTTTCCCCCAGTTTCTTATCAATGCAGGGAGTCTATGTGCCCCAGGTGCAAGACTTGACATTTCTCCTTGTTGAATTTGATGAGGCTCCCATCAGACCATTCCTCTGTTTAACATGCAACTTACATGATTTATTCAAGTCACAAGCGTGAGCTTCTCATCATCACAGCAGAGGATAAGCCTGGAGATAGAGCTGAATGTGTAAGGCAGGATTAGGGGTACGCTGGGTGGAGAAGTGTGCCGCACAGCTCACCTCTCCGGCCTTTTCCCATTGCATCACAGGAGCTCTCCCGGTGTTTATGCTCCCAGTGACTGACACACCGGGGCTCTCGCTGCTGATGCTTCTTGTTCTGAGAGACTCATGTCCCTGTTTGAGGGATTTCTGCCAGGAATCGCTAAGCACGCGCTGGGTCACAAATTACGCGACTCGGTTTTCTCGCCGGCTTGCAGGGGGAGGTGAAAAATTCAAGTTTGGAACTTGGGAAACTGCTTCAGAACATGTTTAAACACAAGTAGCGTCATTAGTACCAACAAGTCAGTGAGATGACAATGTCTGGATTTAAATATAGGCTCACAATAAAAACAAAACAAAAAAAAAAAGGCCAGACTAAAGGTAAAGTCCATTTTTATAAAAATATGTATATTTTCTTCTAAAGGTGCTTTCTTAAGTCACAGCTGGGATTGAAGGGTAGGAAAGTTTTCACTGCTATTGGCTCTACAGAATATTCTGCAATTAAAGAAGCAGCTGAATTTCCACCAATGATCCTGCAGAAAGCATGTTCCCTTTTGGTTTTGTTTGCCTTCTGAATTTTCTGTGAACTTTGAAAACATCTCTGGACTGGCTGTCTGAACTTGTAATGGCAAGGGAAAGAATATAGGAGACTTACACAATCAAGTGTGAGAGAGGAGCTGCCACTGCACTGACTAGTCAAGAAGTGCTTGTGTTTGTATTTATGCAAACCCATGCATACTTATGGATATCAACCAAGTGTGTCTCAATGTAAAATAATTTCTGCCACTAAGATCAGAATAGCAGGACACCTGTGTAATGTTAAAAACAGTTACAGAAGATTTAAAGACTGCCTTTTCACCAAAATACACATTCCTAAATAACTTCCAGGGACTATTTACTAAAATTATTAATAACATTCATACACCTGGGCATTTCCTTTGCATCATTGTCAAGACTAACACATCAGACAACTGCTGTGCTTGCAACCTAGAAGCACTTGGGCATTTCATGCATGAGCAGCACTAGGTCAGGAAGAGGTTAATGTGTGGAAACACAAAATGGATTTGGCAAGAAGGAAGAGAAGGAAACAGTGCACTTCAGCAGAAGAATATGACGTTTCAGCACATGAGGATGTTAAAACATCAGCTATTTTCTGTCTAGGCAACAAGGGATGTGCACTACTATATGCTCCATATCTTGGCAAACTGAGTGAGTGTTAGAATTTTCAGAGAACATGGAAGGGAATAAGAGACTCATTTCTCAATACAGTGTGGGATTTGGGTGAACTGGTATCCACCAAGCACCTGGAAATGTCCTTTTTATCTCCCAGTTACAAAACATGGTGGGGAGGAAACAGTTATTCCCATCCTGTTCTGTGGCTGAACCTAAATCAAGACCTGAAGTGTCAATTTACCTCTAGAATCTTTTGTTGCAGTTTAATTTACTTTTCCTCCAATGTAATCCTGGTGTCACCTTACTGTTTAATATTGAAAGTTATTGACAAAAGAAATGCTGATTCATGAAAGTGAGATTTTACTCTAATGTATTCATGTGAAAACAAATGAGCTTGTACTGCTACATGGTTCTTCCTCTTGCTCACATTTCATTTCAGCCCTGATAGAATTTCAGATGGGGTGAATGAATCCTGCACAAATGCTGCAGCAAGTTTTTCTCAGCTGTGGGCCAACAAACAGAGCAGAGCACTGGAACAGCTGCCCAGGGAGGTGGTGGAGTCCCTTTCCCTGGAGACATTCCAAACCCACCTGGACGCGTTCCTGTGTCACCTGCTCCAGGTGACCCTGCCTTGGCAGGGGGGTTGGACTGGATGATCTCCAGAGGTCCCTTCCAACCCAAACAGCTCTGTGATTCTGTGAACAAGTTTGATTTCAAAGAAAAGCCTCATATTCAGTGCAATAAAAATGCTCCTTGGAGTGTAAAAGGCCACAACCACTTTACAGACTGAAGCAGAGCTGTGTCTGAACTTACAGAATCTGTTTATCTAGCTTGCTCCCTATTCATACAACACGTTCTTCTTCATAGATATATATTTGCTGGGGCTTAATCCTGATTAAGATTTATATGCTAATCCAGCACTACCTATCCTCACTATTCACAGCAGATGCACTATTCATAACGCAGTGCTTTCATTGATACTGTTTTGCAGGAGGAAGCAGCACAAGCTCCTGCTGTGCAGCCTGGTCAAACCTCAAAGGTCAACACCAACCACGCTTGCTCTATGCCAGTGCTTCCAGGGCTTCTCCAAAGCTGATTACCATTTCACAGTGTGCAGTGAAAATAACCTCTGGGTGATGAGATCCTCATTCTTTGCAGGTCGCTGGTGCCACACCATTCAATTCAGCTCAAGTACGAGAAAATGCCATTGCAATGTGGTCCTAGAAGGCCAGAGGATCATTCTGGAAGTCTAGTCATCCTCTGACAGCAGTGTGGCAAAAATGCCCCTAAGCCTGAAAGAATACCTGAAAACATCTATGTAAGAGGATTTTCAAAAATCAACATCCATGTAAGAGCATTTTCAAATATGTTCAAGAGGAGAAGACCAAGCAATGTCAGCCTCAAAACCACAAGACATCTCCTGCAAGGTAAAGATCTCTGTCTCTAGCCCACACCACCACTGCAAGGAGACCCTCGCTAGTGGCCACCACCGTCAGCAACAAAACCAGCATAACATCAGGGAGGTTTTTCAGCCAGAATGGTGTCATTTCTATTCCCAGCACAGATCAGGGATGACCATGGGAATGGACTGGGATGAAAAGACTACACTGACAGACAAAAGCATTTCAGGGAGTCATTCTGCAGCCACACTCCAAGGATTTGTGCAATGAGGAGCATTGGAGGAAACCAAGAAAGGGAAGCATTTTGCTAATTGTAGGGTAGCAGTTATTGAGCATTCAAATGCATGAAACAAAGGAACATGGCAAATATCCTTAGGGCCCTCACCATAATGCAGAAAACAGAGGATTTTTAATTCTTTCCAGTAATAAAAACATTATGGTGCCTTTCAGTGCCTTCACAGAACCATTTTGAATGGCTCTGGATGCAGGATGATTCAGAATTCCAAGAAACTGAAACAAGAGAAGGAAGACAGACAGTATGAGAAAAGGATTTGGTTTCAATATTTGGAGTACAATGGGCAAACATTTCTCTGGTAACTGGGAAGAAGGCTCACAAACCATGCTCATTGCTCAGTGTCTTGCCCTACTCTGCCACATGCTCCCAGTGTAGACACGGACATTGCAAACAATTCCAGCATTGGAATCCCATCTCCCAAAGCCAACTAGCACTTTGGATACAGCAGCTGTGCCCACCACATTACCACCACGTTACCACCACAAAATAGAGCAGCAACCACCTCCCAAACCTCCATCACATCAATTCCAACAGTTATTCTGCCAGGAAAAGGTTAACCATGGACCAAAGCTGAATCAGTTGTACTCACATGTGTGATTATAAAGCTGCTTGCACTGCTTACCTCATACACTGGGAGAAAAAAGGAATCTATGTACAGTGAAACCAGAGCAAGTGCTGCAAACATCAGCTGTCACCACTGCTCTGGCAGCATCCCACTTGCACAGATTCCCAAGTGCAACAGTGCTTTCCAGAAGGCTGAAAACCAGTGATGGAGGTCTCATGGTTTTTGTCTTTACACCCTGCTGTAAATGCAGAGCAGCCAGAGCAGAGGCAGCTCCTCCAATGGGGCTGGACACACGCCTTGACATCGCCAGAATACAGCGAATTGAGGAGCACACTGAGCTGAAAGTGGTTTTTATTACTATACTGACAGGCTAAGAACACTTCTGCATGGGGGCTCAAGATGACAGGCAAGTTCTTCCATGGTGTATAATAATGATTCCTGTAGCAGCTCAAACAGGAGCTCTGAAAAACACCTGAGGGGCCCCATCACCTGATCCAGAGCCATGCAGCACCGGGATGGATGCAGAGGCACAGGCACAAGTCTGGCACAGCACGGGAATGTTGGTCCCACCATGTGTGCCCGGCTTGCCCAGTCATGCAGCCAGAACTACCCCCGGTTATGGTGTCCTTTCTCCATATGGGACTGTCACAGGGTAGCCACGGGTAGGTTTGGCAGCTGGAGTGCTCCATTTCACCTTCCTGAACAGCTTCCGAGGAAAACAGCAGCTTAAAAATGAAAAATGAGCTTTTACACAGGCGAGTAGCTTGGCTGTGCACAAAGCAGGCAAGCCCAAAATGGCACACACATTTTCTTTCCTCTTTCCTCCCTGGATTTCTACTGGTTCCAGTCAGTGTTTTATAAACACAGAAAATTTTTAAAAATATAAACCAAAGGATAAAAAACAACTTGGATCAATCTAGTTCTGATACGTGGAGGCATGCTTCATTTATTTTGGATGTTTTAATCATAGAGAGAGATATATCATGGGAAACGAGCATTTTCCTCGCTAGCTACCAGTATTTAAAGCTAGCAAAACAGAAGCCACTGAACATTTATTCAGGTGAACTCATGTATGTAATGGAGTTGCCTTCAGCAACTCTCCCTTGCTCCTGGGCCTCCTGTGACTGTGCTACCTACATTTATCTTCCTCTGATGATCACACCTGGGCAGGATTTTCAAACTTTAAACCAGAAAGCCTTCAAGCCTGCATTATGCACAGTGCTAACAGCCCAAACAAAGAGGCAAGAGCAGTGAGAGGTTTCTTGTAATACTGGTATTTTCCAAGCTCTTATCGAACAAAGCGTTTAATCTAATGTATTACACTTAATGAAGAGTCAGGAACTTGTATTGCAAATAACAGATCAGATATAATTGGAATTTGCTCCGCACCACTAGCCTACATATATCAATAAAAACAATAACCACATTGGATTTTGGGCTCACTTCATTTGCATTTCTTAATTTAGTGCTTAACTAATTTAACAATAGTAATGATTTAATTCAAATTACAATCTAAGGAAAATAATTTTTAAAAGCCATTTAAGATTTCATTAAGTTCCATCTAAATTAATATTAGCTTTCTTAATATTTTCAGTAAATTATTTTTTTCTCTCACCACTGAAACAAACACGAAGTTTCCTCTGTGCAGTGAAGCTTTAGACAAACCTTGTTAGATTTATTGGTATTATTTCAAGCAATTAATTAATATACATTAGAGTTATTTAGAGCAAAAGCACAAAAAATGGCAGGAAAATGGATGAAGCTGTTTTTAAAACACTGCATTCAAACTTAGATAATTGTTCTTTGAGCCTTTTATGTGGAGCTCTTAGGTACACACCATCCATTAGATCACTTTTTCCATACTTTTGTGGCACTGCTCCTAAACATCAGATACACATGATTATTAAAGGAGTTACTACTTACAATTAACTTATAAACACAATTCTGCGTTTTCAAATAGATATGCCAGCAACTTCTTATTCTAATGTGTCATACTTAAAAACAATGGTTTCAGATGTTCACATCCACTTCAGTGGGTGCCAGACCTTTGTGTTCACAACATTAAGTATCCAATATGAGCTTTGTGTCACTTTCTCTGCAGCCAAACTGTTCATTTGCAGGTAACCTTAAGTCATTTAACTAGAAGTGCACTTAATTTGAAGAGATTAGTCAAGCAGCTCTTCACTTGTACATTTGTATTACCATTATAATTAGAACTACTTCAAAATAACAAAAAGTTCATTTCTGACCAGAATAAACACAGGGAAAAAAAAAAAAAGAAAAAAGGATTAAGAGCAACTTAAGTGAAGAGAATGGATACTTTTGAAAATATCCTTCAAAATTCCTCCAGCTCCGTGACCAGTGACCACCTCCATCCCAATGCTGCTCACAGGGCTACTGCCACACAGGAGAAAATATATGACATTTCTGTATGTTTTAAGCTGGCCACCAAGGAAACGTCTATATACAGATAAATTCTGACATCTACCCTGCTCAGATATTGGCAATGGAGAGGGAAGGAACTGAATGCCCACTCCTGGAAACACAGAGAAGGCAGCCAGGGATGCGCTGGGATGGAGTCCCCAGCACATAGATACCTCCAGGATACAAAGCCCTCTGCCAACAAAGCCCATATTTGAAATGTAACAGAAGTGATATTAAACTGTTGAAAACAAGACATAAGAACACCCTGAAGGAAGCTGTTAATGATGGGGTACATTTACAAGATAGACAAGCACTCTGAAACTTTGGCTGCCAACTTTAGAAACTGAACGTGTTTACAAGTCAGTTCATTTGTTAGTGTTACTGCAAAAGTGGAAATCAAAAGGATTGGTATTTGAGAAAGACGCAGCCAGTTTCTACAACCAGGAGTTAGTTGAACTTTCATCCATCAGAACTTCTGGAAATGTCTAATAAATATGCATTTCGGAAGAATCCACCAAGGTAGGCACAACCAGAGGTGAAACATTGTGCTAAGCCACACTTTAGGAACATGTCAGATAAATATTGACAAGTGCAGTTATCTGCAGGAGAGGTATCCTCTAAATAGCTAATTCACTTTGAGACACTATGAAAACCAAAACCGTCACAAACCCACCCTTTGCTTGTATGTATATACATACTTCTATTTTTAATTTCAAATTTTCAGCTTTCAGAGATTTCTTGACATTTCTTATTAAGCTTCAGATATTGTCAGATGGAACACAAATACTTTAAAACCAACAGAAGTGGTAGAGAAGTGGCCGTTTTTAAACTCACTTTCTACTTGAGTAGTAATTGATGTACAATGCTCAGCAGGTACTCCTGAGTTTAGTTTTACTCTGTCTGATGCTGTACAGTCACCTTAACTGCAGTCAGAAAAAGACAATTTCAGATTCAAGCAAACTTTCTTTGTGTTCTTTTATCCATTCTTCGCATTTTCCAGCTACAAAAGTTACAGCATTGACGAGCTGGAGGTCACTGCAAGACACTGTCAAGTCCAGCCTTTTGAACATCAAAGAGAAAAACCATATCACTCTCCAGAAGCTGGGACCAGGAATTTCATGTCACCCACCATGTCATCAAGGGACTTAATTCTGCAGATGCTCTAATCTCACTCTTCCACACACCCGATTTTCTTCCTTGGGTCAGTCCTGTCACTGATCCCGAATTCCAGCCTCCAAGTGCAAAGGTAACACATTTCTGTTCTTACTGCAGAGAGAGAACTTGAGAAGTACACACTGCACTTGAAGGTTGTTTTTCATTAACTTCCCACCCTTAGCCACCTTTTAAACTTGGACTAAACTGACATTGTGAAAGCCTTGGGGCTGAGACCTGTCATGTTACATGCCCCACACACACCTGTGCTAGTGCCTAAGTTAGACATACAGGGTAAATAACATTATAGTTTAAAGAATACCCTTCATGTGTGTTCTTGAAAACCACAGGCCAGAAATAAGAAAGAAAATAAAAGTTGCCCAAATTAATTCCTCATGTCTGAAGATAATTGAAGTTGTGCAAGTAGAAAGCAAAATAACTCATCCACAATTGTGTGAACTTTACTTGGGTTTTACTTAAACAAGAAATGTGGGAGGTGGTTGGTTTTTTTTTTCTTGAGATAATCTGGGTAAGCACTGAATAGCTGTCCTCTGGAAGTCAAAGTCTGGATGGAAACAAAGCTTTAGATATGCAAAATTATTTTTAAAATTTAGGCAGTAATCTCTTTTTAAGTAAGGTAAAATTGCCTTGCCTAATTTCATGCAGCAAACAGTCAGCTAAAAATCACTGTACGTGCAGGCAAACAGAGGAAGCAGGGAAAGAATGACTTGTCAAGTAGGAACCCCTGTTAACACTGAAAACCTCAAGTGTGGGTTGATGCAGTTGAAAGCATTGAGACACTCAGTGCTCAGGAGTGATGCATAACCTGAGAGGTGTAAAAGAAGCCGAATAACCTCAAACCAGAAAAAAAGGAAAAACGGCTGGAAGGACTAGGGAATCTTGGGAGAGCTGATTAGAGTTCACTAACAGGACTGTCACATTTGAGCAACAAAAATGAAAATAGAGGAACACACAGAAAGAAAGATTTTAAATTAGTAAATATGTAGCATTTCCCTAAGGGTCAGCTAAGGTAAATGTAGTATTTTACAAGCAGAATGATTGTGAAAACAGGGCATCATTTGCAGTGATACCAGAAGCTGCTTGGGTATAAATGATTAATACACAGCAATGTTATATAGCTGAGAATCAGATGAACTTCCTAGCAATGGCATTTCTTACAGATTCCCATGTGTCCAAGATGGAATGGACAACTCTCATCTTTGAAACTCACTCTTCTATAACATAAATGATCTCTTTAGACCAGAGCATCTGGTTTTAGAAAAAAAAATCTTGTTCTTAAAATGGCCATTGCTAAAGAACTCACTACACCACTGTCAATTGCTGCAGTTTGATTTCAGTTTCTGTTAAAAATCTGCACCTTGCTTGTCATTTGAGGTTTGCCTGCTTTCAGCTTCCAGTTATTGAACCATAATGTTTCTGTCTGTAAGGCTCAAGAGACCTATACTATCAAGTTTCCTTTCCCCAAGAAGGTACTTACAGACTGCAGTCATGTCATTCCCTTGATAATCTAATTGGATTGAAAACTGTAGATCAGTCTCAAAAAACAAGCAATAAAAGGAGATTTAGCAGATAACCCAACTGATCTCCAGGTCCCCAGCTTCCAGAGATCCACAAAGCTCTAACAAACCCAGCAAACTAACAGCTTGACTATTTTTCTGAGTACTGCTTGAACAGTACATCTACTGACAGAGACATAAACAATCTCTCCTAACATCGGGGCACAGGAATTGAACCATTTACATACTTGGTCTTTTGCTGACCAAACATTAAAAGCAATTGTTCAAACAATGACAACATTTTATCATTGTGTCAGAAAAGAAAGACAGATAGTACCCTTTCCAATCTTTTTATTAACTCTTCAGATTTTCTGTCTTCATTGTGTTTCCTGTATGTGTATGACAACAATAAAACAAAATAAAAGCAAGACAATAGCCACTGCATGAAAAATTCTAGAGCACGTAAGCAGCTTCCTTACAGCACATGAGGTCATTTCCTTCAGAGACATTTTATCTAAACCTTTAAAAAATTAGTTAAACTAATACTTTACTCTCCTGAGCCAAGTAATAATAAAAAGCCACTTTTTGTAAAATACTTGGTCAGGGAATTGGTAATGAGCTAACCAACCTTTCCAGATCACTGGCTTAAAACCAAGCCTCGCTTGATCGTGCCTTGAAGGCTCAGCTACGTGATAAAAGGCTGACGCTCTGTGAAAAATAAAAGGGGATCAAGTCAAGTTCTTGGCAAGCTATTGCCCATCTCACACTGGCACTCTTATCAGCCAGAAGTTTCATCAGAAAATACAAATATCCTCTGCAGCAGAATGTCTGGCTTATCTGAGAGAAAGATCCTGCCTCTGATGAATTTCAAAGTACTTCTTGAGCCAACAGTCCTCCCTCAAAAATATAGGTTTAAGATGTAATGGCAAGGCATTTCTGAGGTCTGTTTGTACTGCATGCCAAGCAGCACACTCTGCCCCATCTCTGTTCTACATGTTCCAATCTGGCTGTTACCACTACTCACTGTATTGCTTCAAAAAGAAAACTTCAACCTGTCACTGTCCTCTAACAATTTTTAAACTGTTTTCACAAGCTGGCTGAAGCAAAAGGCCCCTAACAAAGCCAGCACCCTTGTGCTGCTGAAACACCATCAGCACTCTCAGCAGCAAACAGCAAGAGACAAGCACGAAGCCAACACAACATTTTAGTATTGATTTCTCTAAGAAATTTAAATCCCGCAGGGCATACACATCAATTTAATCTGTATGCTACTACAAAATGGCCTCACTCCCAGTGTTCCTTATTTCAGCCAAAACACTGCTACAACTGGTGTAAACACACACTTAGCAGAGCAGGCAAAGGCTGACAGAACAAGTATTCCCACGTTCCCAGTAATTTGCAAGACTTTTGGAGAGCACAGTCACAAATACCAGACAGGCAAGGACAACCACCAGCAGGAAAATCTGTCTCATAGCCAGACACGAAGGCATCCCTGGAGCATCCCAAGGACCAGCAGCATCCAGCCTTGCCAAGCAGGAGAGCCACTTCATCCTCCAACGAGCCCAACTCTTCGTTATGGAGCAACAGCCTCAGGTCTCACCTTTGGGTTTCTGTGCCTCCACAGGACAACAAGAACAATGAAACAACTCCTCCATGCTGTTCTATCTGATAGTTTGGAACAGGCTCCCCAGGGAAGTGGTGCAGTCACTGTCCCTGGAAGTGTTCAAAAAACACGTAGGCGTGGCACTTCACGACATATCTTAGTGGTCTGTGACGACATGTCTGGTGGTGACAGGTCAAATGTTGGATGTGATGACCTTGGAGGTCTTTTCCAACCTTAATGAGTCTTTGATTCCATTATCTGAGCATCCCTGACTCCATCACACTGCCTTCCCTGCAGGCAAAATGCCACATGTTACTGCTACCTCCAGCCTGCTGAGAAGAGCATCAGAAGAAAACACCACCTGAAGAAAATGGAAATTTGTCACCTTGGAGTTTGCCCTCATGTAATCATAAGATGAGTTCTTCAGAAATGTAAGTCCCCCCTCCAATCACCGAGAAATCAAGCCCAGCATGCTCTGACATCCCCTTTTTCTTCTTAGCAATGCAGGACTGCTATTTTTTTCAAGAATGCACCCCATGGAAAAAAATCAGCTGATTTTTACAGCAGTGCCAAGGCTCAGGCATGTCAGTGTCACCCCAGCCAGCCCTTAAGCACCAATACAGTCACTGGAATTCAGGGCACCAACATTATTTGTGAGTGATGGATTTATGTACGTAAGAAACTATAAATTACATAATAATCACAGACACAGGGTTTTATGGACAAAGCCTGCACTTGTAAAATGTGGCACCTTCTATCCACCTGCCTCTGCTGATGACAGTCAGGTGGCAGAATCAGATTTCTAAAGGTATAAAGATGACAGAACAGCACCTTGGGCAACTGGAGTATTATGAACTCACCGGTAGACACAAAAGCATGAAGACAGAAAGCCCTGTCCCAAGTTAACATCTTCAACACAGACCCCACCCCAGATAATCTGCCTTCCTACACGACAGGATTTTTTAATTGCTTCTCTAGTCCCACAAAAGCTTACTTAACACCACTCTAGCACACACCTGACCCAGTGTGTATTGACTCAGGGCTCAGATTACCATCAACATGGAAGTTTCTACACTGTAGAGCAGAAAGTAATTTAAATATCTATTGACTTCATGTGTGATCAACACAGAACCCCTACCTGTGTGCTGTTTTCCTTCAGCATATGTAACACACATCATGGCAATATTTACTTCACCTATTAGAAAGGAGGAGGATGGATTTTGCTCCCAAAATTTTTCAGTTTTATGGGTCTTCACCAGGACAACCTCACTAGGTCCAAGCAAGGATCATGGCAACATTCTCCAGTCAGTGTCAATTTTAGGTTGAACGCTAGGACTGCTCAGTCAGGAACAGAAGCAGCTCTGAAGTGATCATCAAGATTATTGAAGTATATACTTGCAGATCAGTCTGTACCACTGACAGCTCTATAGCTGCTGTGATCACCTGTGTCTCTGAGCGGCAGACACCATCATTTCTCCACACAGTTACCATGGTTTTGACTTCAGAGAGTCCCCAAACCATGCAGCAAGAATGGCTCTAAGTCCAGCCTCTGAACTACAGTTGTGAGCTTGGCTTTCCTAGGGGGATGGCTGCAAGCAGTAGAAGGAAGTGACAAAACAGAAGGTGCTTATGATACAATCAAAATTCAGGAAAATAAAGGCAGAACAGCAAACCTTCACCTTATCTTCATGAATCTCTGAATGGGAGGATGTAAACAACAGGGACAGACCAAACTTCACTTGTTTGTTTCTAGATTCAACACTCAGTCCACCCCTTAAGCACATAAGCAAAACAGGATACAGGGTGTTACTGAATGATTTCCTCTGAAACCTGATTGAGAAAGATTAGAGCAATTAGAACAGAGTGACACACACTTTGAAAGCCCTTAAATCACAATTAATATAAGGTTTAACCTTTCTCCTAAGGATCATCTGGTGACTCTGTGCCATTTTCAGAACAAGGCTGACACGTCCCAGCCTCCGAGACAAATTTCATGAGACAGAATCCCCTGCCCTCTACTGGCACCAAACCCGCACTGAAATCTGAGCTCATGTCACAGGCAGCACAAACAGCACCTGAGGAGCTGCTTGAAGGGGTGTTTTAAATTATTATTTGTAATTTATATCAGATCTATAATGTGCTGGACACATCCAACTGGGGACAAAACCTCACATATCGAAAGCTCTTTCAGCATCATTGCACTCCTTCCCGCAGCACCAGCTAGACTGAGGATTCAAATACAGCTCCTAGCAAGATAATATATTCATTCACTGGGAGCAAATTCTGAGGGATTATCTAATGTTTGTCATGTTCACAGTGCATAACGAAGAACTCTATATGGCAGATTTTTATTTGTTTATTTTTACAAAATTCTCTCTCACGTACTCTGTTGCTTTTCTGATTACAGCCATCCAAACTGCATTTGGCCCAAGAACAGAGAGGCAAGTTCATAGCTGCCAAAATCATTTTCCAGCACCTTGGTGCCAGAGCTAGGGAAATTCTTAGCCAGGTTTCTGACTCATGTGCACCACACAAACCTCAGGGCACCACAGCAAGGCATTTGTTGTGACTGACCATGTCACGCACATCTCTCATGCACTGATTTAATAGGTGTCACCATAGAACCTTCCAGATCTTGTCAGCAATTCTCACTGCATTCTCCCATTGCTGCAAACAACAGCAACACCAACAACAACCACCAAAAAACAAAAAAAAAAGCGCCAAGATTTACCCTGCTGTGATTATATTTCTGAATATAAATCAGCTTGATTCCTGGAAATATCAAAGTAAATCCCCCATGTAGGCAAGGCCTAAAAGGAATTGAATAAACACAAGGGTCCTGACTGCACATTTCATCCAAAAAATAAATAAGCTTTTAAATCACATTAAAAGGAAGAAGGGGAAAAAGGCAGGCTGAAAAACAGCAGCTATTAAACAAGAGAAAGTCTGGCAATGCTGGAGTAATTCCCACAATGCTCATCCGTACCCTGAAACACATTCAGAACACACCCTGTTTTCAGAGCTGTCACACAACAAATGCAGATGTGAGTCTGCCATCACTGCACAAACAGCAGAGTATGACATTTATATAATACCACTAAGGAGAAGTGGGAGATGCACACAGCCTACACTACGTACAGCAGTTCTTTTTTAAAGCAACTCATCTGTTAAGTTACCAAATAGCTAAAAGGCCCTAGGGATGCAACAAAACAAAAGTGTACAATATTCCAAGGAATCTATAGGAATACAACCCAATCACACCTGTCTCCTTTTCATTCTAGGCATCTACAGCATTTAAAAAAAACACTAATGAAGAATTCTTTACGCTTATTAAGCCACACCCTAAAACTATTTAGATTTTTGGCTGCCCTACTCAGCCTAAATGTATTTACAGATAATTTGTCCCCATTTGTTCCTGCGTCAGGGTTGTCTGATACTTCAAATAGTTCTTCTCACACTCTGGTGCTTGTCTAACCCCTGACATTTATAGAGAACAGAAGTGTCTTCAGTCATGAGCTTTCATGGCTACATAAGCCAAGATTTTGGTGCAGCAGAATCTAAGAATGAAGGATTAACAGGTATTTTAAACAGTTTATTTGAAACTCTGCCTGTCTCCATAAATAACCTCCACAAATAAATATAGTTTCAACTATATAAAAAAATATATAACACAAAAACCTTTACAGCATAAATTTATGAGGTGGTGGTGTCAAGCCTTGTGATTTATTCCAGTACCTCTGCTTTTTCTCAACTTTCAGCTCCTGGAGTTCTCTCTAAAAATAAACAATAAAAATATTGTGTCCTTCATGATTATTGATAAAAGCCTGGGGGCAGGAGTCAAGCAATGACTTGTGAAGAAGGAGGTCCGGATGTAAATAAAAATAATATGATCTTAAAAAATAAAATATTTATTAAAAACCCTCCAGATGAGTTAATTCAGTATTTTTAAGATGCCACTGGCTGATAAACTGACAGAAAAAGCCAATAAAAATCCTACAGACTTGCCTGTATTATTTTTGTAGAATTGTACACCTAGTAATGATCTGATCCCACTTCTCTAGGTAAAATACTGGCTGATTTTGTTGTTCCAATGTGCTAAAAGCTATTCATATCATAAATTCTAAGAAGCAGAATCTCTCACTTTCTAAATCACAAGACAGAGCAAAGGCTTCAGCCTTATTAACAGAAAACTGAGGTAAAGAGGTACGTGACCAGCTTATGGCAGATCCAAGAACTGAACATAGATTTTGGATTTTCTGAGTTACAGTCTTGTGGTCAAGGCAGAAGGCTGGTCTTCTTTTCACTTAACAAGCTATTGAAGCCCAAACTCTTATTTAAAAATGGACAGTGCAGATCAGAAACAATGAAACAGCAAGAACACTTGGAGAAGAAGCCCTCTTAAAGGTAAACCATTGGTCCTTCTAATGTTAACATCTGCAAAACTTGTCCCCAACACGCCATCAGTAATTTTTCCAAGAGACCAGACTCAGAATTCATACCAGTTTCTGTATCCATCAGGCAGGACAGGAATCACTGCAGACTGCCTTTGGTCTCTAGAGCCATTAGTCCTGCAGCTTCTCATCATACTTACGGACTTTGTATCCCAGCCTTTCAGCATGAATCCTCTTGGCCATGAACTGCCCTTCAATCAGTGCTCGTATTTCTACTTCCTTTGGAAAGCTTGAAACCTGTACCAAAGAGGGAATGAATTAACACCTTACCCAGCACACAATGCCAAGCTGCAGAGTGGTTAAAAACACAAGACAGGTTTGTAGTTGATTATCGTTGTCTTTACCCTGAAGTCTGCTCTCATCTAGGCCCAGTTCTTCACTCACACACACAAGATGGGCCTAAAGGCTCATGGAGAGCACAACCCATAACCTCAGTGCTGCTGGCAAATACATTGAACTTGAAGTTGATGCACAGTGGGAAAAGGTTCAGAGCAAGCTGTAAACTTCTCCCTATGCGTTTCCCATCACCAAGAGCTGTTTAAGAATCAAAATTAAATATAAAATTAAATATAAATATAAAATACTTCTATTTTATGATATAAAATATAAAATTAAAGCAAATAGATAAAATTATATAAATATAAAATTAGAGCAAATAGATAAAATTCAAATGAATTAAGCAATGTCACAGAAGTTTAAATCTATTTTTGTCTGCACAAAAATGAAGTAATGTAATCTTTTCATTAAGTTATTTCGTTCCTGTATACAACATTTCTCTGTCCTTTCATCAACAAGACAGGCAAGGGAAGCATCGGAATATTGAACTGCAAACAAATACAGGGAATCCTTCACATGAAGTTGAGTTTCTCCATGAACTGCAGTAAGTGCCTACATTTGTGTAACAGCCAGAAGTGATTAAGCATTCATTTAACAGCCAACACTTAAGAGAGTAGAGCTGCACTGCAAACACCAGATAGCATCAATCTCTGTTCACCTACGTGAGGTCTAATCGACTGGGAGTCATGATTGATCAAAGACATCTCTTGAGTTTCAGTACCACCCAGAAAGTCAGGCATTTAAACAACATCCATTCCTCAAAAAAAAAAAAAAAAAAAAAAAAAAAAAAAAAAAAAAAAAAAAAAAAGGGGGGGGGGCGGAGATACAAAGAACTTTCCATAATTTAAATTCTATTTCATTCCGCTTGGACTTGAGCCTGTGCTTACTTACAAAGCACTGTGTGACTTGTAGGTTACTCCAAGTCACCCAGGACAACAAAATGAGGTCTTCAGTTTACACACACATAAACAAAATATTACAGCCCAAAGTTACAACACACCCTTAGCTATGTGTCTGAAACTTAAAAAACAAGGACTAAGTCATGTACACGTGCTAAGTTCTCAGTAAGCTTTAAGTTCATCCTGTCCCAAAGACAGTGTTGATTTCAGTAAACCCACATTTTCCAGTAAAGAAAGTATATCATTAAAAGAACACCATATAAGTTCTAGTTCAGACATTGCTCCGTAGATGCTCTCAAGCTACAGACCAAACACTTCCTCGTGAAAATCATCCCAGGGACTTGCATCAATAAATGAAACTGAAAAGTAAATATTTCAGACAGAAAAAAAAACAAAGACAGTAGCAAAGATTTGAAGCCTTCACAGCACTCCTTCGAAGTTTGAGACATTAACTAGATTATTACTACCTTTTGGTTGTCTCTGTTGAATCTGTGAATCCCAACTGCTTCAGGAGTAATTTCCATCACATCAAAGTAGAAACCTGCATCAAGGAACATTAAAGAGTATCGTGTTTGCTCCCTGGCCCAAAGTTGGAATCTTATTTCTGCACACAGCTAAAATGATAATAGATGTTTATCATGTATTTGGACATTTGAGTCACCACACAGCCTGTTTCTTTACTAATTTCAGTCCACACATCCACTTCTTAACATGAATTCTTCATAACAGAGCATTCTTCAATGCCCTGAGCCAAATGGGGGAATCCCTGGGGCCTTCCTGTGCAGAGCCAGGAGCTGGACTTCGATGATCCCAATGGGTCCCTTCCAACTCAGGATATTCTATAATTCTTTCAGTTTACAAAATGTAGATCTTAAGCACGCCAAACAAAGTAATAAACAACCAGCCTGCAAAAGAGGATACATCCACTACAACACACATTTGCAAGTAACAGAGATAATACAAATCACAAACTAGAAATAGTTTGAGTAGGTCATATGCAAGGGTGAAAGAGGATAAAAAAAAGCATACACACAGAAAAAAAAAGGCAAGTTGGTTAGAAGAGTACAGGAATATTGGAACATTTCATACCCTGGATTAGATTTCATGAGCTTATTAGAGAACATCAGATATTTTAAGTCACGAAGCAGAGCTGGTCTCTGAATAGTTTTGATGAGATCTGAGGAAATGCTGGAATGCTTTGTAGACAGCTAGACAAAAACTGTGAAAAAGATTTCTTTTGTGTTGATGGCAAGAAGAGTTGGTCAGAAAAGATATTCAAGGAACAAGACCAGAAAAAATGAGGACAGAAAAACTGAACAGAATAGCTGAGAAACTCAGGAGAGTTTCCAAGGTTGGGACCTTGGAACAAAACTGTGCTGCCCTATGAGACCTGTGATTATTGGCAAAATAAAACCCAAAATAATACTGTGCTTTAGCACACATAACCTTTTTGGTTAAACATTCTGCAAACTTGCCAGTAAGCAACTTTGTGTGCCACAGATCTGCAGGCCCTGTCAGGGGAAGCACATCCCAGCATTCCAATTCTGACCTCCAAACCTCTGCAGAAGTTTGGAAGCCTCCTTCAGAAATTACTAGCTTTAAACATTCTACAGCTAAGATGTTACTAACACCCTTCCAATGACTAAAATAGATCCATAAATATAATTTTCTCATACAACAGGGAGTGCAGGGAACAAGGAATAAAAAGGGGGGTATTTAACCAGCTACGCCTTTGCTTTGCTTCCCCCAGGCACTCAAATTATGGAGATTACTGCATTTTTACAGGTACACCCAGAGGTTGTTCTAGTATATAGGTAATTGAGGATGACTTCCATGAAACACCCATTTTATAGAAGAGTGAGATATTTAAGTGAATATACTATAACACAAATTTTAAAACTTTAAGGCACTGTCCTGGTTCAGTAACAATATTTTCACCAACTTCCAATTTTTTAATACTGTCTAAACTGGCTGACTTTGGGGTTTTAGAATAATTTCTTCCCATTTTCTAAAACACCTGAATTGATTTGTCTTCTAGTGAAAAGAGATTCCCAGTCATTTTCATACCCCGCAGAGACTGGAATTGACAGACAGCATAACAGAGCTTCTAAAAATGAAAAATCTAGTCTCCCAGTGTCAAGTGGCTCTATCCTAAATTCACTTTGCTAAGGAGTGAAGTCCTCTATAGCTTAAATATCTACATTTAAAAACTTTGCTGCCTATAACTTTTACATTAATTTTACTTGTATCAATTCACACCTGAGATGATGGTGATGATTTCAAACCCTGCTCTGCAATGGGTCCATTTTAATCTTGCTTAGACATGTGCTCACTTTTCAACAGCTTATTACAGAGCTCTATATTGGACTCGTTAAACTGTGGGAAAGAAAATAATGTAAAACTTCAAATCCATGGGTTTAATTGTATTTTTAAAATATTTCCATCATCATAATTTTGTTACGATTCATTCACTAACCGTAACATGGGGGAAGAAACAGGGATGAAATGATTCTGTGACACACTGGGGAAAATGCAGGAAATCTGGGCATCCCTTGACATCACTGCTTTGTACACATGCATGAACAAGATTCTAGAGTAATGACTGAGAAAGAAACGATATGGAGCTACTTAATTCACTTGGTTTGAGTCTTCAGAAAAAGAAATAAACTTTAATGAAAGCCTCCTTCAGAAATTACTAGTTTTAAACATTCTACAGCTAAGATGTTACTAACACCCTTCCAATGACTAAAATAGATCCATAAATATAATTTTCTTAGTCAGTGAATATTGAAGGAAATCACTGTGGTGACACTTAGGCTGTCAACAGAGCCTTTCTAAGTACATGTTAGGCATTTTCCTTGCTCTAATTAACTTGATTCTTGACCTTTATCATGACCCAAGTAAAAAGCAGGTACAACACCTACTGCAGGGTGTGTCCAAGAAAACCCTCAAAGTCCCACTCCTGCTAAGGTTCATACCCAAGTTTCCATTGTTTCCAGCAACAGTTGATGATAAGGCTTTGGAGAATTCATCCCAGGAGCCTGAAGAACAGTCATCTCTGATCCTCTCTCTCATCAGAGAACCATTCTTAAAACTGAAACACACAAACACACCATATGCATTTTCCAAAATGTTTACCTCTAGATTTTTAAGCGTTCTGTCCCTTTACTTCATATTATTGTTTAGTTTATCAGCTGAATAAAGCTGGGCAAGTTAAAAGGTACAATCACTTCATTATGGAAAGAGCTAGAGAAGGAAGAGTGAGATAAGAGAAAACAACTTTTACAGGAGGTGCTGAGGAACACAGTGCAGAGATGGTGATACACTTTTCTCCAGTGAGGGTAGATCCAGGCTGGCAGGCCATGCTAAACCCAGGCTAGCTCAAAACAGCTGAGCCATCTCCTCAGAGAAGTGCCCTGACACCACTCACTCTGAGATTACTCTGCAAGGAGCAGCAGCAGTGTCTCCACATTGCATTTATCATTTCAGGAGCACGGTACCTGTATGGAACCAGCTTGGGTCCAACAAGGCTTGCAATTCTCTGTGCCAGGATCTAGCAAAGGAAAGCACCACAGCCAGCAAACAAACCATGCAGTAAAATATTCATCTCTTCATTTTTTATGGTCTTTGCACACTTTACGCTGTCACCTCCTTTGTGACTATCACACTCCTGAAAAATACTGCAGCATTGGACACATATCCAGGGGAAAGCAGCTTGAACACTCTCCAGCACAGAGTTATCAGAGCAACTCAGCAGGAGAGGCACAGAAATATCAAAAATGAGGGCAAGGAAATCATTGAACTTGCTCAGTAGCACCTGCTGAAGTTATTTGAGTTTTCTCTACAAATACACTGCCTGGTAGCCCAGGCATTCTTTTTCTACTGAGGGTACCCTATTAAGTCTAATATTGTAGAAATCAGGAGGCATTAGTGCCAAAGGGGCAGTGTCAGGTCAGAAACGACTACAGGGAAGGAACAGGAAGGATTAACTCAGCACTACCAAGGCCACCACCAAACCACATGTTAAGCTGCAGAAGAAGAACAGCAGCATAACATTTATTCAGAAGAATGCCTCAGTATCTGCTTTCCTGACATGAACAGGTTGTTTGCATAGCTCTTTTACACAGCAAAAGTAAAGAAAACATTGGGTAGAAGAAAAACTCAAATGTAAATTAAAAACAAAGCAAGCAAACAAACAAAAAACCACACATAACAAAACAAACAACAAAACCTGCTGAGAAATCACACAATAAAACTCAGTAACTTGCAACTGACATCATGTTTTTGAACTCAACTTCATGAACACTGTTTCCACTGTCATCTACTAGTGTACAGGTGGAACTCCACTACAGCTCCAGGGCAGACTTGAGCTTTGCTGAAGACTTGAGTTTCAAGCTTCTACAATCCAGGGGACACAGGACACAAAATTTATCTGTATATTACTTGCAAATATTTGCCAAAGCACTATGACCTGGATTGGAAGTTTTAATCCAGAATACAGTGGTTCAGTGAGGGCAAACACAGTTCCAGACCACTTTTCCATCTACTTGGCTGGCAAGGGGTCAAACTACTCCCACATCACAGCAGCCAAAAGCTACCATGAGGATCATTTTCTCAGCTGGGTTTCTTGAGATCTCAATATTTCCCTCAAGCAGAGCCCTAAAACATCCCTGAACAGCACTGATTGTGCTCCTCTCTGGAAAGGGAATCTTCACCTACTCCATTCTGACCCTGCTGGACCACTAGAGGAGCACAGAAGTTACACAGCCTGCTCAGGTTTCACACATTTCACATTCTATCTCAGCAGATTTGTTATTCCTGTACATTAGGTGTATTACCTGAGACACACACTGAACTGGCTCTACCCGTACGCCGAAATAATTTCAGCTTTTTATTGCCATGAGAATTTATCCTCCACAACTCTGCAGCTTCAGTTCCTCAAATTAAACAATAGGAATGCTATAACGTTGATGGAAATGCTTCAGCAGTAGATTGCCATATACCGTAGAGAATGCTGAATGTTCTATTCATTATCATTTCACAAAAGAAATAAAAAGCACTAACACAGAGAAAGAAATATACATTATTGATCCCAGATGTACAAAAAATAAATGATATTACCATAAAAGTGCCATATATGTTTGAGAATCAACAGGATTGCAGAGGATATGACCTTCTAAGGCAGGAGTTGGCTCTTGAATCCACAGAAACAATGTGTCACTTGTGCCAAGGCTAATCTGGAGGGGGAAAAAAATAATTGAAGCCTTATCACAATGTGCATGGAAAGCAATACAGAAATTAAATTAAAACCATTTGTTATTACCACTAATTGTTTTTAAATTACACATTAAGTCAATTGGATTCGTGTTGAAGCTAGCTCTGACTTAGGCTGTCATGCCAGTGAAATACATACTAGATGGAGACTTAGTTTTAATGTCTGGAGCATTAGTTAAAAATAGTCACAAGAGTTTACTTAAAATCTTTCAGGCAGCTTACAGATTGATAGAAGTAGAACAAGCATAAATCAAATAAACAGCAAATCAACACTAGCAGGTACATTTAACTGACAACCTGCAGCTATTTACATTTCAAGTATTTCAAGCATCCAAGGACACGGACAGTTTCCAGAAGTGTGTTTTGACTTACTGCAATGTCTCCTTCTTGAAGTCTCATCCCTGCCAATGATGCTGAAAGCAAAAACAATACCAGGTACAAAGGTAGTTCTTTGACCCAATTACAACCTGTTGACTGAGACACCCCAGGACATGACAAACACCATCTCAAAGTACAATATAAATGGCAAATATGCTCCTGATGGCCTTGGGCTATGCACCATTAAAGATGGGCAAAGCTCTTGGTTGAGGGAGTGATTTTTAATAAAATCAAAATGCTCAAGACAAAAGACTACAGACCAGCATGATTATCTAATGGTTTATGTATTCAAGTTTTTAAATACAGTGGACCCTTGATTAACAACACACTTTAAAGGAGGAACATTCCCACTTCCATCAGATTAATCACATATTTATTGGACTAAGTTGAATTTGGGTCTCTACAAAGGAAAAATTTGACTTTTGGGAAATGCTGAGTTTACCCAGCTCCCAGAATAAGAATGTAAAATGTATCACGAGGAAGCTTCTATCATGATTCAAACCTGCACAAGCTCCTGTAATACAGGTAAGTATCTTATTTTCACAATCTTGAAAAACAGAAAAATTTGCTTTACACTGAAACAGTCTCCAGGATTCAAAAAACTGACCACAAATTAACACCTTACCTTAGAAAATATGAGATCTATCAGTCTGATTAAAGGATAGCTCTAGTTTTTAAAGAAAGCCAACAAGGTCCATCTCCACCTTTTTGCTTGAAAAGATACAAGAGCATTTTTTAAACTCATATTTTCTAAGCTAAAATGTTAGCAGTTCATAGCAGGGATAGCTTCTTATGGGCAGGCAAACAAAAACTGAAGTTATCAAGAGGCAAATGAATTCACCTCTGATTGCTTGGCAAAAGAGCATTAATTTGTCATACACAGCTTATCCAAAGTATCTCTATCTCAGAAGAATCAGTGATGGAAGGGTGTTGAAAAGAGGAATTAATGCTGATAAAAACGATATTCTTTCATTTTATAGGCAGCATCTGAGAATCAGTAAGATTGATTTAGAATTTCAGTACATACATAACCATATCCTCTGAATCTTGCACAGTTAATCATCTCACCTGGATTGTCTCCTGTAAATGCTACTATTTTACAGTCTGGGCTAAACCCATAACGCTGAGTGTAATATGGAGAAATGGGCCCCTAAGGAAAGAAAGAAAGAGGAAAAAAAGCTCAAAAAGAAATGGAATGCAATCTTGCAAACAATGTATTGTAACACAGAACTGAAAAACCCTAGAGCAGCTACAAGAATAATTTCTGAGCATTTAAGGTATAAATGAATATTTTAAAAATTTTTGATGCACTTTTTTCATTGTTGTTGTTGAGAACCTCACAGAAATAGCCTCAAATTAGATTTTGAAGTAGGCTAGTAAATAGTAGCATTTTAGCTTTGGGTCTTTCTTCAGTTATTCACATCAAGTAACATAAACACATCTGTTTTGCACATATACATGAATATTAATAGACAGAAATTAGAAATTCAATGCAAACATAAGAGGAAACACAACATTAATATACATCACAGCATCAAAATCTTGAATATGACCCCTATTATTTTAGAGGTCAAGAACCATCTTCTTTTAAGCCACATTTGATAGCCATAGAGAAAAAACAGACGAAAACTATCCATAAAAAATACAAGGACATCTATAAGGATTTTTTTTGTATGTTCCTCTCCATTACAGATCAGCAGTGAATTCAGAGGGCTCAGGTCATGGGTGTCTCCACTGTCTCACCTGTGCACCAGCTAAAGAATAGCTGGTTTTGTGCTGGGTAGTAGGACTAAACTCATTTACTCAGGAGATGTGAGGCTTGATTTGATTTCACCATTATGCTACGTGAACTGAGGAGCTTTAAATATCCCAAATTATTCACAAAGATTACCTCATTAACTCTACAAACAGCTTAAAACAAGATCTCTGTCAGGAAATGCAAATGTTGGGTCCTGTTTCTGCAGCAATAAACACCCGTGCACAGCTCTGCAGTGACCAGGTGCTTTGGGGCATGGGAGAGGACCCCAAAGATTCTTATCATTGGAGAATCTACCAAAGAGTCTCTCATACAGCCCAGGGCATGCAAGAATCCAAGGAAACCAAAGCTGTGATGGGTGCCAGCTAACAGCTTCCAAAGATGTCTGCATTTGCTCTGACAAACACCTTCAAAACACAGCTGGAAGTATTAAATCAGCAGCGTTGCACACACAAATACACCCCACGTGCCAGTAGCAGAACTCCCAACAAAGCCCCAGTTGTTGCTTACAACTCTTCTAGACAGGCACATACCAGGACTGAGTGGGATGGTACAGGGCATCCTAGTCTCTCCTCTAATCCAGGGGCACAAGCATCAAGGCAGGACTTTGACCATGCCTTTTCCCAAATCTGCAGCAAGTTCATACCAGAACCTGCAAGACAGATCAAAACAGGAAGTGCACACGATTAAGCAAAGACCAGAAAATTCCAACAACAGAAAATTTACAGGTGTATGTTTTACATTTAAAGAGAACATTTCAGCTCTTCTGAGAATAAAGGATGCTGATAATTCAGCCTCTGGAGAGCTTTCACTTGTAAAAGTAGCAGAAAATGCCTCTCTGATGTACAGTGCATTTGGTCATTCACAAATTAGGAGTAAAAACAAGAATATCGATGCCTCCCCATCAACTCCCCCCCAAATCTTCCACCTTAGACAAAGACTTCACTACAATTAAGTAAAGGTGATGGAGCAATGTCCCTTGAAGATGTGTTGTGCTCAGCAGAGACCTAAAGGTGAAGAAATTCCACCTTGGGTGGGATGGCTTTACACTGTTCCTACCTTTGAGTAGAGTATCCTACAAGCATCTAAATCCAGGCTGACTAATCTTCCTCCATATCAACATTTCCCTTATCAATTTTTCAAATAAAGCCTCTAATTTTGAGGATAATTTGGTATCCAGTTTTGAATACCAATGCCATGATTTTCAGGAATGCTGAGCAGCCCATCTGAAATCTGTAACACTTGCAAGTGTGCAAACCTCTAAAGGCCAGATTCTGTGAACTGATTTACAGCATGCAATAAACCTAAATAACTGATTTGGTCTCCTATTTCCTCACCAGAACTATCACTAGATATGAGAAAGGCCTGTGCAGTTTTGGTTTGGTTTCTCCTTGCTCTTTCCTCACTTCTTTTTAGCTGGTTTAAAAGTTAATTGAAGTTGGTTAGTGGCCAAATCTCTGTAACATACTGAGCAATCCACACCCTGGCTTATGATTCTAAGATGCATTTAACTGCACATTTCATTAGCCTTGAAAATCTGTATATATTTCTGGTTAGTGCTGCTCAGAGACATAGTAGTCTTATTCTAGATTAATACCATTTTCATTTCAAAGACTGCTTAGCCCACTACTTATTTGTCTCAGAAACACAGCCACAGCCTCAGTTGAGCACAGTGGAAAACCTGATATTTCCTTCCATTCAGTACATCTTCGAGCTTTTTAAATCATAAAGATGGTGAAGTTGACACCACGTGCAGTGTCTGTGGAACAGCTTGCAGTGCTGGGATGCAGAGGAAGGATTCAACCCCCATCTCAGACAGCACATCACGAAGCTCCAGCACTGCTTCTGCTCTGGAAAGGGCCTGCAACAAACTCCCCACACCCTCTGCTGCTGGTTACATAACCACAAATGAGTCCACCCTATCAACTCACAGGAGACTTTTCCATACAAGCTTAAAAATGGGTTTAATGGCATTTGTAAACAAACTTTACATTTATCAGTCCAATCCTAAGCACCACCAGCGTGGTCTGGACCTAGTGCTCCACACAGTGTTGTAAACAGAAAGTGTTGCATACTCAAGATGAGACACTGGAATAACCCAAGCCAAACAGCAGGATATTGGATTATACTTAATAACAGAAAAACAGAATTAATTTTATCCAAATCAATCAATCCCATTTCAGGCAAATTAAACAGATTTAACATATTTGGCCTATGATGCAACAGCAGGAATTTGACAGAGCACAAAGTGCAACAACCCTCCCACAGGCAAAGGATGCAAATAACTTTCCTGCCATCAAAATCACTACTACTCACACAGAAAAGGAAAGATGGCAAGATTTACTTCAGCTTCTCTCAGTTCTCTAAGGGAGATCACTCTTGAATCCTGAAATTCCCTCCTTCCCAGGGTAAACTGTGTCCTGACAAGGTAAACTCAGCCCAGAGTCACCATCTGCACTTTTCAGAGGTGGAGGGTGTGAACAGCCACGTGTTCCATGCTCTCAGGCCTAACAGGGCTTTCTACAAGGAAATACACAAATCTATACATTTTCCTGGAGAAGTCCATGATTTAAAAGGCCAAGAACACCTTCACCAAACTAAATTAAACGGGGAGGAACAGAATCTTTAAATAAATAGGAATTTTCTAGAGAAAAGTTAGTTGTTGTTTTCTGCAGATTTTTTTATTAAACCCTTCTTGCTCCACACCCCACAAGCCTAAACAAACATTTCACCAGTATCCGCCAATGCAATTTTGCAAGACATTAGGGCAGCCTCCAGTCTTTCCTGCATAAAGCAGAAAAGCCTCTAATCTTTATACCTGAATGTTTACATTACACAGGAACAACACTTCAGTTTACTGACTGGTAGATGCAGTGGCACAAAGACTTTCAGATGCCCTGAGAAAAGAGAGATGAGGCAATTTGTCTCAACCTCAGAAACTCATTTTAAAAATGTGCAACAACTGGTTTAGAAGAACTATTAATCTGTTGGGCTGGATTCATCCTGTCCAGCTGCTAGCATGGGACTTTCTTGTCAGTGGAAAACAGAAAACAGAGCTGAATGTTCCTCTGATTATACAAGGAGTGATGCACACCGAGTTTCTAACTCCAGCACCTCTGCTCATGACCTACACCACAAAGTTCAACACTTAAAATTAGCAATAATCTGAGAAGGGGAGAAAACAAAAAAAACTCAAAGGCAGCCCTTTGACTTCTCACCCCATCAGCAGTGAAGGTCAACAGCCAAGGCCACGGCACAGCAAGAATCAAGGAAAGGGTCAATATGTGGATGAATAGATTTCCATATTTCACTGCAAGCACCTCTGACTTTTAGCACAGGATGACCAGGAGCACAATCAGGACTTGCTAATATTTACTACATATACAAAAATGTAAGAGCTTGAACACTTGGGGGAAAGAGGAGAATACAAACACTTTCATTACAATGACCCAGCGGTGCAGACTAACTGGTTTTATTAATCAACAAAGTAAAGATCAATATTTGCATACGTTTATAAGCAGTTAAGTGCATCTGTTTCTGCATTACAGCCCTCTGGATTGCCTTTTCAGTGGGCTGAAGCCATGAGCAGTGTAACTGCTGACACCACACAAGCTACAGGAGGAGTGAATTCAGCCCACCACACTTCTTTAGAAAGGGCTTCAGTCCAACATATCCTTTTTTTGTTAGAACAACAAAACCAAGTATGCTAAGCTACGATTTGCCTAAGGCTCTTAGAAAAGCATTTCAAAAGATAAAGCTTCTCTAGGTCAAGAGCTGAATTGCTGTTCTTTAAGGTGTCTTCTAAAAGAAACAATGCCCCAAGTGTTCAAGTTGTTTAGGTCCCAGATGTCTCTTACTTTTAACATCTGCACAATATAAATGAAAATCATTCTTCATTCCACTAGAAGGTAATTTCATTTTTTTTAAATCAATCACTCAGGGTGCTCAGCCATTCACAAGTGATTTGAACCTTACAAGATTGGACCTTTAAGAAGAAAAGGAAAAAATCCTGAAACTGAATAGCACATTTCCTGCAATAACCTGCAAATTTAGAGAGATAAGTTTTTGTGTAGAGCTAAACAATTTGACATGGTCTTTTAAAGACGATATGACCTGAAGTTAAACCCACAGAAATTAAGAATAGGTCTATTATCTGAATATTATTTTGAGAGATGCATTTTAAACTACAATACACAGGTGCAAAGTAAAAGATCAAGTGAATTGCAAGAAATTGTAAATGACAAGTAAACAAGTTTTTCAGCTGCATCCAAATAACTACTGCATCCACTATACTTACATTTTATTACTGGAATTAGAATTCTCTCTCATTGTATTAACAGAAGAAAGGAATGAATGAGGCAAAATATAGCTTACAATGCCAAAAAATCTTTTGTCTTGTAAAGAGAACTGTAACATCCTGCTTAGTTCTCTTATCTTTTTCCACACAAAGATTTAATAACTGTACATGCTCTGAACAGCACATAACATTTATTCAAGTTCTGTAAATATCCATAGGTGTAACAGAACAGGCTCTTCTGGAGCTGTTTGGAAAACGTGACTTATTTTCTAATAAAATTTTCCAGTTAAGGAAATTTTAATTTTCTTTACTTTCAAGTATTTTGTTTTCCAACGAATTTTCATGTTCTGAAATTGGAGAAGCATGGCTTTCCTTCACTTGCTTCCTAGCAGAAAAGGAAAAGTAACATTATCAAAAAATAAAAAAACAAACTCAAACCCAGTATATTCTTAATGCTTACAATTTTAAACATTCTAATCAAAATTAACACTTCATCCTCATTGAAAAATAAAAAATCAATATGTTTCTTTAGCAGAAAAAGCACCTAAAGATCTCGCTATGTCTCTTTGGAATACAGTGGGTGGCTGAGCAGCTCAAGTGCTCAGTATTTGGACCTGCTGAGGAGCAAAGTGCAAATCTCCAAAGAGTAACTGTTGCCAATAATACACCAAAAAATAAAATTCAGCTGCGAAATAGTTGGATAAAAGGACAGGACCAGAAAACAGATATAATAATCTCACAAGTGCTATAAAATAAGCATGGATTGCCTTGCCATTTCTGAGGTCTCGAGTGTAACTGATAGCAAGTAAGCTGACCATTTGCTAAAATTGAGGTGTCTTGTCTTCTCCTGTAAGATTTGATGGAATAACAAAGGAGAAAAAATGAATTGGTCTTAACACATGGGTGTCAACCACGTCTCTATAATGCAAAAATTCTGTGGAGAGCCTTGTTATCTAACCTTTCAGCTCTGAAATATATCTCCTCTTAGTTTCAGGGCAGAAATCAGAAATGATATTTAGAAATAACAGCACAGCTCCCAGGAAAATGCTCTCCTTTGTAACTGCCATTTAAAATTGCCATTTAAAAGCTGGATAACTGAGATAACACACAACAGAAAAGAGAGACAGTAGTCTTGTCACTTTTTTGTCTTTGTTATGATGAATAGAGAGATATGGAAGATTTTTTATTTTTTTTAACTGGGTTTAATACTTTTTTGCTTTATTTATGCTTTTCTTCCTGGTTCATTTTGAAAATATACTTCTGTTGTAGATCCATACTCCAGTTAGGTGGGGAAAAAAATATCACAATATACATCATGTTCACATCCTGGGCACCTCTGAGCTAAACCAACAAAACCAAAGAACAAATATCAGAATTCTGAAGTTTAGCTTAAGGTTCCACAACTTTCTGATGCCTCTAAAAGATCTTTCACCACTCCTTTATACATCACTAAATAATGAAAAAAGCTATAATTGCATTTAAGAATCTTTTCTGTGGATCCATTTGACAGAAGTGGGAATCAGAAGGGTGGGGATAGACAAGCACAGCAAACAACAAACTGAAAGGAGTCATTCAGCTTAAAATCTAATATACTTGTCATTAAAATTTAAAGACTGAAAACATGTGCTAGAGTCCTTGTCACCCATCTATGTAAGGTGGAGGTGGAAAGGAAAATTTCGTTGTTAAATTGTTACTGTGAAAAAAGCCCACGCTTACCATCACTGTAATCAATGGGTGCATAAGTTCCTAAGAAAAGGGAAGCTGCAAAGCTGCTGACCAAAGAGATTCTCTGCAAAAAACAAAAAAAAGTGAGAAATGTTGAGTCCCATCAGTATTCACTTCAAAGAAAGCAACTGGAAAGCAAAGAAATTAATTGGAAGCAGCAAATATTAATAGATGTTTAAGGTTAGGGCCAGAAAGCACACAAAAATACACCTAGAAGGATTATTCAGTTCTGATCATTGCAGTAATGCAGCACATATCAATCTAAAAGTAACCCCATGACAAAAGCTGTTAATAGCTCTGCCTTCTGAAACATGCAAAACGCATGTATGTTAGCATACTCTGTATTAGCATGAATCCACAACTTCAGTCAATCACAGAATCTCATTTCAAAGAAAAATGCTTTCTAAGGGAAAAAAAAAAAAAAACAAAACAAAAAAACAACCAAAAATCACACACACACAAAAAATCCACACAAAACCAGCTGTGTGTTGATGACGGGGGAAATGCCCAGAACCATGCTCTGCCCCACCCAGAGCACAGGTCTGTATGTTTTTAGAAGCTCTGGCAAGGCTCTGCGAGCACCTTCAGCCCCTCTGCGTGACCCCTTGCCTTCCTTCCAGCTGAGACCCCAGCCCTGCCAGCAGTTACTCCCCGGAGCAGGTAATAACCAGCTTTGAGCTGAGCCACTGCCTGCAGCTCTGCCTCGGGGCATGCTCCACCTGCATGAAATCCAGCTGTAGGGCTGGCCAGAAAATGCCCCACATGACCCAAGACACTGATCCACCAGGAACCTGCTTCCTCTTCACATGTGCCACGTGAACGACCGAGTTAACCAGCCACCACCAGGCTTTCTGCAGGATCAGCTATTGTCTGTTTCCAAGAAGCTGGCACAAAAGCACACAAATTCCTCATTCCGTGCTGTGACTCGCTCAGAAGAATACAGTTGTTACCCAATAACTAAACAGAATCAAACCTCTGCTGGTGGAGTGAGCCAGCAATGACAGTTTTTTTATTAATGATCACAAAACCACTGCTTCACACAGCATTCAAGGACAGCCTATAGCCAGAGCTCTAAGAGGTGGTTGTAATGGCCAGGAAATTTAATGATGCACTTGTTCTTTGTGCATCTATCCCCAAGAATATATCACATTGTGCTCAGATAACAAAGGCCTACCTTCCGTGGTGCCCCAGTGGGCACTAGCTGCCTGAAATGGAAGGAAAAAAGGATGAAGTTAAACTGTGAATCAGCCAGTCAGTTTAGCAAGCTGACCTACAGACACAAAAGCATCCACCTTCCACGTGTCATTGAGACTGCCAAGCTGTTAAGTGCTCCTTGAGGGTCCCCAAGAGCAGCTCTGGCAGAGAGATATTTTGTGCTTGAACACATCTTGCATAAGCTTTATTGCTAAAAGTTGCCATCAGTTCAAACAGCCCTCAAAGTCTGAAATTGGTCTGACCAGTTCTCAGTTCCATGGTCCCACTTCCCCCATTGACGTATCTTGCTTTAAATTTAGTCTTAAGCTTATGATCAGACCCTGTTAGTGTTCTGTTTCATCTCATATCTTACTAGTTACAATGAGAATGTAAAAGAAAGTAAGGAAATAAAATGTAAAATTAAGCATT
The DNA here is from genome assembly GCA_013397975.1 of Machaerirhynchus nigripectus. NCBI lineage: Eukaryota > Metazoa > Chordata > Aves > Passeriformes > Dicruridae > Machaerirhynchus > Machaerirhynchus nigripectus. Next base: position 1,616,777 of record VZRQ01008389.1, on the reverse strand, counting down.
CTCCCACTATATACAGAGTCAACTTTGCAACTCACTTTCTCATGAAATGAACTACTTCATACAGGGGTGAGATTTTAAAAAAACACCCAAAAAATTATTAATGCTATCAAGAACTGAAGTAATGGAAAACCAGGAGCATCCTGGCTTCATGGGTCTGGATGTCTGGCATATTCTAATCACAGGACAGGAGTCCTTCCCTCATTCACATGATTTTTTCATGGAGTTTTAACCTTGCTTCAAACCATGGCATTTCAGTCACAGCTAGATGCAGAGTCAACAAATGGAAATAGTAATGGAAATGCAAGTTGACTTCTGAAAATTAAAAATCAGGAGGAAACCAACAACACAATGCAATTAAAATGTACTGATAGAGTCAAAGTAACTCCTCAGTGGAAAATGGAAGCTACTTGGCCATGTTGAAGTAGATGAAGTTCACACAGCCCCACGTGCCCAGCCTGCCCAGGTCCCTCTGGATGGCGTCCCTTCTCTTCAGCATCAAGTGCCCCACACAGCTTGGTGTGGCTGGCAAACTTGCTGAGGGTGCCCTCAACCCCACTGTCCACGTTGTGATAAAGATGTTTAACAGCACCAGTCCCCATTCCAACCCCTGAAGAACAACACTCATCACTGGTCTCCACTTGGACATAGAGCCACTGACCCCAACTCTTTGAGTGTGGCCATCAAGCCAATTCCTAATCCACAGAGTTCTCCCTCTGTCAAATCCATTTCTCTCCAGTTAAGAGACAAGGATCCTGTATTGGACAGTGCTGAACACTTTGCACAAGTCCAGGGAGCTGACATCAGCTGCTCTTCCTCCACAAACTCTGATGGTGCCCATCACAGAAGGCACCAAATGTTTCAGGCAGTGTTTTCCCTCAGTGAAGCCATGGTGACTGTCACCATCACCTCCTTATGTCCCATGTGTCTCAGCACAGTTTCCAGGAGGATCTGCTCCACGACCTTGGCAGGCACAGAGGTGAGACTGACCGGCCTGTGGTTCCCCAGGTCTTCCTTATTTCCTTTTGTAAAAATGGGGTCTGTGTTTCTTCTTTTCCAGTCAGTGGGAACTTCACCGGAGAGCCAAAACTTCTCAAATATGCTGGATAGTGGCTTAGCCACTTCATCCACCAGTTCCCTCAGAACCCATGGATGTATCCCTTCGGGTCCCATGGACTTGTGCAGCTTCAGGTTCCTTAGATGGTCTTGAATGTGATCTTTTCCTACACTGCATGGTTTTTGATTGTCCCAGTCCCTGCCTTTGCCTGCTGTGACTCAGGTGATGTGGCTGGAGCTCTTGCCAGTGAAGGCCAAGGCAAAAAAAATCACTGAGTACCTGGCCTTCTTCACAGGGTAGTCAGGTCTCCCACTTTCTTTTGGAGAGGGCCTACCTTTTTCAAAGTCTTCCTTTTATCACCAACATACCTCTAAACACTTTTCTTGTTGCCCTTGATGTCCCTGGCCAGATTTAATTTTATCTGGGCTTTAGCTTCTCCAACCTGATCCCTGACTGCTCAGACAACCTCTCTGTATTCCTGCCAGGCTACTGCCTTTATTTCCACCTTCTGTAGGCTTCCTTTCTGTGTTTGAGTTTGTCCAGGAGCTCCTTGTTCACCCACACAGGCTTCCTGGTGTTTTTGCCTGACTTAACCTTCGTTGGTATGCATCGCTTCAGAGCTTGGAGGAGGTGATCCTTGAATATTAACCAGCTTGGGAGAGCCTGTATCCTTCCACTGCAGCACTTCAGGAGGCACCCCACCATGTCTCCATGATGACAAAAGGACCAAAACCCTCTAACTCCTGTTTATTCCCCATGCCACGTGTGTTTGCACAGAGGCATTGAGGCTGGACCCCCAGTGAAGGTGACTTTACTGGCTGCTGCTGTCCTTCAGGTGCTCTCCTGCTGACCTGTCACCCCTCTCCAGGCTCTGGGTATCTCCTTCTGGCACTGGCACCAAACTGGTAGGAGTGGGATGAACTGAGGTTCTCTTCCACCTACAACTTCAGTTTAAAGGTCTATTCACCAGCTTGAGAAATATAACACTGAAAATTGAACTGATGTCTGATTTTTATCTGCCTAACTACTAATAATTTAAGAAAATTTTAAAAGAAAATAATTAATTTTTCGATTTTCATCCTAAATTCAAACACAAGAATCAAAATAATCTTTAGAAAAAAAGTCGGTAAAAACATCTGCACAAAATTCATTTTAAAAGATTTTCAACCGTGTTTTCCAATAAGGGAATTGAAGTTAAGCCAACCTCAGTTTGCTTGTAGACCTCAGGATTCTGGCTGTAAATCTTTGCTATCTGGTTTCCTGTAAAACGCTGAAAAAGAAATGCAAATGCTTAGAAACACAAACCTTAAATGGAGTCAATAATCATTAACTCTGTGTAATGAGTTCAGAACATTGCACTTTGGATATTTAATTTGCCTGATGCATGATGAAAGTCAGTGCACAGCAGGCAATCTGCACTAAACAGGGTATAACACATAGTCTCATTATGAGAATTTTGTTCACCTTTTGAAAAAAAAGGCATGTGGAAAAGCATTACTATCCATAATTTACATTTCAGAAATGACAGTTCAATGGAATGAATCACACTTATTCTGTGCACAGGAACCAGCACAATTCAAATGCTGCCTTCAAATCCTTGAAAAGGTTTAAGCTACACAATCTATGTACCTGCCTGTGAGGCAGGTGAATTGAAATTAAAGCAGGAAGTTTCATACTCAAAGCAGAAACTCCAGCAGAGGCTAAAAACAGCTGCAAGAATATTCCTTTTTCATCCATGTATTATGTCAAATAATCAAAAAAACCTTCTAACACTGAAACCTTATCATTTAACAAGTGAAAAATAAACTGTTAGTGGTATACAAAGTCTGATTTCAACATTGGCCATAAACCTCGCATGATTATTCAAAAACAGAAACATCAGTTTGGGAGGTTAAAGCCTTATTCTGTTGAACCAAGAGTATGAGTAGCCAGGTGCTGAGATGCCTGGAGGGCAGCCCTGCTCCCACTCCACAACTCATTGTCACAGTTACAAGGAGGGAAGAGTCAGGAAGAGGAGACAAGTGACAGTGTATCTGTGACAGTGTCCCAAACCTCTGAAACACTTCTCTTAGGTCAACAGCTGCTTGTTAGCCTCCAGGGAATATTTAAAGGCCAATCTTTAAATTGCAGAAGTACCCTAGAGCAGTGATCCACAAATAGGTGTATGGATTTACCCTAAATAAACCTGCACCAAAAAACTGGATTGCCATCCCCATACAAATGTGGCTACACAAGATGCTCCCAGGGGACAACCAGGCCCTGAGACTTTAGGCATGGCCACCAAACACTGTATTTGGGAACCACTGGCCAAATGTTCACTCCAACTGCCTCCTGCAGCAAGATTTCCAGTGTTTGGTTCATTTCACTGTAAAATTTCCATATCTTCCTTTGTGAGACTAATGCAAAGCACAGTATGGTTGGAGTTTCTTCAAAAGCTCTGTCTTTCACAGTTACTGGCTGATGGTTACCTGCTGCAGTTCCCTGTGGTGACAGAATTGTTTCTATCAGAGGATTCTGCTGGGAACTTTCTCCCCATCCATTCCTTACCTCATAGGCTCGGGAGCCAGTGACACTCGCCAGGTGCTGGGCTCCCCCCACGGCTTTCTCCAGCGCTCTGCACTGGGAGGCTGTGCTGGAATCCATCCAGATGGGACTGTCACTGACTGAGAAACAGCCCTGTCATGAACAACACCCTTTATTAGGAAGTCTGATCTCTGAGAAGTCCCTGCTAGATTAATAAAAATACAGCAGCCGTATGTATCAGCTCACAGCTCAGTTCTCTGACGTGCCTTGTCCTTCTCTCAACAATTACAGAAAGCAGATACTGGGCAGAATGTTGGCCAGCAATGAAAAGTTCCACCCAAATTTTGCATCAGAGGGAAGCAACACTCTTTTTCAGCTGTCGCTTCACAGACCCTGGAGCACAATGTCTCAGTAGATCCTCTGGTAGCCAAAGCCTCATTCCTTTTTAGAACTCCTCTGCAAACCATCAGATTATCGTCCCACAGCTCCACTAACATATTAATGCATGGCATAACCCTTTTGAAATACAACGGAGGCTTAATACACTATTTATTCCAGCATTTTAATGCCATTTCCATTAGGTTTGTACAGATGAAACAGTTCCAAAACTAATGATTTAACACATCAGTCATACAAAAGTCTCCCTTTCAACACACATCTGTCCTTTGTGACCCTGAAGAAAGGACGGTAAGGGTCTTCCAGAGGAAAGCTGATTCCTCCCTATTTTTCTTTTTAAATAAAAGGTTGTCAAGTCTATGTTCAAAACTTACCAATCAAACACACAAAATATTGAGGTTCAACAAGGTAATTGGTTAGAATTTTAAGTGCACACAGCATTACACTTCCATCCTTTCAGAGGTAAGTGTAAACTTGCCTTTTTTTAGTAGATCTATTTTCTTATGAAATCACTTGCACATCCTGCAAGGAAAGTCAGGTACAACAGTCTTTTTCACCACAATTTTTTGTTAATACAAATATATTAAAAATGTAAAATACTTACAGATTGCTTACAAAAATATTACATTTTCTAAAAGAACAAACAGGCTGTTACTCTGACACAGAAAGATTCTGGGACACCCACTGGCACCTGTAAGCTTTTAAAGCAGCACATACTGCCGTTCAGGAGAAAATGAAATGGCAAAAGCCCTGCAACTGAAGGAATAACTGTTACATTTCATTTATGCTGCAGGGGCCTGCAACCCAGCCAAACTAGAGGAAGGAGAAAAGCAATGTGTAAATCCCTTCAGAGCTGTTGTGCACCCTACCTTTAGTGATTGATGTAAAGGCAGTTCAGATGTTGCATTCTTTAAAATCTGGATGCTCCCTTTTTTCCAGTACACACTCCCATGTTGCTGTAGGAAACACAGAAACAGGAGTTGGAGATGCCCTCCCAAGCTTCAAAGTTCATATTCTGATCTTACACTCTAAGGAACAAAAGAATCCTCTCCAAATTAGCACCCAAAAATGCTCTTTTCAAATCAAGGGTTTCATAAAAAAATCTTTAAGACTGAGCAAAGCAGACACTAAACCAGAATATTATTTTGAACTACAGAACCTTCTAGTGGGAACTATTATTATACTGCTGATGGCATTAGATATTTATTTGAGGGCTCTTTGAGCTGTAGCCAGGGCTCCACAGATTTAGTTCTGTGCTATTTCAGCACAGCCCCCTGATCCATCAGTTACAAGCCTGCCCACCTTGCTGGAGGGTGGGCAAAATAAAGGGAATATGGGCAGTCTGGAAATGCACTCCCTTTTTTCACTTGAGTAACGTGGGGTTACTTGGCAGTCCCCAACTTCTGCTCCACTGAAGAATTGATAACAGAGCCTTGATACCAGCTCTAATTTTCAGACACTTTGCTCAGACTTTCAACTGCAATCAATGAAACATGGAGATAAAAGCAAGGGTTTTGATTAATTAGCCCCAGATACACCAAGATGAATAACCTAAACCTCGCATGTCAGAATTAGCTATTGCTTTGGTGCTGTTCTCACCCTGAATATCATCAACCCAAAAGTTATAAAAGCCCTTGTTGATTCATTGGAGAGCTAGGAGGAGAGTGGCTAACTGACTAAATGTCAGGGTGAGTTTCATAAATCTCAAAAAAAAGGCATTATGTTACAGGCCAAATCACGGCAGCATTTTTCTCATTTTTGCATCAAAGTCTCCCATCATTTGGGTTTTGTTGTTTCTGGGCAGATCCCTGTCCTAGCCAAAAAAAAAAACTGCTCAGTGGGATGTTACTGTGCTTTTAGCAAACTGTGCTCCTCGCTGTTTTTTCCACCCCATTTTCCACAAGCACCTGGATCTGCTGAAATTCAAAATGAACAAAAATTAAAACGATGGGAAGCCAAGCAGTTCTGCACTATGCTGATCTAAACAACTGCGCTGCAAACCTCATCCTCCACTCCCACTACCTTCCAGAGATTGCTTTGTGTGCTTCAGGTGTCAAGTTCCCCTGAAGAATGTGTCTATGGATGCTTATGTAGAGGTCTAGATCTTATTTTATGCCATTACACTCTTCTGCCATACAATTGTTTAAATTTATCATTCTCCCTTATACTCTATTAAAGAAATACAGTAAAACTGAACTTTTCTTTAGAAACTAACCTGGCCAGCACCAGACAAAGCTCTGACTTGAGAGAAGTTAAAGCCTGAAGACTTCATCTTTTCCAAGATCATATCCAGAGCCTACAACAACAAACAGAATCAAGAATGACAGTAACGAGCTATCAAATTATGCATACTCACAATCTGGAATTAAACAGTAAATTCATGTCATCACTGATAAGAGTTCATTGGCAGATAATGAAAAATTAGCTAATGACTATGGACTTCTCAAAAATCTGCATAAATTAATTTATTAAGTGAAAGTCCATAAAAGAAAAGTTGAGTCACACACGGGAAAAATAAGATCTTTAAAGAAGCTGAATCACAAAGATTCTTTGAATCCTGAATAAGAGGCAAAAATTAAAGAATTCCAATTCATTAAAAAGCACTTTTAAGAGTGCTAGACACAAAGCAAGGTTATCTTCTTCTGTTCTTATTTTTGAAAATCTATGAAATCTTAATGGGGTACACTCTGCACCCAATCCTACAAGACATTAGATAACCTCAATACCAGTGCCCCCAGTGTCAGCAAATTCACAGAGTCTTTAACAGGAGGCTAATTCAAGTGATTTTAGTACTTCAAGCAGATAGGTAAATTTTGTTCTTGACACATTTTTCTGAAGTTTAAAAATTAATCTTTAAATTGTTTAATTTAGATCAGCAATTCCCAGACTCTCTTGACAAATGGACCACTGCAAGACTTCCAACAAAACATCATACATACCCATATCATCATATTATTAATTTAATAATTACAATCTTTCCTCTTCATTATGGTTCAAAAAACCAACTGCAAGCAAATTTACCAAACCTTTGTCAGCTACTGTGGATTACCAGCTGGGGGTTCTGTGACATTTCAAATATTTTAACTATTCAAATCCCTCTAGTAAGACAAATTTACATAGTACCATGGGAGAGTAAGAGTTGCAGAATCTGCACAGAAGTAAGGAAGGCCTTATTTTAAAATAGAAAAAATGCTGTACTTCAAAATAAACATCAGCCAAAGCTACTGGGAATCAGAGAATAAATTGCCCTTTCACCATTTACAAGTTGCAGCATCAATTGGTAAGCAAAGCTTATTCTAAAAAAATAGTTTAAGTAAGCTAGGTGCTACAAAAACACAGATTTAAGCAAGGTGAAGTGACAGCTGCCCCATTTGTGTATGAGGGAAAAAAACACCAATAGTCCTTTTTTCAAGTGAGGGAAAATCAGGAAGGAATTTGTCACACACAGAATGCTGTAATTGTAATTGTAATTGTAAAGAGTGAAGAAACAAACAAAAAAACCCATCAAAATGTTAGCAACTACTACTATGTTTGTTGATAGCATTTCTATTTGCATACCAAAGACACAGAACAACACTTCAAAGAAACAGAATATAAGCAAAAGCACTATGTTGATTTGAGTGATGAGTTCCACTATTGCTCAGAATAAACTTTCATTTCTGTAACAGCAAGGAAAAAGCTCAACCATATAAAGTTTGTTCATACCTTGACCCACATAAGCACTGGTGAAGTGACTGTCAGCCTGTCACTGTGAATATAGACTCCACCTTGAGTCCTACAGAAAAAGAGGATTTTCTCTTGGTAAATTCAGCAACTTTTTATCCCTGCCAAGCAGAGTTCTTCAAGTTTATTAATGACCTAAGAGAATTTGCAATGCTTTTATGTTAAGAGCAAGGATTGGTATTTGAAACATGAAAAAGTAAAAGCCAGCTCCTAGGAGGTGACATACTTGACCCAATTGCAAAGTAAGTAATTTTCAAGGAAAGGCCCTGATCCTGAAGTAAGATCTGTGACAGAATCCATTGCTGATACTGCTCATTGGCTCCATGTAGTTATTTCATATTTATTTCTGTCACAATTAGTGACTTGAACCCCAAAGATGAAGTTTGATTTTTGCTGTTAAACCACCAAGTAAATAAGTGTATTTTATTGAAACTTGTGACTGGAGGATGACATTTATCAATTCTAGCCTATTGTTTAAGTAAACAAATACTGCCATTCTACATCTTATTGTGAGATTTGAACAACTGAATTTGTCTCCAAATGCCTTTTAGATGTTCCCTTTGTATAATTTACTTGCTGTTCTGAGAGCATCCCACCCAGTCACGTCTGCAAGTCTGAAGTCACAAAAGAAAAAATAATGGTTTATTTACATATAACATTTTGGGGTACATTTTCTTTTCTTCTTAATTTATTTCCTGTTGGGAGCTCTTGTCATGTTTACATGCAAGGAAGGCAAGAGCATATACTACCCTTGCAGAGTGGGAAACATGAACATGGCATGACCTTTTTCCATGCCTCCATACGTATCAATGAGACCAAAAAGGGCAACAGTCCCCTCACCCCAATCCCCAAAGCTTTAAATTACATTATCCAAGTAAAATATAAAAAATAAAAAGCCTTACTTAAATTCCGGAAGGTCCTTATCAAAATGAACATTATCCTCATAAATGACCCTCAGCTGTTCATCAATTGCAATGACTTTCAACTAGAAGATATAAAACAGGAAGTTAACAAAATCTTGCAATAATTGAATAGCACTCATAACTCATTTATAATAATTTCATTTCCACAGACAAAATGGAAAAAAAAAAAAATCACCCCAAGGCATACTACTCACTGAAAGGATGGGCATAATTTTACATTAAACAAGTTATTATGTGAATTTCCAGCATGTCACCAATTCAGCAACATGTAGTTTTGTTTGTATTTCCTCTCCCCATTTTCTCTCTCCTCTAATTCACAAGATCGAGCTACAGGCATGTGCTAAAGAACAGCAAACATATTACCAGGTTCATTGCTTGCATCATAGTAGCCAGTGTTTCCAATTTCTCCAAAGAATACAGTATCTTAGATTAAAGATGCCTTCTTTTTTTTTTTTTCACCTCCTTTTTTTCACCGCCCATCTTACCAAGGAACCTTACAGACACTCTAGGGGACTTTGAACACCATCCCTGCTCCCCACATGGTGAATAAATCAAACTCTATCCATTTGGCAAAGCTCAGAGGGCATTACGTAAGTGTATTTTGAGCTTCTGCAGCATATGGAAAGCAACATCCCCAACTCCATAAAGCTGAGCCTTCTTGTAAGCAGAAATTAGAAGGGTACCACAACCTTTCCTCATCTATCTTCACTTAAGTTCACCTAGTTCTGAAGAAAGACAGTAAGAGCCAAAGAAGAAAAGTGAGAAGGTAGCTCACATTATGTGCCTATTTCAACCAGGGAGAGAGAGCAAACTGCTGCTAAAGGAACTGATAAAAAAAATCCCTACAACGACTGTCATCTCAAGGAGCTCCATTCAAATAACAAGGCCATCCCCATTTTTACCATGTAGGGCCATTATCTATGCCCTGGCACAACTCATTACCAACCTGCACTAGCTTAAAAATGGCTCTGACACACTGCAGCCTAATTGGCTCTCTGCTTGCAGCATGTCCCCATAAAAACACTTGATTGACCTAACCTGGATGTGCCTTTTCAAGCTCCCAAACTTCATCACAACCATAATGGTGATTTATGCCTGAGCACCTATTTTTAACATATTCAGGCCTCTGCACAACTCGGGCACAGTTTCTGTTTGCAGTGCAGCAATACCCGGCTGTGCCGACAAATCAGAATTTCAAGCAGCAACCTGAGGATCCAGAGTCCCAGTCTTAATTCACACAAGGACACTGGGAAGCTGGGTTTGGGTGCAAATCCCAGCTCCTATAGCAGCAGGCAGAGGGGTCTTCATGCAGCCTGCATATAGAGAAGGGCCACAGCACTCATTTCCAGGATTTAACTCATCCCTGGCAGGATGGGGAAGCAGGACACATTCAGGCACACAGCCCACTGCTTCAGATGGGGCAAGCAGAAAGGGATGACGGGTGCATTTATGCAGCTGGAGGGGACATGAGAACAACCAGGTACATGCACTGTGTGCAGGCCATTGACATCTTAAAACACACAAAGTGCTGGTCATTATTATGGCCATAAACTAAAACACAGGAAGTTCCACTTCAAAAGGAGGAAGAACTCTGTTACATTGATGGTGGCAAAGCACTGGAACAGGATGCCGAGGGGGGACGTGGAGTCTCCCACTTTGGAGACATTCCAAACCCACCTGGCTGTGGGTCTGTGTCACCTGATCCAGGTGACCCTGCCTTGGCAGGGGGTTTGAACTGGATGATATCCAGAGGTCCCTTCCACGGAGTCACAGGATCGGTCAGGTTGGAAGGACCACAGTGGATCATCCGGCTCAACCTCCCTGCTTTAGTAGGTTCGCCCCAAACCACATGATACAGGATTGTGTCCAGACATCTACTGACTATCTCCAGCGAGGGAGACTCCACAACCTCTCTGGGCAATCCAACCCCAAGGACTGTGCGATTCCGTCATTCTGTGAATAATCTGGCATCAGCCGTGCCAGGCTGCAGCGGGTGCGAGCCCCGGGCAGGGAGCACCGCCCCGCTCCCTGCAGCCCCGGCCGGGCCCGGGGACCGCGAGGAGCCCCGCACAGCAAACCCGCCGCGGGGAGGAGGAAAGCGGGCGCGGAAGGCGCGGGGAGGGGACGGAAGCGGCTGAGAGGAGGAAGGCCTGGCCCCGATCTTGCACGGCGGCCGCGGAGGCGGCGGGGCAGCGCCGAGCTCATCCCCGCACCCCGCCGGGGCAGCCGCCGCACCCGCCGCGTTCCGGGCCCGCGCT
>VZRQ01008389.1:1472725-1605893 GCA_013397975.1 Machaerirhynchus nigripectus | reverse complement strand
GCTGCGTACTGAAGCCCAGGTAGCAGGGAGCGGCCATGGCACGGCACGGCACGGCACGGCCCTCGCCCTCACCCGGGAGCCGGGGCAGGGACCGGGAAGGGGGCGGCTCTGCTGGCCCTGCCTCCCCGGGCAGGAGCCGCCGGCCCGGCCCTGCGGAGCGGCAGCACCGCAGTTAATGAGTGCTCAGGGAGCAGGCAGCGGGACGAGCGCTCCATCCCTCGCACGGAGGGGCCGGGAAGAGCTCGGGGGTGATGCGGTGGTGGACTGAGGCCATGGTGGCGTGATGCTGTGGTGGGATTGTCCCGAACGCGGGCCCGTTCCCCGCTGCGCAGCCCAAATTCACACACCGGGGCGAGGTGATGCTGTACTTCTTCCAAGCGAGCCCAAGGTAGGGAGCTGGGTGGTAACACACAAAAGGCTGGCGCACAGGACTTCAAAACTTTACACTGCTTATACATTTTAACAAACAAAGGTGTCAGCTTTCATTGGTTACAAATTTCGTGACTTTTCCCCGCATTTCAGTCTGGGGTCCGTTTTCAGTAGGTGGTCCATAGGTCGGTGATCGCTATCACCCACTGCCACAATCACCTTTCCCCCAGTTACTGCTCGGTTCTGCTGAATTCACTCTCGGTGGCTCTTGTCCAGACAGCCCATTCATCTTGGGACTGTCGTCCCTTTTCCTTAAAACAACAGATTAGCCAAGTGTACGGAATTCACAATGCAGTGGCTTAATCATAACTGTCCAGCTACAGCTACTGGTTAGCAACTAAAAACCTGCAAAGTTTAACACAAAGCCTTGTTCAAATCTTGAGGGAGTCAGTGTCAGGATGATGGGATGGTGGGGTAATGTGGTGGTGGGTCACACCATGCCAGGGCTGTGCAAGGGGCTGCTGAGCATGGATAAACCAGCACCCATACATGGGATCCCAGCAGCAGCACCCAGGACGGTGAGAGAACACCAGAGCTGCCATGCAGGAACCACCCAGGAACCAGAATCAAATCAAAACAAGCAACCTCAAACCACAGTCCCAAGAAATTAATTACATTTTAATATCCCATTACTGGGATTAATATCCCACAGCCTTGTTGTGGTATCGCACTCTAATCAGCACAAACACAGTTACACAGTATTCCATTAAAAAACGCAGTATTGTTACTTTGGCTGAAATATTGTTTTCTAGTTTGCCCTTTTTCACTTGGGAGGGTTGGGGAGATTTTAGGTTGTTGCATTATCTGCCATAGCATGTGACAAGCAAAGCGGTGTTCCTTAATCTAAAGAAGACTCACCTAAAATATGCTTCCATTCTACAGTCAAGGCAGTATCTCAGCAGAGCCTTAATGAAGTCAAATAGGTTTTGCATGCCCAGGATCTTAAATTGTTTTTACAGTACAAACACTTAATTTGCAATAGCTCAGTTGGTCAGAGCATGGTGCTAATAATGCCAAGGTTGTGGCTTTGATCCCTGTATGGGCCATTCGCTTAAGAGTTGGACTTGATGATCCATGTGGGTCTCTTCCAACTCAGAACATTCTGTGATCCTAATTATAAAATATTATGAAATTTTGTAATAGACTGAGCATTTAAAAATACATCCAATGATTTCTCAAAGCCCTAACACCCACAGGTTTATACTTTTAATATTTTAATAATTATTACAAAGAACAACCTTCAAAACAATGGCTACCAGGCAGTGGTGGAATTTCCCTGCCCCTGAAGAGCTCATGCTGGATGAACTTGTCCTGAACAAAGGTCTCACTTAACCAGAGGCTGTGAAGGAAATAATGTTTTTGAAATGTTACCAAGAACTCTTTCCTCGGTGTAATATATACCAGAAAACAAAGGATCAAATAACACATAGAGGCTGGGCTTTTTATTAATGCAGAATGTGACTGGTGAGCCAGAGAGGAGAGGCTTGCTCAGCCCTTTCACTGGCTGCATAGTCCCTGTAAACAATAACAGATTCAAAGGCTGAGGCTTGAAGTGCTGCAATTTTCAAAAGATTTGACAAAATGAAACTGAAGCCTGTTCTGAAGTGTAAGAATGACTAATGACTTCAGAAGAAAAAATTAGTGGATTTTAATTTTTTAAAGGTAGGTATTGGCTGGTAGAAAGGCAACCAGGGTTTGTAAATAAATAAAGCAATCCTGTGAGGATGTAAGAATCAGTTATATTCTTCAGAAGTCAGGTCAGAATAGTCTCAAATAACAAGAAATCATTTGACTTAAACAGCACAGAAAAGCTGGGGCTGGGATAACCACCCTTGTATTACCAAATCTCCCTAAGTTAGGAACAAGGGGGCAACACAAGTCAGGAGGAGAATCCACTGAAGGACAAAGTGGGAATATTATTGTTGCTACTTTCACTGTTCATGTTTCTCCAAAGAAAGTAAGGAAGTTTGGAGAATCAATGCCTTACCCAGTCACTCTGTCGCCCATCTTTTCATCAAGGCAGTGTTGTCTCAAAATTATTGTTTGTGTGTGGAAAATGGGCATTGCTGCTGTTCTTTCTGGACTCAAATTCATGCTTGCAGATGCTGCCATAGCCTCCAAAAATGTTTCTTGAAAGCAAAGAAGGTTTAGCTATGCATTTATCAGTGAAGTTGCATTCATGTACAAGCGATGTTTTAGCACTGACAAATCCAGAATTTCCAGAGGGGATGGACAAAATGCCGTTTATAATTGAAATGTCACCACTGCAGATTAACAGCTTGAGGCAAGGCAGAGATTAATCACTCAAGACACATGGAGCAGAGTAAAGGGAAAAGTAAGTTTATTCCCCTTTTCCTATTAACTAGTTTCTGACCTGATGGAGAAGCAGTACTTCCATGCTTTCCTAGGCCCTTGGCTGTTTAGATAAGTTACAACAAGGATGCCAATAAAGCTATTTTTTCTTTCCCCCTCAGTCAAGTTAACTGCAACTGCACATTTATTTCATTTATTTCAATTTATTGCAAAACATAAATTAACTGTATTCTACATTTCTACATTTCTGAGATTTTTCACTTTTTAGTCTCACTTCCAGTATCAAAACCTGCCTCTGATCTCAGCTGCAGCCTGATATCAACTTAGGTTTAACTGCACTCTTCAGCTTTGCACAGGGGAACTCCTTCGAAAACAGTGATAGCCTAAATTCCAGGCTTCATTATCATCACATCATCTGAGACATGCCAAGCTGGAGTGCAGATAGACCAGACCTTTGATGGAAATTAGAATGACTGCATTGACAGCAGTCCAGCTAGCCTGATTTATACTGGCTACATAATTTAATGGGTTGTGGAAGGACTCACACCTTCACAGGGAAGTCCATGGGCAGCTACAAAGCTACCAATCCTGCTTCCAGCAGTAGATTTTGGGCACCTAACTAGTTATTCTAAGTAGCAGGGCAGACAAGTATTTCTAAGGTACATCAGCATAGGTGGGCACAGCAGAAGCAATGGGACAGGTAAGAGTCACTGCACATAGAGACTTAAGTTACGAACATGCAATAAACCACAGCAGGCCATGTTAATACAAGCATTGTTAAGCCTGCTGGCACAATTATTCTTTTCCCAGTAAGAAATCTTGTGGCTCTTTAATTAGCCTCAGAAACATCAAACATAGTAAGCCGGGTCAGATACAAGCCAACCTTTTTGCCAAGTGACCTGAGTCACGTGCACTGCTGCTAATGAGGTGGGAGACGTTTGCAATGTTAAGCTCCAAGTAACACAACAATAACACATTAACACACATCATGTTAAAAAAAGAAAAAAACCTCAGCCTGAGCACTAGACCTACCTGCTGGAACAATATCTGAACAATGGCAATGCTCTAAAGGTCATTCCCTTTCTATTTAGCATTGCAAGCACTCTTATCACAAAATCTCCAGAAATGTTTAACCAAGTACTGAGAATATAAAATACCACAGTACCATAAATTAAAAGATGAAGTTTCTGTTCTTTTTATTGAGATGGCATTATAACACCAAAAGTGTTTTTCTTTCCCTAAGTATGTGCTTATCTGTTTAAATTATTTTTGCACATGATCTGTCATAGCCATTATGTTTGTCCATACCTCCAAATGCAGTGGAAAGCCTCATTATTCACTCTGTAAGAATAAGAACTCGGTGTTTAAAAGCAATGGATTGAGGTGGCTGATTTTTTACTGGCTGTACTGTGAACACCTGAATACGAGGAACTCCTTTACTGTGCAGTGAGCACACACTGGAACAGGCTGCCCAGAGAAGTTGTGGAGTCTCCCTCACTGGAAACATTCCAGAACCATCTGTACACAATTCTGTGCAATGTGCCCTAGGACAACCCTTGAGCAGGGATGTTGGACCAGATGAGCTGCTGTGGTCCCTTCCAACCTGACCCACTCTGTGATTCTATGAAGGCACACACAAAGATCCAGCAAAATCCCTGTGAAGGAGTTCCACAAGACGAAGCTCAGAGCACAGCGGTTACATAGAGACTGAAAATGTAGATTATTTAAGTATAGTAATTATTCCACAAACCTACTGGCTGATTTAATTTTTTGACATGTGCATATTCAAAATGCCAGGTGTGGTACTGCATTAACCAGTTAAAGCCGTTTACAAAGAACTCATGAAGATATGGTGCAGGATTCCATATAAAAGCACTCACGAGCACACAAATAATGGATACAAGAAAAGAATTTAAATGATGGCTCAACTACACAGTCTCAACTATACCATCAGTTTCATAGGTATTGGTCAATTTGCAGCTTTTATCTAATCATGTACATAAAATCCTCCAATTTCACTTTTATTGAATTCAGCAGAAGATGTTTTGACTTCAGTGGGTACTGAATCAGGCACTGTGGAATTGTATCTGGTTTTATATACTCTAGTTTTACAGATGTAATTTCCTTGACTCAATTAGGCTACCAGTGATTATGAAGTGCAGTACAAATTCCTCATGAGATTTCTGCATGGAAGCAAAGTAAAGGATGCTTCTGAATAACAAATTATTTTTAGGATACTTTCCTCCTCTGCACAGACTTCAAGACCACGTTCATTCTCACAATGGTAATAGTACTTAACCATCCTCTTTGGAGGACTATCCTAACTACAGCCATTTGCAAGGCTTAATAAAGTTAACGCACCCAGCAGATTTTCTTGAAGATGAATACCAAAATGGTTTGTGTTCTAATGCTCAAAAGCAAATATCTCAGAAGCAAGATGGTGTCATCCAGATAAAACTTTTCATTAACAACAGATTAACCAGTTCTTTCAAGCTGTACTTGATTCTTATCAAACTCCACTTACAGATAAGTACATCTTATTGATTAAAAGCAATCAAAGATAAACTCATTCCTCCTCAAACAATGCCTGAATTGGAAACTAATAAGGGACAAACCTTGCACTTTTCAGCGCCATCCTGCAAGGACCAAAAATCTTACTGCCATCAGGAGTGGATCACAATCCTGTAGTTTTCAGGTGGAAAAATCAAGGCAGAAAAGTTATATAGCTTATACAATTTGTTTTAGACCCTGCTTGAAATTCCCACAGAATTCCTATATGCCTCTTATGTCTACTGGGAGAACAAACAACCATAGGCTGTTGTCACCTCCCAGAACTGTAGCCTTCATAACTCCAAGGATAGGAAACAGCCAGAGAAGTAGTTGGTATAGAATAGGAGGCCAGGGAAACAGCAAGGGAAAATGTCAAAAGTTCATCTGTTTAAAATCTCTAACTTGTAAATATGTTCAGTTTCTTCTTAGACTTGCCTCTTCACACTGTCACTTCTAAAAGGGAATTTCAGAAGTTCTTGGTGGACAAGGATAGCAGAGCTGTAAAATGAACAACTCCTGACCCTCAGTTTTGGAGGCTGATTGTTTGCACAGGAGAGATTCCAGTCCTATCAGTGAGACAACCAACAGAGGGAGCAGCCTTCTAGCAAAGCAAATTTCAGCAATTTAGTTTATTTTTTTGTAGCAGCTAACACTTCAGAGGAATATTATTTAATCTTCAGCAAGTCAGGACAGAAGATCTGAGGTTTTAAAATGCTGCTTACATCAGGCACAAAAAACACACACAGAACATCTGCTGCATTTAACTCCTCACAAGTAGCACAACTGAATTTGACCTACAGGGATCCAGTAACTTCTGTCTGACCACACTTACCACCACAAAAAGAAAAAAAAAAGAAAAGAATGAGATCCTGCAAAGGAAACTGGATAGCACCAAGCTCCCAACACCTGCAAAGCCAGATATGTGAGTACTAAATCACAGAATCACAAGATTCCAGGTTGGATGGGACCTGAAGGATCAGCTGGTCCAACCTTTCTTGGCAAAAGCATGTAAAGCACAAGACGTTTGGTACAAAACCCTCAGTGCTAACTTGGTGTTCTTGATTTAAGCCTTTAGTGACACCCAGAAAGAGTGCAGGATCAGAGATATTTGGTATATGCCTACCTAGACACACTACCTAATTATATTTACATAAAGACACAAGGAATAAAAGGGATAATTAGAATCCTATCAAGGAAATGTGAAGATGGACTACATACAACCCAAGTTCACCAAACCTTCAGAGCAACCTGAAGGACAGCTGGAACCTTGGACATACTTGAACCCTTCAGGTCTGAAAGCACATGAAAGATCAGGTCAGAGGAAACATCTCGAGATCATCTTGAAAACTTCCATCATAGGATACTTCACCCCACTAGCAAGGACATGCAGAGAGCACCAAAAATAATCTTGCACCATCAGAAAGTCCTGTGCTCTACTCACAACACGCGGTAACTGGGGCATGCTTTAAGGCTGTGCTTTCAAACAATAGAAATGTGTGTGCTCTTATCAAAAATCTCACTAAAAAGTGAACAATTACTATTGATTCAACTATTACTGTCCAGAACCCAAATAATAGCAGCCACCTTGTTTCTATCTTTGTGTTATTACATTTTCTAACAATAAAATAGTCACTTCCTTACATTCCAAGATTGTACTTAAATTAAAATGTAAAAAGCACTATAAAAAGCTAGAGAAAGGGGATTATCCCAGTAACTTTCATTTTCCTTCTCAGTGCCAGTTAAAATCTACAGACATTTGTATTCTGTCTTTTTAACCTCCATGAATAGTGCTGAACATGTCTATAATTCAGCACACGAATATCATGAATAATATACCTCTGGTCTCAGGTGTGCAGTAAAACCCAGTGTTACAAGAAGTGCTTTCAGTCAGTTAGCCATTATGAGCATTTTTAATTATCTTTAAATCAACAATTATTCCTAAAAGGTCCTCCAAACAATTTTTAATAAAAAACTAATTTACTACACACAAATTAATTAGTATGAGATAAAATTAGTTGCATCTTTTTAAATGAGATTTTGCAACCAAGGTCAAGGGCAGTAAACATCTACTTCAAGTTCTAAAACCCACAGCTTTTGGACTATGAAGTATTCTCAATTTTTTTTTTGCCTCAAGGAAATGAAGAATTGGTTCCATTGTGATGGAAGAAAAGACTTAAGGGAAATAGGGCACTTCAGACTTCAGTGGATAATCAAGTGAAAACCACTCTGATGATGTTTTGATCAGGAGTTTGTTCAATTAAAAAAGAACAAGTTTTGACACAAACCTAATCATGGCAATAAATTTTCAGGACCTATAGTGCTGTTCAGAGATACGTGTGCCAGTGCTAGAAAATGGCTTGGCTGCTTATACTCCTCAGCAACCTACAGCCCAAGAGGAGACCTCTAACGTTCCAGACTCAGGCAAACACAGTCACGCCACTCCAATAGTGCCACCTGCTGCGTACTGGGAAAGTGCACAGGGCTCTGGAGCTCCAGGTAACTCAATTTAAAGATTGATTGACTGATTAAAAAGAAATCACACATTGGTGTGCATGTATGACAACAGGAATTTATTTTTATTTATTAGTAATAACTAAACAGGCAATACCTAAAAGGAATTCCACTATGATACGAGAACAGAACCCATGGGTAATCCGTTTTCAAGTTTATCCCAGTGGCATAATAAGGATTAGCTACATCAGCTCACTACACACCAAAGTCACAATTAACCTCATGTACTTTCTGATGTCACGCAGATTAGAACTGCAGTTCATTTTATTAATCATATCCTGGTTGCAAATTATTCACAAAAAACACACACACACATAAATATATGTCTATATATATACAGACACACAGACATGCCTTGATGGCCAAGTGTGCCTGCACAAACACACAGACACACAAACCCATACACACCTCCAGAGACTGAATCAATCGCATCTCAAATCCTGTGTGCAGTTTTGGGCCTCTCATGACAAGAAAGACAAGGCTGGAGTATGTCCAGAGAAGAGCAACAGAGCTGGGAAAGGGCCTGGAGCACAAGTCTGAGGAGGAGCAGCTGAGGGAGCTGTGGGGGCTCAGTCTGGAGAAAAATAGGCTCAGGGGGGACCTTCTCACTCTCTACAAATCCCTGAAAGGAGGTTGTAGTGAGGTGGAAGCCAGTCTCTTCTCCTGGGTAACAAGTGACAGGGCAAGAGGAAATGGCCTCACATTGCAGCAGGAGAGGTTCAGATTGGATATTAGGAATATTTTTTCATGGAAAGGATTATAAAGCATTGGAACAGGCTGCCCAGGGAAGTGGTGGAGTCACCATCCCTGGAAATGTTCAAAAAACACTTGGGGAATGGCACCTCAGAATATGGTCTAATGGTGAACATGGTGGCGCTGGGCTGACTTTCTGATGCTAAAGATCTTTCCCAGCCTTAAAAATTCCCTCAAGACTCTCTATTCACAAGTTTTTTCCTGAAAAAGAAACAAATTGCAATGTATATGGGATCGGCTGAGCTAATCCTGTTCCCAGTTCCCCCACTCTGCTGTACCACCTGGAGTCACTCCTTTCGTTTCACCGGGCATCTGAGTCCTTTATCCAGTTTGTGGTTTTATTGCTTACCTGTGCAACTGCTTGGGAAGGGACTGCCTTGTATAAACTACTCATGAATCTACACGTGATGGCTTTTCCATGATCCCAAGGGAATGGTACAGTACAATTAATAATAGTTTCTGATCAGATACAAACTCGTTACACGTTAAATGCTCTTCTAACGAGAAGTGAAGTGTGCATCTCTGAAGACAGAGCCTATGTTTCAGGTTTAAGGATGCTATCCCAGTAATTCCTCCTGCCACACACAGGTAGGCTGCTGCACAAGTCACTTTCACAGGAGGTCAGCGAGTCAAATAGTGTGACTGGAATTTTAAAAAGGTTGGGTAACTTTTATGACCATTAATAATGTTTGTATTGAATGCCAGCTCAAACTGTAATGAGGTTAATTAAATCTCCTGTCCCAATGTATAAACCAACTGCCTGAAGGTCCAGAAGCAGACTCCGTGTGACAACAACTCAGAACACTGGACAAACAAGGCAATTCAGTCACTGCTTGCTGGAGAGCACCAGGTGTTTTTCACTGCTGAAGGCAGAGTATCAAAGTAGATCTAACAAAACCATGATACATCAGAACAATTCTAACATGACATGCTTTTTCTGGGGTAGAGAGAAGCCAACTTGGAGAGTATCCAGTGTCTGACAGAGTATTGTGATTACTGTTCTCTCCCTGGTTAAGGCAGGAAAGGACTGCAGTTGAGGTAGGTGATACAACTGTAAGACACAAACGNGAGTCAAATAGTGTGACTGGAATTTTAAAAAGGTTGGGTAACTTTTATGACCATTAATAATGTTTGTATTGAATGCCAGCTCAAACTGTAATGAGGTTAATTAAATCTCCTGTCCCAATGTATAAACCAACTGCCTGAAGGTCCAGAAGCAGACTCCGTGTGACAACAACTCAGAACACTGGACAAACAAGGCAATTCAGTCACTGCTTGCTGGAGAGCACCAGGTGTTTTTCACTGCTGAAGGCAGAGTATCAAAGTAGATCTAACAAAACCATGATACATCAGAACAATTCTAACATGACATGCTTTTTCTGGGGTAGAGAGAAGCCAACTTGAAGAGTAAGCAGTGTCTGACAGAGTATTGTGTTTACTGTTCTCTCCCTGGCTAAGGCAGGAAAGGACTGCAGCTGAGGTAGGTGACACAGCTGTAAGACACAAACATATTGGGAAGGCAGGAGTAATCATTAACAAGTCAGCTACAGCAGACTTACACACGTGAGCCTGCTGAGCCTTCCCAGAGCTCTGCACTGCATAACTGGAGTCTTGTCACCTGCAAACACAGAACTTCCAAGGGGATTTCCAAGATCTGCAGGATACGAGCCTGATTCAGTCAATTATTTATGATGCAACCCGAGGAATATGAAGGAGCAAGTAAACTGTCTGAGCTCAGGCAACTGGGAAGTTCAAGCATGTGGAACAGTCTCAGGGAAGAGAACGGCTGCAACATTTCAAGCTCCTGCCAAAAGCCTCCTCTGAAATCAGCCACTGCAGCACTTCGGGCACACCAGCAGATTTCTGCTACAAAATGCATGCCAGCCTGCAACAAACTGAACTTCTACCCTTTCCCAAATAGGAAAGGGCTCAGAATTTCTGAAGCAGCAAGGAGTGGATTATATGTCTCACAACGAGGACATTCAGGAATACCTAAAACTTAATGAAAAGATAAAAATTAAAAAAACTTGACTAAAACTTCAAATAGCCAAGTAGTCTTTCCAGTTACACAGATCCACCTGCTGAGGGTCTACTACTTTTATTAGCCACGGGAGATTCTGACTATATAATCTTTAATATCTTTATAATTTTTTAAACCAATGAATAAAACCTCTGCTCATTTCTATTGTTTTTGTAATAGATCTTAAGAAATGGCATCTTTTTCTTATATATAAATTTTATAATAACATATTGTTGCTTCCCAACTATTCCCAGTATTTTGTTAGAAAACAAAACTTGGAATTAATTACTCAGTTCCCTGATACCATTTAACAACACACCTTCCTTGCCACAGTGTAACACATCTTCCTGCTTTTACCGTGCGTGCACAAAGGGAATGTAACCACTTCAGCTACACAGATGCAACTGTAGCACAGCTGGCTTTTATAGAGAGGGTTTAACCTCTTGCCTGGTGAAGAGAAGGTTGTGGAGACCCCGTAACAACCTTCCAGCATCTGAAGGGAGCCTACAGGGAAGCTGGAGAGGAATTCTTCATCAGGATTTGTAGTGACAGGACAAGAAGAATTGGGTACAAATTGAAAGAGGGGAAGTTTAGGCTGGATATTAGGAAGAAGTTCTTTACTGTGAGGGTGGTGAGACACTGGAACAGGCTGCCCAGGGAGATTGTGGACGCCCCAATCCTGGCAGTGTTACAGCCCAGGGTGGACAATGCCTTCAGCAACCTGGTCTAATGGGACATGTCCCAGCCCATGGCAGGGGGGGTTGGGACATGATGGTCTTTAAGTTCCCTTTCATCCCTTAACATTCAGTGATTCCATTAACTTCTCTTGTCCCACAACGGCACCACAAACCTGTGCAAGTTTTCATAAGTGAGTGGTTATTGCCAGTCTAACAGCTGTGGTTTATGTCCTTCTAGACATAAACTCTTCTCAGCCAGAAGAATAAAACACCCCCTCACAAGGTATCTTGGAAATAGACCAATGGATAAATAAAAGCCTATTGTCAAAGCGACATGAGTGTTATCCATTTCTAAGAGAAACTACCATTTTCTTTGCACTCAAAGCAACTTCAAACTATTAATCTTCCCTACAATTCCACTGACTTTAACTCAGTGGGTTAGAGCATGGTGCTAATAACACCAAGGTTGTGGGTTTGATCCCCATATAGGTCATTCACTTAAGAGTTGGACTTCGTATCCATGTGGGCCACTTTCAACTCTGTGATTCTGTGACTTCTGTTGTGCTCGACAGAGGATCTTTGCACAGAGTAAAGCAAGCCTACACCTCCAGTGCAGGGGATGCACAGTTCTAAGTGTATCACAGGACATCAAGTCCACAAAAATGGAAAAAAAACTATCATGGAATCCCCTGCTATTTCCTCCAACCATACATCCCCTTGTCCATTGTGACAAGTGCTCACCTGGCTCCCCGTGTTCCATCGGAACCCGCTGCTGCTGTGCCCACAGCCCCTGCCCCAGCCACTTGCCTCAGGGACAGAGGCTCTTGCCTTGCTCCCAGGAAGGCGCTTAGGGAGCACCTGGGAGGCTCCCCAAGCATCCCCCAGAGGCTGTGCTGATCCCCCGGGGTGCAGGTGGGTGCCTGGGGATGCCACAGGGTGCTCCCAGCTCAGGGGGATGCGCAGGATGCTGCTTTGGTGACCCCGCTCCCACAGCCACGAGGGAAAAGTCAGAGCTGTGCCAAGTGCCTTTCCTCCTTGCCTTTAAGAAAAATTAATGCACCCAGTTTATTAGCCAACTGTTCTGACAATCCTCTGTCCCTTCCATCAACAGTTTGGCTTTCAAGCCTTATTTCTCTTCTTGGTTTATGTCACACAAAAGATAAATTGTTTGTAGAGGATGACATTTTAGTTAGAAAAACTCAGTCTTGCATTCAAAGTGGCTCTTACCAAATACCCCTGACTGTTTAGTCAAATTAGTTTTGAGAAAGTCCTTTTAAACTCTTACCAAAAATATTTCACTTCATGAAAACCATCAGATGCACAACTGTATTAAAACTACAGTTTAAATGCTTTTTTTTTTTTTACATCCTACTGTCTTGGGCCCTTGATGGACCTATTTCAGGGACAAAAACTTGCAGTACACAGCCCAGGCATAGCTTTATATTTTACTTGATATGATCAAAAGCCACATGTTTTTCAAATTTTTGGCTCATTATGAGATACTACTGTTAAAAGTTCATTAAGTTTTAAAATCTAGCTTACCGTGCATTTGAAGAGTTTGCTCAGTTCTCGGTAACAAAATTATTATTCCCATAGTTTATTTCATTTTATGGAACAGTAGAAGTCCTGAATGAGTCAGAGTAAGCCGTTCCTGTCTCCAGCCTCCCAGTTCCAAGTGTTGTTGGCCCATATTTTTTTTTTGATTCTGCAACCAGGCCTGAATACTTTTTAACATACTATTTTAAGGAAGCAATAAGAACAAAAAGTATTAAGGCATAATAAATCCTTCCCTCCCACCCCACTGTCCCCAAGGAGTGTCAGCAAGAATGTAACTGGGTGAAAGTTAAGGAAGGGAGAGTGGGGGAAAATGACACAAAATACACAGGAAAAAACACAGAAAAAGATTTCCCAGGTGGAACTTCTGGCCTGGGGATGCCTCTACAGCAGCATGCCTTTAAGAATTAGCATTGCTACATAAACCAGTACCACCCAGCCTTTTCTGCACTTGACTGTGTTGAACGAGGGTTTGTACTTCACTGCTTTTTTTGGCAAAGGTTCATATGCTTACAACCTTAAGTAAACATTAAATCCAGCTATCCGGTCCTGATCGTGAACTCTGTATGCAGGAGCTTTGGGCACACGGCATGAAAACAACCCGACTGACATCCACAGCTTCAGTGCAGACCAGGCAACTCCCGACACAAGGCACCGTGCTTGGAAGAAAGTTCTCCCTTCACTTAAGAAGATTTCAGATGCTTCATACTTGATTTGCTTTTTTTTTGCCAGCACAATGAAGGAAATGTCCTGCTTCTGCTTGACTTTTTCTTCCTTGTTGGAACAGATGGTGAAGGCTTACAAATACGTGACCGGTATTTTTTCAGTGACTCATAGCTCAGAGCCACAGGTTTCAGATGGTGATAAGAAGCTCACCAAGATGGATGTAAGCGTACTTGAGGAGCAGTATGACCACATAAAACAGAAGCAAAAACTGCAACCACACATTATTGTATATAAAACAGGTATGCTTATATTTGTAGAAAAAAATGCATATGTAATGTAAAGATTATTTCTTTAAATCTTTAATAATTCCTGGTTTCGTTCTTTTTTGTGTTCAGCTTCAAGAGAGGTAAAAGTAAATTCTTTTTCTGTCATTTTGGGGTTTTATTCCTTTTGCTGAAAGATGGTTTTACATTTATATCAATAAGCTTCATGTCAGTGAAATATTAATATGTATTTGCAACAAATGAACAATTTGAGGTAAGGTTTTACAGGTTTTTTATCAGTAAAATAAAGTTTTAAACATAAATAGTAACTCTTAGAGGAACCATGTTCTTCATGTCAATGATAAGTGTATTTGTGCAACATATTCTGTAATATTTCTGCTGTCTTGAATGCTTCTATCAGAACCAGCAATTCTGGGTTCTCTTCTCTTTTTCCCTTCTCTATCTGTCTAAAGAAAGACTACAGGAAGTAATGGCAAATATCAAGCAACAAGCACAGGTTGGGGTTTTGTTAAAAAATAACTTTAATTAAAAAGTCATGGTGGGTAACTAAGATAGAAACTTTGAACAAAAGGTCCTGTTTTGAAACTATTTTCAGTGCATATTGCTTGGAAAGTGCATAAATGGGAAAACAAGTAAGAATATGTATCACTCATCTACCTGCCATGGCAAATGATTGTCATTGATGTCAGATGTCAGATTTTATGTAAGAAATGTCATATTATGTAAAAATGTCAGATTTTTAATTATGTAAAAATGTCAGATTTTATGTAAGAAACTTGCAATTATTTTAAAGCTTTTAGTTAGACTACTGCTTACAATACTACACTGATACATTTTCATTAGCTTTCCAAGTTAAAGCGATACTGAGCAGACTAAGACAACTAATGAAGTTGTCTTCTGAATTTAATTGTAATATAAAAAACAGGCTTGATTCACCTCTCATACTAGTATTCAGCTCAGTAAATGTAGAACTTAGGTTATTTCATTCTTTACATTTTCTTCTAAGTTTTTCAGCAGTTCTAGCATTTGGCTGTGTCAGACTAGGATCAAAACAATGGAAAAAAACATGTAATTATGAATTGTACAACAGACTTGCTTCTTCAGTATTCTTTCATCCAAATGTTTTGAAATTCTCATGTTAAAAGAATTAAAATCTGTGTGAGGAAGAAAAAAATATATATACAAGCTTATTTTATCAGGTATCAAAAGGCAGCTAACTTGAAGACAAAACAGCCCATCTAATCAGCTATAGCAAAAATATGTTAGTTAAAGAAAGGGAGCAGAAGCCTTTATTCAGATTAATTCAAATGAAGTCTCAGATATAATGAATGTAATCAGAGCAGATTTTTTGCATGGCCATTTGAAGATTAAAATATGTAAAAAGTAGGACTGCACAGTTTCTGGGGAGTTTAAAATTTAGTAGGGCTAAAAATCTACACACAAATATTTTTATACACATGCACATCCCCCAAAACTTCACAAAACCACATAACCTGCTGCACTGAACTTCTATCTTCAAACAACCTGTTGTGGACAGGATTCATGCCACTGTTAGAAGCAGTCAAGAGTTTGGGCATTTTTAGTTATGCAGAGTCCTCAAGGTCCTAAAAGTTTATCTTTTACATTCCTGTGGAAGCTGGGAAAACCTATGGCTAAGCTCTTTGCACCTGTTACATGCATCAGTTTTCAAGAATATGTGGAGCAGAAATGAACATTGCCATATCAGGACTGCCCTACACTATCCCGATATTCCAGGTAGTTCCAAAAGGCAGCCCATGTATGTATCAGTGATTTGTACTGACAGCAAACTGCTTCCCTACTTAGAGGGTAAAATTATGGCTGTGCTGGGAAAGGGGTGACGACAACAACAGCACCCACAAACCCCACACATACACACAAACCCCAAAGGCCAGACACAAAAACCCTCATGGAAGGAAAGCACCTTCAGTCCCTTGTGGTCTTAAAAGTCCCTCCCAAAGGTCTTTGTTCTACCCAGTAAAACCCTGCTTTGGTCCTGCCTGGCAGAGCAGCTGTCCTTCCATTTAACCACTGGGATTTTGAGCACTGTAGGTTTGTTGCACCACAGTTGGAACAGTAATTTCAAGTTTTCTGGAGGACTTTTAGCTTTGTATGTCACTACCTGTCTGCAGGAGTCGTGAAATCTTTAAACAGAACTTAAGGCCCTCTAACTTCTCCAAGTTTTTGACAGAGGGATTAGTAACCAAGAAGTCACCTGAAAACAACTTTGTTCTGTTTCTTCCCCGATACACACAGCCACATTCATGCTTCTGCCCACTCCTGATTATTTGAGAACAAAGACCATGACAAGATTAGAAAGGCACCAGCTAGGGGATAATACAGCAGTGTATTCATTATTTACTGGCTAAGAAGCTGAAAGACAGTATTTACTTTAGGAATTAAATGGGAGTATTCAGCACATGCAGTCACAACAGAATAAATACTGGGGCTCTGATTGCAGAAATCTCTTCCAAGTATTTCCCAAGCTAACTTGAGATAAGATTAACTTTTGCCACTCCAGAACCTTAAGAGTTTCTATTGATGATGACAGCATGTGGCCAGATGGTAAACAACTCCACAACAAGGCTATAATGCACAGTTTACATGGAAAAAAGACAGAAAGACAGAAAGAAAAGTCTACATAATTGCAGCTTTCTTGAGAAATTTGGACAGTGCTGAAGGTGTGTTAATTCAACACCCAGTGGTTCAGGACTATCGCATTTCTACCCAAGGTCATTGCTCAATTTTGTGTGCTGCACCTGTAGCCAAGCAAGGAATCAAATCAACCTTGAACTCAAAACCAGTGCACACTATTAAAATTGGACTAGATTTGTCACTCTGAACTTTCTGATCAGCTCAAGACAGATCATAATTCTTCTGACAGCCAGTTCATAAGGTTCTAGATAACACCTGAAGTTGCCTATCAATGTCAGTTCAGCCAAGAGCACAGTTAACATCCACAAGAACGTGCAAAGCTGCTTCCCCTCAGTCTCTCAGTTCCATTCTCTCTTGATTTGTCTCTCACATACAGAGAACAAGCCCTGGTTTTCACAGTTTGGTGCGATACTGTGCTGTTCTTCAGAACACATAGGGCTCTGTTTTGCATGGCGACCTTTTTGTAGCCAGCCAAGCTCAGCTTTATTTCTTGGACAAGGTCCAGTCATAACTCTGATTCTCACTGTTGCATGGTAGAGAACTGTGTGCTCTTATCTCTCCGAGTGGTGTCACCCTAAGGAATTCTGCTAACACACTTCACTGTACAGATGGATGCACAAACACACCTGTATCTCAAAGCTCTGCACGTTCTTCAGTCTCCTTTCTCCTGGTAACATGGCACGAGAGCCAGTGTGGGCTAACGTGGTTCTCCCTCCCAGCCATGCTGCAAAACAGCTCTTATCAGATCAACCCTGCACGGCCAAGGAGCAGAAAAAGTTCTGTGATATTATGCTGGGGTTGTTGTTTTGGCAGTGGGAGCCAAAGGCAGCAGTGAAAGCCCTTGCTTAGCAAAATCCCTGTTGTACAGGTTCATTTACTGCCAGTAAATCAGCTGGGTCTGACATCTGCAAATACTTATTCATAAAGATGACACAAAAGGCAGCTATAAAGCAGAGGTTGTGCTGTTGGGTTTTTGTGCAGGCAGCATCCGACTCAAACTAGCTTCATTTCAAATTCAGGGTTACAATCCTTTTAAAACAGCTGTTCAGAGACAGAATATAATCAGCACTCTTCTATGTCTACTATTCTCCCCTTAATGTGTTTCAGAACTTACACTGCAACATACATAGTCACTGTAACTCAACCTTGTAAATAAGGCCAGCATTCTGCACAACCCCTACTTTAAACTGTATTTATACCAACTGAAGTATATTTCATTAGTGCCAATGGATTATCTTTAGTGTAATAGATCAGTTTCTGTTCATTTTCAAGACACAGAAAACAGGTCATGTCCAGCAATTTGATGACTTCTACATGTAATTAAAGTAGCATTAGGATTTCTGTCCCTAATATCCTAAACATTTTTAACAGTAACTTTCATAGTGCTTTAGAAATTAAGCTATATGGTAGAAGAACAAAAAAAAAAGGAGACCAGATTCTCTCCCACTGTTACAGCTACTCTATACCTTTCACAGAGAAAGCAGATTCCTCTAAGTGATCACTCAGGCAACACTAGTGTGATAAGCTATTTACACAATTTCTACTGACTGGAACAGTAAAATTGCAGTAAAATAACAAAATGCAAGCCTATAATGTTAATGATCCCTCATTAAGAAAAAGAAGACATTCAAAACTTGTTTCATCTAGAAATAGTCACAATATTAATAAGCTGTGAATACAAACTTCAAACATCAATTATCAAACAGAACATTTTTGTCTTTCAAATTACAGCACTTGCCAACACACTGAGCAAGTCCCTACTCACCTTAAGAAGTTTTGCTTACAAGAGATTAATTACTGGAAGTCGATTCTCAATCTGTGCTGTTAATGAGTCTTAGAGTACCAGTTAGATCAATATTGTCTTGATAAATTTCCATTTTCATTTGACTAAAACTAGGATACCATTCATGCCCTCAGAACTGCAAAAGCAAGCATGAAGTAGTTCTGCTCCTTAACCTGGCATCAGAAGAACTTGCACTACGCTCAGCCACTGAAAGAAAGAGCACAGACAAACTCATGTTAAAGCTTTTCAGTTTAGTTCATGCTGCAGAAATCATACCTTTGATTTTTGTCACCATAGTAACATGCACAAATGCATTTCTCTTGCAGGGGGACAAGAATCTGTTCTGCCAGAATCAATGGTCAACCCTGTTCTAATTAATAAGAAAGTTAAAAGATCAAAGTCATGTAGAGGAGATGTCCCTGTCAGAAAGGTCACACTGGAGACAACCAACAGTGGTGACTCAGAAGATGACTTGTTATGGCGCATCCACCTGGGAACTCGCCGCCTGGGGCAGGGCCCTGGACAAGGAGATTGCTGGGATCTTTCGCACTGCAACAGCACACCATGGAGTTTTGACAACCAGAGACTGGTTTCAAAGGGAAATGACACACTGCAGACCAAGGAATCAGGAGGAGCAAGTGAACTATCTGAGCTCAGGCAACTGGGAAGTTCAAGCATGTGGAACAGTCTCAGGGAAGAGAACGGCTGCAACATTTCAAGCTCCTGCCAAAAGCCTCCTCTGAAATCAGCCACTGCAGCACTTTGGGCACACCAGCAGATTTCTGCTACAAAATGCATGCCAGCCTGCAACAAACTGAACTTTTACCCTTTCCCAAATAGGAAAGGGCCCAGAATTTCTGAAGCAGCAAGGAGGCTTGGATTATACGTCTCACAACGAGGACATGCAGGAATACCTAAAACTTAGTCAAAAACGTGACTAAAACTTCAAATAGCCAAGTAGTCTTTCCAGTTACACAGATCCACCTGCTGAGGGTCTACTACTTTTATTAGCCACGGGAGATTCTGACTATATAATCTTTAATATCTTTATAATTTTTAACATATGATTTCATCATTCACTTTCAAGATATTCAAGATAATTTCTGATGTGTTTTTTAAATCAATTAATAAAACCTCTGCTCATTTCTATTGTTTTAAAGAGAATTAGTAAATATAATTTGTTTCTGATACATAAATTTATCATAATACATTGTTGGTTCCCATCTATCTCCAGTGTTTCATTAGGGAACTAATGAGGTCTTCCCTTCTGCAAGATCTTTAGAGGGAGGAGACCCTCTCTTGCAGGTGCTTTTCATTGACACAAACAGGAGCTATGCATCACCCACTTCTGGCTGCGAGTGTTCAGACAGGTCTCTTTCTCAAATGCAGGCTTCACAAGAATTGGAGATGGGAAATGTCTCCCCATTTCATAATGGCTAGGCATGGGACATCATAGTAACTGGGATTAGGAAGAAAAAAAGAAGAAGATAAAGCATAGATATACCAAATAGGCTTAACAGGGAAAAAGTACTAGATAACAATTAGTCTACATGAAACAAGAAATTACCTGAAAGGAAATGCTTCAAAAACTTCATTGTCCTTGGATTGAATTAGTTATCTTAATTAAACATGGACCTTGAAAACCTTGGTTTTAAAGTGAGTGCAGGCTTATGCATGGACTAAGTAACTAACTCCTTTGTAAATTCTTTCGTACAAACACTTTGTCCTTTCCTCAGGCTTCTCTACCATACTAGTGTGCTTTGTACTGACTGGAACTAATTCAGAAAAGGCATTTTGCCTTTGGAGAATCTTTCAGTTTAATTTCCAAGGACACTACGAAACATTTTCAGTAAATTTTCCTTTGCTAGTGGAGTAGTTTCAGTTATGAGAAAAGTTGGTAGACTAACATTTCAAGAGACTGGAATATTACACACAGACAATTGTCCAATGAGAAAATTACAGTTTTTTTCCTAAAGCAGCTGTAGCAAAAATGAAACAGGAAAATGAGAAAAAAACCTAAGACTTCAAATACTAGAAAGTCCCACTTGTCAAGGGCACCTGATCTGCAAAACCTTTCCTGTTAACTTCATGTTTGGCCATCGTGGGCAGGAGCTTTCATCACTGTTACCACAGATGTAGCCACGTTTCAAGCACTGAACTCAAGACTGCAATAAAGCAAGTTTACTCTGAGTTTATCAGAAGGCAAGCCTGACTGATTTATGTACATGGGGGAACATGGAATCCTGAAATTCTAGTTCAGTGTCTTGTTCACAAGCCCATGATCCCTGTGAGGTTCCCATTTCCAAAGCTAGAAACGGGACCCTCATGTAGTCTGCATGACTTCTTAAGGAAAACGTTAGGGCAGTCCTGCAGGTCCCTCCAGTCTAGAATAAATAACACTGCTGAGCAATGATTTCAGTCACACATAAGTAAAATAGAATAAAATAGCATAAAATCCCTTTGCTGCTGGGACAGCATGCTGCTGTTCACATGAAAGAATCAGCCCACATGAGTTTCTTGTAACTGGTGTTACCCATTAAAAGAAAAGTGTATGTCTTTTACAGGTATCAAAACCATTCCAGGCCATTTTGGGGACTAGAAGTGACACTGGAGCACTGCCTCAGCCTGAGGTGGTGTTTAGCACCAGGTTTTCCACATCCCTCATGTATTCTTCCAAGCCCAGTTTCTGAACCCAGGTTAACTTTTGACAGCCCCACAACCAGGCAAGACCCTGCCCACCCTGTTGATGGGGAAATACAAACTCGCACACTAAATCTCACCCTCAACACTGATGCCTTCAAAAATACAGGAAAAAAACCCAACCTACATGCTTATGTCTCACACACAGAGATGGGGTCGATGAGGGATGGCTGCAGAACACTCAGCCCCAACCCAGCCCCAGCCTCTCCTGGAGGGACAGTCCCTCAGGCAGCCTTGGGGACCCCCACCATGTCCCAGGGATGAGCCATCAGATACTCTGGAGCCAGAAGTTCCTGCTGTTGTCCACAAAACCAGGTTCATTACCCAGGGTGCAACAAGCCAATAATTACACACTTGAGAGAGACATTATTTATTTCAGAGCTGTGCAAGCCTGGGTGCTCTGTGGTATTCCACAAATCAAGCATACCAACTATCAAAACTTTTTACTATTTACACACTTTAGCAAACAAAGGCATTATTGTTCATTTGCTACAAGTTAGTTCTCTTGTTAATTAGTATTCTATCTTCTGTTGGTTAATGATTCTCTCGCTTCTTATGCTAGTTATTCTGCATGCTCAGTCTTTCTCTTCTTTTGAGTTTGTGGCTTTCTTGGGTCAATAGTTGTGATGTGTCCCTGCCGGAATTACCTTTTACCCAGTTGGAGCTGAGTTGGTTTTATTTGTTTCTTCCTTATCTTCGAGTTCTGACAAATGTCCCTGTGGCCTGTAAATTCTGTCAGTAGTAGCTCCTTCTTCGCAAGCTTTTTTAACCTTCCCCACGGTCTGAGATCATTGAAACATGCCGAGACCTAAACCTGAACAGGGCAATTCTACCAACAAGTAATTTATTTTTCTAACACCTGGCCATCACTTAGAGCTTTTAAGCTGCTGTTTCATGCGTTATGTCTCACAGAAGCACAGAATTGGTCGAGTTGGAAGGGGACACAGAGGTCGTCTGGTCCCACCTCCCTGCTCCGGCAGGGCCATCCTAGAGCACATGGCACAGGATGGTATCCAGATGGTTCTGGAACATCTCCAGTGAGGGAAGACACCACACCATCTCTGGGCAATCTGTTCCAGTGCTCGGTCACTGCTCAGGAAAGAAGTTTTTCCTCATGTTCAGATGGAATTTTCTGTGCATCAGTTTCTTGCCCTATTTCTGGGCCCCACCAAGAAGAGCCTGGTCCATGCTCTTGGCGCTCCTCTTTAGACCCTTACACACACTGATGGGGTAAATCTCCTCAGGGACAGGACGAGAAGACACGGCCTTAAGCTGCGCCAGGGGAGCTTTTGGTTGGACAGTTGGAGGAATTTCTTCATAGAAAGGAAGATTAGACACTGGAATGGGCTGCTCCCCATTCCAAAATCTGGACTCCACCACATCCCCAAAAATGGGGAGGTGGTGGAGTCACCGTCTCTGGAAATGTTTAAGGAAGTACTGGACGTGGCACCCATTGCCATGGTCCGGTTGACATGGTGGTGTTCCGTCATATGTCAGACTCGATGACCTCAGAGCTTTTTTCCAGCCTAATTGACTCTATGATTCTGTGATTCCTTTCGTTTTCACTGGGCTTGAAAGCATGCAAAGCCCAAACACTGAAGCACCCTGACTGAAGGGAATTCTGACACATCGCGCGTTTGGCAGCGGACGCGCCCCGGCGCCTCAGAGTGAGGGCAGGGCGCGGACATGGCGGGCGGGGCGCGGCTTCACTCACGTCACGCCCGCCTCCCTGGGCCTTCCGGGCTGCCGTAGGAGCCGCTCCCGAGCCTCTCCCTCAGGGACAGCGGCCCTCGCCTTCCTCCCTCCCTCCCGGGAAACAGCTCAGGGAGCATCTGCGTCAGCCCCCGAGCTTCCCCCGGCGGCGGCTGTGCCGAGCTCCCAGGGCGCAGGTGGGTGCCCGGGCCCGGGGCCGTGCTGGCACCGCCGCGGTGACAGCGGGGGGCTGGTGGTGCCGGAGCTGCCCTGGCACGGGAGGCACTGGATGTGCTCCTGGGGAGGGATGCAGATGCCCCGACACCCCGGGCCCGCAGGGATGGGGCTGCCGTGCCTGTGGGTTTGCTCACGACGCTGCTTCAGTGCTTCCCCTCCTTCAGCCACGGAGAAATAAATGTGTCAGAGCTGCGCTTTCCTCCTTTCTAGGGAAAATTGACGTGTCCTGCTTTAGTAGCCAACCGTTCTGACAATCCCCTGTTCCTTCCACCAGCAATTTGCCTTTTGAACCTGGTTGCTGCACCTTATGTCATGCATCTTGTTTCTCCACTTGTTTTGTTTCACGTATAAGGGAAACTGGCCTTAGAGGATGGAATTTTATTTGCAAAAGCTCAGTCTTGCATTCAGAGTGCTTCTTGGGAAATACCCCCCGTTGTTTACTCAAATGAGTTTTGAGAAAGTCCCTTTAAATTCATACCGAAAGTGAAATTGTCAGGAGTCCTTGTGGCGTTTCATGGCTGATGGAAGAGTAAGTCACAAATGTTTTTGCTTTGGGTTCTTGTGCAGTTTAGTGATGGTGTGATGGAATTTATTCTAAGTGTTGGAAATGTTACATATAAAATCATAAGTTTGTGTTTGTGAAAGCAAAATCTTTTAAATAGAGGATTTGTAAGAATAAGTTTCACTGGAGACTGCAGTGGTGCTTTCTGTTTTGATAGCTTAATTAAAAATCACAAACTTACCAAGCTATAATATTGATAAACAGATTAATGACCAGTTTATAAATGTCACCTGTATTTACAATTATTAGACTTAAGCATAGATTGCAATTTTTAATTTTATCTGGGTGACCCAAAACCATGAGTAACTTTTTTTGTTAATGTTAAGTAGAATTATGGGTATAAAATGGGTCTTCAGCATAACTTAAAAGTGGGAAAATGATGGTTACAGGCTGTTCATGAGAATTCCCTGGCATCTTTTGGGAAAGGGGGAAAGCTGCATTAATAACTACAAGTGCAATGTTTTGAAAATTGAGTGGTTTTGTCACTTTTAGCTTTGTAAATGCCATTGTTTGCCTTGGCTCTAAAATAATAGCAGCAGCATCCCAGCAGGAAAAAGAATGTGTGGTTGTCTCTGCTGGTTTTGACAGACACTGTGCAAATTACAGCAATCCAGCTGGAAGGATTGTTAAACCATCCTCTTGCCCAGTTCATCCCTCTGACTCCTGTTTAGAGGAGACTGTTGTCAGTGCAGCTTCCAGGGAATTCTTTGTAGCTCAATAAAGCTGGGCTTGAGGAAAGGCTGACCGGTAAACTTACCACATATTGGGTATTTGCCTACATTCTTTTTTCCCCTCAAATAGTGTTTTTCTGAGCCAGGAGCAGTTTTTGAAACTGGGAGAATTCTTCCCTTTTCTCCTGAGAGCTGTGTGCCAGTAAACAAGAATGAAAGATGGAAACCACTCTGAAAGAAAAGTGAAACTGATAATCAAGTTTCATGCCAACCTTAGTGCATGTATGCCAACATTTTAAATGCTTTTCTGTATAAATTAAAGGACATTTTCCGTATGATTCCCAGTGTCCAAGAGCCACAAGTCTCACATGCTTTATCGTGCACCTAGGTTGTTTCTTTTCTTCTGCTGAGATCTCTGCACGTGCCTTTCCTTGCCCTCTGTGTCTCTTCCCTGCTTCTTGGGGTGCTTGGTTTTTGGGTTTTTTCCCAGGGACGTGCTGATTGACTGCTTTCTCTGAGCTGAATCAGAAGTGGTGGATTGAGCAGCTCCATCCAGAGCAGAGCAGAACTGAATTGTCAATTTTGATGTATTGATACTTTCTGCAGTCCCAGTTCACATGAGGGGATAGGAAAAGGTTTAATTTGTCTCGAAATGGCAGGGCCCTTCTAAGTTATCTCTACTCCAATCCAAATTTCACCCTCTTTTCAATAATTTTTTCCCCATTTTTTCTCATGGTTTGACCTCAGTTTCCCCTCCCCACCAAAATGCATGAAATGCATTTAATACTCATCTTTTATTGCAGAATTCCAAAATGTCACTTAGACTTCTTGAAAAGCAAAATATCTTACTACAGGAAAGCTATATTAAGGTATTGTTTATTTTTCCTTTCTTTTCCCTTCTGTTTGTGCTTTTTTTTTTTTAGAAGAATGGCGCAAAAGAAGTATTTGATAGCAAAACTGACAAGCTGCTTAAGAGAGGACAAAATTCAGCTATGGAAACCACCATATACAAATGAAAAAAAAGAAGCTGGTAAAGAGATGAAGGTAAATATTTTCTCTGAGTTGATGTCGTACATCTTCCATGTCATACTGCTGGTGCATTTTCCCCGTTTTTCTTCTTGTTTGCTCAGGAGCTTGTGCAAAAATACTCATCCAAGCTGGGTATCAATGAGAATGATACAGAGAATATGCTTGAAGAAATACGGTGTAAAGCAATTGAGCGTGGGACAGGAAATGAGAACTTTAAAGTGACTGGGATTGCAAGACTTGATATATATCTGCCTCGTAGAAAAGTGAGTAACACTGCAAAAAAGTCTGCATAAGTAGCTTTACTTTGAGCTTCTGAGTTCTAGATCTGTGTCTGTGCAGATATTTTCACTTCAGCTTTCTCAGGTATTTTGTATGAGTGATCTTTGTCCGGTATACAAAACATGGGGAGAGGGGGAATTACATATTTTACATTCCTAAGTATATGGGAATATCATGGCAAAGGAATATAATATTGAGGAGATGAGTGATTTTTCTCTTTAGGATTTAAAGACAAATAATCTTTTAATTAAGAAAAGTAAGTTAGATTTAAGTGTCTGTTTCAATTTGATTCCTTCTGATGTAACTGCTTGTCTTAGCAGTAAAGAACAGGTGTGTTTTTTCAGCTGAAGAATGCCTCAAGTGGAGTCAGCCTATTAATGTTGCTTGAACTTGCAAATGAGAAGCAGATTTTCTGTTGTGATGGCACTCACCTGTTCCCTTCATAGATTCACAGAATTAGAGTCACAGAACCATTAAGTTTGGAAAAGACTTCCAAGATCATCAAGTCCAACCTTTACCAACCACCACCTTGTCAACTGAACCATGGCACTCAGTGCCTCTTCCAGTTTTTTCTTGAACACTTCCAGGGATGGAGACTCCACCACCTCCCTATGCAGCCCATTCCAAAGCTCAGCCTTCTAGAGCAGACTCCTAAAAGCTTCTCCAATGGAGAACTTAAAATTAAGTTTTGCCCTTTTAAAGTCAGGTTTCAACTTCTAGTTTCACGCATAAAGTACTCCTGTAGTGAAAAATAATTACCTGGTCTAAAGGGTAGAGAGTTTTAAGTGATTGCCATGCAGTTAAAACAACCAAATAGTTTCATAATTCTAAGTTATAATGCTGCTGGGCAAAGAGGGGAATGAATTAATTTAAAATTGCAGTTTATCTAATCTGGGACCAGAGACACTAATAAGAATTAATCGTAACTTAGCCAGTCACAGGTGAGTGGCATAATTGCAAAGCACAGTTAAGGTTGGAGGTGCATAATTAAATTAATTTAAATTGTTTGGTTCTTAATTTAGATTTATCTAATTCTGAATATCCTTCTGTTATAATGCTTATTTTTAGCACTATATAGCAAGTACAGGACTGGAAATTACTACTATGTATGTCCAGCCATAACCCTCTAAACATGATTGTTATTTGAAAAAGAAATGTTATTGTAGAACAGTTAATTAAGAAAATGTCCAAAGTATCTTGATATCATGCTTTTCCTTCCCTCTTTCTTTTCCTCACCCAATAAAATTACTACAGAGCAGGAAAATCCCACTGGAAACCAGTCTGTTCATCACAGGCAAGGAGCTCAGATCCCAGTAAGTGCAATCACCCTTTTAGCTTCTCTCATGAGACACCACCCTGTCATACAGCATTTAAAAAAAATGCAAACAAACCCACTTTTTGTTTGATTTAACCTTTTTCTTAGCATGTGTTCTCTGAACAGGATGTCCAGAGTCCCTGTAGGGCAGTTCTTCATGGAACAGCTGTGGTTTAACAGATGGAAAACAGGAAAAAGATAGTTCTGTGTAAATCCCCAGCAAGTACCTGAGAAGGCACCAGTGATCAGTGTTCCAAATCTGTAACCAGGCAGAGCTTCTGAACAGTGAACATTACCTTCTCTTTCTTTTGTGTTCTTAAGCCTAAAAAAATCAGTTCCTTTTCTGTCTGTTTTGCTTTTTCCCTTTTTGTATCCCAGGTTTTCCCTATATGGTACACAAAGCTCTCTGATGATCTTATTTTAATTCTAGCAGCCTTTTGTAGCAAAAAATTTAAGCCATTTATAAGCACTAATTTTTAGGTTTTATTGCTATTGTAACAACAGTATTGTATAGCCTTACAAATATACGCTCATGGATGAAATTATTTATTTCACAGGATAGCACAGGAATATGCATTACAAGAAAATGCTGTCAAAATAATCATAAATAAGAAGCAGCTTGATCTGGGTATGTATCTCTAGTTTAGGACACCTTATGCTAATTTTCTGGTTTTCTGATTCTCAGAAGAAAAATGGCCTTGTAACTATATTAATTTCAGAAATTTCCAAAAACAGCAGTTGTATTTGTCAGGTTCTGCTTTACAGGAAATGTGATAAATTATAATGATCAAAATTCTTAAATAGAATTAGATCAATTAAAGGAATACTGTAATAGATGTTGAAAATCCCCTTTTCTAGTGGTGAAACACTGAAAATGCACATTTAAGAGAAACTCTGAATTTCTTCAGAAACCTTATCATATAATAGCACTTGCAAATACTTTTTGTAAGGCTTTGCCCATGTTCAACCTGTCAGACATGTGGGAAGTGATGATACAGCTTTTTCTTTGCTGATGGCCCTGGAATATACCAGAATTAGAACCATGGACCTGACAGAAGACAGAAACTTGGATTCAGTTTCCAGTTCCTCTGTCCTGTACTCTTCTGTTGTATGACCCTGGACATGTTCTTATTCCAGTTTTTGCCTGAAGATCAATTAACTGAGATAGAAATAATGGTATTTTTTTAATGTCTTGATAAAGACAAGGAAAGAAACATATGAGTCACTTCAAAAGCACTTTTAAGATGCAAGTCTGATTCCAAATTTTGCTATGTCAGTAATTTTCATGGTTTTTGACTGAGTTCTCAAGTCTTGCAATTTCAGTAGTTCCAGTACTTGAATTGTATTATTCACACTCTATTTTGCAGGTAAAACCCTTGAAGACCAGGGTGTCACACACAATGCAAAAGTGATGGTGCTTCAATTGGAACAGAGTGATGAGGAAACCAAAAGAAAAGTTCAGGAGGAAGAGCTTCAGTGCAAGAAAGAAAAAGAAATAAATGACAAGATGCAAAGAACTAAGAAGGGTTTGGAAATTCTAGCAGAGAGAGGTAAGTGGGCTTGTTGGGTTTGGGGGGAAGTGGGTGTTCATTAATTTTTGTGCATCAAAAATTATAGAGGCCTTTCAATGTGGAAGAGTGCCTATACCATGGCTGAATTTCAGTTCATACTTTTCTAGGTTTCTACCTACTTGAAAACTGGATTTTAAGTTGGCTAAAACTTTATTTTCTACCCTTTATACATAACTAGAATGCTATAATAAACTTTGGCACTTTGAGAAGGATATAATATGAATTAATTACTTAATTGGCACTTGGCAGTTAAGGGTCTGATGACTTGTGAGAAGCTTTAGATTTGTTGTAGACATAAGCACAGTGGCATAATGTTATAAATCATTAAACACTTTTTTTGTAATTCAGCTATGGCTGTGTGTAACCATAGTTTCATTGTGCAGAGCAACTCATTTGTCACTGTCATGTGCAACATGGCTGTTGTGTTCTCATTCCCTTGGATGTTGAGTCCTGGCATCTGTGGATTAAGTTAAAGGGATATAGTTGATTTAACAGTCATAATTTTTCAAAATGAGGTTGTGTTTGTGAGCTGCAGTGCTTGATGGTGGGTTTAAATCACTTCTCTAGTCCATTGTTTCACAAATCCACAAGTAAGGAACTGTTAACCTGAGCGGGTAATGAATTCCTGCCAAATGCAGAAACACCTGAACAAAGCTTCAAAGCTGGTGACAGCCAGTTTCTTACCATAATATCAGATTTTGAACACATGACAAAAGTGTTTGGACTTAAGGAGTGGTTTAGACCCCAAATTTTCATTCTGAATGGGGTCTCTTTATGGTTTTTGCCTCTGTCAGTTACAGCCAATGCCAGAGTACAGATCAGAGTCTGTAATGGGCTCCCAGGGTGAAGGTTCTGTGAGAAGCGTAGTAAGGGTTTAACAACCCTTTTGTTTCACCTGAGAGAAATGGCAGGCCACAAGCTTTTAAGCTCAACAAACTCTTCCTTAACTGTCTTTTGTTTACAAGAAAATCATCTATTCATTGTAAATCAAATGGAAGTGAAAACAAAATTGGTAGTTCTGTTATAATCATTAAAGATGTGGGGAAGGAAAATACTGAGTTGTATTTTTTTCAGCATTATCAACTGTGCTCAGTTGTATTTTTTAAATATTCTATGCTTTAGTTGATACATCATTTCAAATGCTATGTTGTGTGAAATATAGGTGTTTTGTCTTCTGCAAAAAAACTTCTTTATAATTCATGTAAATTTTAATACTGTGTCTAAATTTCTGCATGCGCAAGGCCTTTTCCATTGTGACCTTTCTAGAAGTTCCTCATGTTTACCTGGCCAGAGCCCCTGTTGGTTGCTATGGCCAGAAAAACACACATGCAGCCTTTATATGTAATTCTGATTTTTTTGTAGTTGTTTGCTGTTTGGTTTAAAAACATACTTACTAACATAATCTTACGGCAGCAGAGTTGCTCTGTTGAAGGTGGTGTTTAAATTTTAAACTTTTCTGTATCTTTCAGAGGAGTACTTGGATCCAGACTCTGTTCCATACCTAGATATAGCTAATCAAACTGGAAGGTCAATTCCGATTCCTCCTCAAGCAAAAAAAGTAGGTGAAAGCATCATACAATGGTGTTAAGATGGCTCTTTAAAGCTTGATCTGTGAAACATTTAAAATATGAGATTGAAATACAGTCAGACTTTCTGGGGATGTAACCCTGGGTCCACTAGATGTTTGTTTAATACGAATAATTCTGAAATAAATTTTAAGTAGAACTTTATAGTGCAGAATATTTCAGTCACCGGGAGACAACCTCTGAATGCTGATCTCATTGCAGATCTAATCTTGCAGTGACCCCTGTGTTGTCCATATCTTACTTTTCTGTTTTAAGACAGGCTTTAATTTTGTTGTATCCTGGTGCCTGTTACAAATTTTAGGTGTCCTAGAAAGGCATGAAAGTAACTTGTTTCTTAGGCCTTATTTCCATTTGGAAACTTGATGAGTCTCTCTAAATTGGACTCTGTTAATATAGTTTTTAGATCTTTTTCACTGTGTCCCCTTTCTTAAATTTATCCAAACTTAAATTTGTCCATCATTCAAGAGAATTCCACATTCTCACCTGAAAACAGGTTTGGTTGGGTGCAAGTATTGAGTTACAGAAGGAGTGACACACCTGCTGTTGGCCACTGAAGCAGAAGAATGGCAATAAGTGATGCCTTTCAAGATTATCTTTTTTGAGATACTAGAGATTACATTATAAGATAATAATTTTGATATATTAGAGATCATAATTATAAGATTATGATTTTCTGAAGATAGATAAATTTTTTACAAATACTTGGAATTACACCCAGGAACAAAATTGTGAAGAAAAGAGCCAGTGTGTGCCAACTGCTGCTCCAGCCTCTCCTGAGGCCTGCTGTGATTTCTGCATCACCTGGAGTCTCTGGGTGATGGGGATGACACTGTCCACTCTTGAGTGCATGCTGTTCTGATGAAGTGCTGAACATAATAATTCACCTGAAGAGTTAAAGCATCCAGTGTTCAAGTGAATGAGATTTCATCAGTATTGATCAAAGGAAATAGTGCAGGTTGTTTCTATCTAGAATTATTATTCCATTTCCATTTGTTACACTGCAGGAGTGTTTTTCTGACACATTCAAAATTTAATTTTCAGTTACAAGGTTTTTCAGGAGGTGAATTTCTAGGTTTTGCAAGATAATTGTGGTAGCAAAGCAAAACAAATTTGATGCTGTTAGGAAGTATAGCACCCAGAAAAATGCTGAGCTTTGTATCACTCACCATTAAAGGTCTCTCTGGGGCTGCATTCTTAAAGTAAGCTGGGTGCAGCATTTCATGTGCCAGTAACATCCATTGCTTTTAACTAGACAATACCTGACATTATCAGATGGGAGAAAAGTGTGAAGCAGTGTGAAATAGCACTGGTCTTACAGAACTGATTCAGTGGTGTTTTTCTAGGAAGAACGAGGACTCTGATGGATTACCTGGATATTTCCTTTTAGCTCTTTGAGTTGGGGAGGTGCAGTCAAAAGTCTCAATCTGTTTTTCTAGGCGCTCGTGCTGGCTATGGGTTACCATGAGAAGGGCAGAGCATTAATGAAGAAGAAAGAATATGAAGTAGCACTGCCATATTTGTTGGATGCTGATAAACACTTCTGGTGAGAACATTTTGAGTCCTTGTGTCTCTCTTTACTGTCAGCCGTAAAGGAACAGCACAGCCTCTACCTGTGCATATAAATCAGGGCCAGTTTTGCTTGGGGTTGCTTCACACCCCCTCCTGCAGATGGGAAACAGCAGATAAAGCTCTGACTTGCAGTGACAGGTGGCTTCATGTAGAACAGCTGAAACAGATACTGCCACTGGGCAAGTTAATCTCTCGTAACAACATAAACAGAAACTGTCAATATTCATGTACCAGGTTATAAATTGCATTAGCTTGAGAGACAGTCACAGATAGTCATTTGCAGTTGCTCCTGTGAAGTAATAATTTCTTGTAAAAGGTGGAGCAGATAACTGAGGTCAGTAACCATACGAGGGTTTCTGCAAGTAAATTAGTTTCCTATCAACTGTCAGAGCCCTAAATTGCTCTTTTGGGGTCCCAAAAGTAATACTGTCCCTGTCTGTTTCTCATCTGTGTGGGTGTGCAAGGAGTCTGGCACATGTCTCAGTACTCAGTATGTTTATGTGCACTGAGGCAGTTTCTCAGTCCTCCCAGGCTTTAATTCCGTTATGCTTTTAGAGATGCCATATTAAACAGTAGCCACAGCTCATTTTGTACTGTAATGCTTTAAGACATAGTGTTGGCATCTATCCCGTGTGTCAGTGAATGAGATGGGGGATCAGCATTTGGTTGCCATTCCCCTAGCATCAGTTTGCTGCCTCAGATACGGAGAGTGTGCTTTTTCCAGCATGAGTGTGCACACTTCTGACATATTGTCTTATGAGTGTTAAAAAGTGTGTGTGTGAGGAAGAAATAAACAAACCTCTCCCCCCCAAAAAAATAAATTGTTTTATTTTGCAGTGAGTGTAGCACGGAGCTGCTGAACACAGTTGATAATTACGCAGTGCTGCAGCTGGATATAGTGTGGTGCTACTTCCGTCTGGAGCAGCTGGACTGCCTGGATGATGCAGAGAAAAAGCTGTCCACAGCACAGAGATGCTTCCAGAGATGCTATGGGGAGAACCATGAAAGGCTTATTGACATCAAAGTATGCTGGGTTTGATTTAACTAGGATGGGATTTTTTTCTACATGTATTCAGTTACTATTCAAGTATTGCGAGACTGGCTTTTAGAAGTTTAAAGTTTTCCTGTGTGTCATTAGCCTGTCGTCAGGTTCTGTAATTGTCAGCACATGGAGAACACTGGGCCTGGCAAAAAGGTCATGGCAAACGTGTGTTTATATGTACAGACATCATCAGGGGTTTAGGTGTGATGCTTTATCTGCACACTGTCACAAAGCCCTGGCTGTGTCTTCTTTAAATGTGTAGAGTGTTCTGTTGATAATGAACTGGTGTTCTACCACGTTTCTATCTACATGGTCCACCCTCCTTCTTTAAACAATTCCTTAGGGAAGCTACGGTCGTGAGAAGGTTTTATTTCTACGGCTTTACCTCCTTCAAGGGATCGGGCACTATCACAGTGGCAGAGAAAAGGAGGCTGCAGAGTACATTCAGAAGGTAAGGCAGCTTTAGCTAAAACTCTGGAGTCCTTCACTCCAGCCCCTCAGTTTGGGTTCCATCTTGCACCTGTTCTTTGCTTGCTCAGAGAAACGGGGAGGCATTTTTTGTTTGTATGTTAACAGTATAAGTGGTGTCATTTTGCTCTTTCTATATCCAGGCGTCAT
This sequence comes from Machaerirhynchus nigripectus, assembly GCA_013397975.1. NCBI lineage: Eukaryota > Metazoa > Chordata > Aves > Passeriformes > Dicruridae > Machaerirhynchus > Machaerirhynchus nigripectus. The sequence goes on along the minus strand of VZRQ01008389.1, from coordinate 1,572,809 downwards.
CTTTATACGGAGAGCTGTCCATAGATCCTGATAAAGTGGATCGCCTGTCGCTCCTGGGATTCTCGGAACAGGAAGCTCGCCTTGCCCTGCGAGCATGCCATGGGAATGTGGAGCATGCTGCCAATCTGATCACCAACAGGAGAGAGGTAGGGGCAGTGAAAGCATTAAGTCACAGATCATCTGAGTTGGGGTGTCATGAGACGTGTGTTGTGTGGCCAGAGCAGCGTGGTGCTAAATTAAGGACTTGGATTATCCTGCTTCGCCACTGTTGGTGTAGCTGACAGCTTGATGTGCTGGCACAAGTTTGAAGCCAAAATCTAATGCATTAACAAGGGAAGCTCTGTCTCAAAACAGATGGAATGAGAGTGCCAGAGACCTGTGGTTGTACCACAGAGGCGCATGGGAAGGCCTTGCACCAGTGTTTGCTACTCAGCAGTGCTCCGTATGGGAATAAACCACCAGGACCAAGCTGTCACTCTCAGGCTTGGCTGCCCCCTGTTGTGGCTTTGTACTTGGGTGATCCAGGAGGGAAAAAGGAGGTTTTTTGTGCTAGAGTGAAGACAGTGCTGTCCAGATGTGAAGTGATGTTTGGTAAGCTGAGGAGCCACTTCTAGACTAGAGACAGTGAAGTGTGGACAGAAAAGCCAACTGGCTGAGGGAAGGCTGAACAGAACTCCTTGGCTCCCTGCCTGGTTCTGACTGTCTGTCCTTGGCAAGTCTTGTCTGTGGGCCCATCTGCCAAACGGGTTTGTCACTTACCACACAGGGCCTGGAATAGCTGTGATAGCACCAGATCCGATCTGCGGAGCGGAAGTGTGGCGACAGGGCTGGCTCATGGAAATGCAGCTTTATTTAGGAACGAGTGTCTGGCAGCACAGTCTGTATTTATGAAAAAAAAAAGCCTTTTCCTCAAGAGATTCAAACTTGAAGGAAAAAAATCCAAGAAACCCTACATGCACAGGCTGTGTGTTAAAGCATTCCCATGCACAGTGAGCTTTGCAGTGTCTGTGCTCTTGCAGGAAAAGGCGCAGATCAGGAGGGAGGAGAGAGCTAAAAGGCGGCGGCGACTGGAAGACATCAATACCCTGAAAAGTATGGGCTACTCAGAGAGAGCTGCTCAGGTAGCTCTTCGAAATACACACGGAAACCTGGACCAAGCCTTTAAGGTAAATGATTTTTCAGTAGTAGTAGTGTTGTACAAAAGAAATTCGGTTGGGGTTTTTTTTAATTTTTTAGTAGATTCTTATTTTCTGTAGTCTATGTTTTTTAGTTCATAGCTGCCTTTTCTGAGCTGTAATGACTGAACTTGCACTTCCTGACCCAGTAAATCAGATATCACTTAAGTTGGCTGTTTGCTTATATCAACCATTGGGCTGCATACACAAACCGTGTTGAGGACTGTTGTAGCTCTGTTGGCTCTATTCTAATCTCTCTCTGTTTTCTTGCAGTTTATTCTTGATAATCCCGAGTTACTGTTGGAAGATGATGATGATGATTCTGTGGCCATGGACCAGTTTCAGGTCTCCCAAGAAAGTATTGAGCAAGTAAGCTAGACCACTTGCTTTCTTGTGAGTTGGTTGTCTTGTTTCTGAATTATGCTTGCAAAGACAGCAGATTTTCCTTAAGCAAAGCTGCACAAATGTTCTTTGACCTGTGTCACTCCGGCTGTCACACTCCAGGGTCTGGCATCCACTCTCATGGTGAAGTCACTCGGGCTAACATGTAATTAGTGTGTACTTCCTGCCCATTGCACCAACCTACCATGTGTGGATATGAAGGGGAAGTGTGTCCAGAATAATGTTCTGTTCCCAAAAAAGACAGCAAGTGAGAAATTTATTCAAGTCTCTAAACTCTGTGGTGCAAGGGAGAGAGTTGGAATGTGTGTTTCTCGTGACAGGCTGTCTGACAAGCTTGTCAGTAGTTAGTGTGGCTGTGTAATTGATGTCAGGCAAGAAAACTGTATTGCCTAGGAAAAGTAAACAGCACATGCACCCCCTGATACACGTGCTTTGAAGTTTCCTTTTGAAAACAGAAAAAGAATCGGTCTAGTACTAGACAAGAGGCTCTTGATCCTGCTCAACATCCCCATGCCTTTAATAGGTCACTGCCCTGTTGTTAACTGTTCCAGTAAACCAGAGTCAGTGTCCTGGAATTCCTGGCATGCAGTGCTTTTCTCTGTGTGAGCGAATGATTGTCAGATGCAGAAGCAGATTCCTGTCAGACCCTGGTGTCAAATGAGCTTGGATTTCCCCAGATTATCTTTATTATTCCTTTTTCCCCCTCCTGCAGCTGATGTACATGGGTTTCAGCCGTGAGTCAGCAGAGCAGGCTTTAAAGGTCTTTAAAGGGAATATCCACGTGGCTTCCCAAACCCTTGCTCATTATGGGGGAGTTCTTCCCCCTTCACTGCTGCTGTCCTCAGAAGGGTCCAGTCCATCAGAGGAATCCACTTCTTCCAAGGACCTGCTCACAGAGTCTGCAGGTGAGAATGTTGCATCCAGCAGGGGGGAAGGGAAGGCAAGGCTGTTCTTCTGGCTTTTGTAGGAAACAGTTAAGCAATTTCTGCTGAAATAGTGGTACAGGGGCTCCAGTAATGTCCCAGGCTGCTTTTACTGGGAACACACTTACAGGAAGGCAGCTGTTGTCCCAGGTGACAGCCACACAGGGACCAGAGGGGACAGGTATCAGCTGCAGGCAGGTGCAGCGCAGAAGAAAAGGTGAAACTCAGGATGTCCTGGGCAGGGCTAAGGAGTTTATTCCAGATCTGTGCTGTGCAGGTGGCTGACCTGCCCCCATGCTCCTTCCTCGTGTCCCTTACGGGTTGAACCATATTTGATACTTTCCATTTAACAAAGAAACTTGCATGGTTGTTTTTTTTTTCATATTATTTGTCAGGGCTGTAGTGATCCCTGTTATATAATTAAAGGCTTTCCTACACCATGTTTAAATAATAAGGAAAATGGCCATCCTGCCCTGTCCTTTGCAGAGCAATTGTAGGGGAAGTTGTGCAAGGGGAAGGGGCTGGCAGAGCAGCCACACTGGTGAAACAGGGAGAGAGCACCATCTTCTTTCAGAGGTGAATTCACTGCTGTTGCTTTTTATTGGAAGGTTCCTCTAGTTCACCAACAGATGAAGACATGGAGACTGAGGCAGTCAATGAAATCCTAGAGGATATTCCTGAACATGAAGAGGATTATCTGGATTTAACACTCGAGGAAGAAGAACAGATAATTCATGAATACTTATCCTATATACAAGTACCGCAGCACTAAATCCCATTAAATCTTCTTCAGTTATATGTATTTACCTTGTCAAATTGAGTTTGGATTATAAATGCACCTTCAGCTTATCTCTTACTAAGGGCCTTGAATTCAGTTAAACTATAGTTGGAATACTTAATTCCTGCTTATTTGTAACTCTGCTTAAAGCCTACATTTGTGATACATTGTAATTTATTGTCATAGAAAAATAGAAACATTTATTTTCAGAAGAAAATTTAATAGAACTAAACTATATTTTTATTGTGAAATAAGTTAGCTCACTTAGTAAAGAAGCATTTCTATGCCACTTTAAAATACCAGCTTTAAAAGAAACCCATGAGTTTGTAAATGAGAAACCTTAGCTCATGAGGCTGTAGAGGTATATCAGCTTTCCAACTTTTCTTCTGAAAGATTTCTGAGAGACATTAATGTATCTGTTGTGCTTGGGTTTATACCGTGTTCTGCTTGTCCCTTGCTGCAGGTGTTACACAGGCAATAAAGGTAACTCTGTGCTGCTTCTGCCTTCGGTGAGAGACCTCTGTGCTTTGTTAAAAAAGTAGGAACTACCTGGCAGGGCCCTGTCCTGGGGCTGGGGGAGTGATGTACTGGAATTGCCTTTTACAACTGAATAACCACTTTCTCCAAGCAGCTCCGTTCGACCTCTGCAGGTGTGTGGCTTGAGGTTGGTGGATTTCCTGGGGATTACAGGATTTTCTGCAATCAGCTGTTGCACAGAGCTTGGTTCAGGCGCTGTTTCAGTAGTTGTGTCCAGCTCCAGCGCTCTGAAGAAGCATTTGGGGGTTTTTGTGGTTTTATAACATCCCATTTCCTGCCGTGTAAGCACTCCTCTGCGCCGAGAACAGGAATTCCTCTGCCTGGCAGCTTTGCTTGGACGTGCTTTATTCGCTTTCCATGACTCCACGCTCTCGGTAGAGGGAGCCCAGGCCCCGTGTGGAGCCGGTGGGAGCAGGGAAGCGGCCGCGTTCTCCGCTTCCAGCCAGAACATCCACCCTCCGTGTGGTGACAGTGTCTCCTTCCTTACCCGGCATTACCGGCCGGGAAATGAGGGCTTGATCTGTTGAGGCACTGCAGGGAGCAGGGCCGTGGCCTGCGGAATGACTGCTCAGCTGCAGCACTGGGGAGTGGGTTTTATACGGATTCCCTCAGCCAAGCACAGCAAAAAGCAGGCAGTGATTACACTGGTAAGGAATTATTTGTGTTTCATTCTTCTGTATCAAGGCAAGTGCTATAACAATTGAGTGGCTTTGTATCTCTGCCCTGAAGGCTGAAGGATTTCCAAAGCCAGCACTATGAGCTTCTGAGAGGAAACCAGCCCCAGCACCCATTATATCCCATTTCTTTACACGCCAGCACTGAGGAATCCCTGGACAAAATGCAGAGCAAAAACAGAATAGAGAAAATAACTTAAAATTGAAAGCATACAAGTCATTAATGTAGTTTTAACAAGAAGTAGGTGCAAACACAGATTTACTCCTTCCTTCCCAAACCTCCTGGCACCCTGGCATTGCCTGCCAGCCCCTGGGCATGGACTGAAGGCAGCATTGGGCTGCACTGGCAGCAGTTCTCTTTGAAGTGGCTTGCACAGCAAACTGGCAGTGACAACTTCAGAAGGGAAGGTTTGTCCTTGGGGAATTTAAAATTAGCATCATAACATGCAGTGCTTGTCAGAGCAGCCATTCATCAATGATGTAACTCTGCCAGCGCAGTTGTAAGTGATCAGCAGGGCAGGAGCCATTGGCTGAAAGCTCTGAGTTAATTTTGACCATGTATTTGGAGGCACTGTGATATGTTTAGCAACAGGCAGAAGTGGTAATGACTCATTAATTCCGCTCTTTGAGATCTTTCTCTGCTGGTTGCATGTGCAGCTGCTGTATGGCCAGAAGGCTCTTGTGTCTCAGGTAGTGCATGTGAAGTTTTAAACAGAAAATACAGCCCAGGTGGTCTGGGGAGCTCTGTCCATCTCGTAAATGCCTCCTGTTTAGTGTTGTCCTCAGAAGCAAAATACAAACAGTCAGCTGCATGGCAAGCCAGCACCAGCTCAAAAACGTGTCACTGAGCCACAATGACCAGCCTGAGAGGCTTACAGTGGAATTAAGATCTGAATCTTGCAGATGACCTCCCAAATTAGTCTCTTGGTAGGTATTTCACATAATTTAAATGCTGTTTCCTGCTCGATGTGGAAACCTGCCAGGTAAGAACGATCTAGCTGCTCAGCAGGAGAGGGGAGCAAGGCCTGTGATAGGCCTGACCCACTGACACAGTGTTAAGGTGTCAGAACAGGGGTCTTCAGTGCTGAGTCAGGGCTCATGGCTCTGTGTCATCCCTGCTCTCCCTTAAATCTGTGCTTTCATGTCTGCTCACTCCTGCAGCTGGCAGGGGAACTGAGCTCGTGCAGGCTGGTGCTTGGTGGGAGGCAGCTCCACACACACCCAACTCCAACCCCAGCAGAGAGGGGAAGGCAAGAAATGTTTCCAAAAGTATATGTGGGTTTTTTCCCCCATATTCCATCCATTCTTAACTGCTGTGCTGCTGCAGCCAGGCCCCACCCCCCATATATGAGGCCAAAGTAAAAACTAGACAGTCAGTTGTCTGTAGATGCCACATGTTTATTAATCCACTCTAAAAAAGGATTACAGCATTTTTATCTTGCTGTAGTACAGAATAAATAAAGCCATAAAAATAAAAACATGTGGTTAGCTATTTTTGTACTGGTTCTACAAAGAGCTATATCTGCAAATAGAAAAATAGTAAGAACCCTTGTTACTTCATGGCTCAGTGGTTATCAGAGAAGGATGAACCTGGAAAAAGACTGGGAAAACTCTTGAGTTTGACTGTTTATCCAATGCTACTGGCGACCTAGCAAGACACAGCTTTGGGAGGAGGAAAGACGACACAAGGTCAGCAAATAGGGCTGAGGTTTAGCTTGTTCTGTGGCTTATGTTTCGTCAAAAAAAACCCAATTAAATTAATTTCTGTCCTACTACTCGAGCTTCCCAGAGAGGTGTCCAGTCTGCTTTAAACTCCTGCTGCAGAGCCAAACCCTCCTGCATTGGCCTCGGCAGCCAACAACTGACCCAAAGGTCAGCTGTGAAGATTAAATTCAAGGCCACCTTTCAGTGCAGGACACCTTTCACTGCCACACTAGGCTGAACAGGGGTCATGGGAGTGGGCAACAGCAATGGCAAAACATCTCATTAGCCATTGGGCAGCCAGAGATGAAACACCTCTGTGCCCAAGGGAAATGACACCAGCAGCCATCAGGAAAGTTCCTAATTGCATACACACAGTGGTACCTCACCTGAACCCCGCTGCCTCCCCTCCTGAGCCCAGAGCTGCTCAGCTGAGTCATCCTGCAGCCACAGGATCTGACCTGAGTCCATCTGGCAGCCACAGAGAATCCTGGCTCCTCTCACAGAGGTTCAGGCAAAGCCACTTCCCATCTCTTTCCAAGTTCTGGTTTACATGGACACAGTGGTGCAGAAAACAAAAGATTCAGCTTTGGTCACTGACATAAAGCCTGCCCTGGGCAGTCACATCAGTTCAACAGCCTCGTGTTCCCCATTCTCCTGCTGTACCATACAGCCAACTTTATTGTTGAAGAGACGAGACAGACTCCCCTTCTGGGAGCTCCTGCCCTGCACAGACCTCTCCTTCTTCAAGCGCCGCTTATTTCTCTTGCATATTCCCCGGATGTCCCAAATGCGTAGCGTGCCATCGTGGGAAGCTGTGTAGAGCAGCTCGTTGTGGATCTGGAACAACAGGGTCACACTTAATACCGAGCCATATGGCTCTGAATCGGCACAATCAAACTGTCAAAAATCAGAGCAAACACAGCTTGATCCCAACACTTAAGGCCTGAGCTCGTTGCAAGAGTCAGTATAAATTATCACAAAAGCTGCTGAAGTGGGATGAGACATTACCAAGTCAGGACTCATTTCTCAGCCACTTCACAGAGCCATAAACAGCAAGAGTTATTTATAACCCGGACCCTCTAGAAAAGCAATGGAGAACAAAACCCGATGTCAGAGCAGGCTGTGGCTGGGAATCTCTGCACTGTTTTCAGAATGCTGGTTTTGATGTGGAGCTTAAGGTGGCACCAAAATCATCAGTGGGCAGTGGGGGTTCAGCAATGCTTCCCCTCTTGCTTCCCTTCCTCCTCTGCAGTGAGTTATAGGTACAATTCCTCCTTCAAACTCCATTGTTCTTCAAAACCTGCAGTAATTTAACCTGGATTCACTGCTGTGGTTTCATTTCCTTTATGAACCATTTGCTGCTGTTGGTAATGTTTCCAATTGTCTTCATCCTGCCCTGGAAGCCAGATATCAGTCTCAATGATCTTCCTGTTCCTGAATCAGTCTTGCCCCCCCCACCCCGTGGCTGCTCTGTGCCAGCCTGTCCATGCTGTGACAGTGAGCATCTGCCTGGCTTACATGAGGCACCACACAAGCAGCACACCCCTCATCCAGCCATCATTAATATACTTAAGATCATATTAAGTTTGCCACTTCTCAGTCCTCTCTCTTCCCGTTTTTTTTTTTGCCCCTGTACAGATGGAAATTAAGTTACAAAGAAGAATACAAAGCCAAGCTTCAGTCTTGTCAATTCTTGGGGCTGCCCCAGATGATTCTGTCACGTACTCCCCAAACACATCCAGGTGCCCGCCTGCTACAAAACAACTGCCTGGTACCAGGAGTTTGGAGTTTAAGATCCTCCAGCCACTTGCTAATTCAGAATATACAAAAGAAAACCGTATTTACAACTTTATGTGCTTGGGATCAACTCCAAAAGAAATTTTATCTTCTCTCTCCTTCTTTGGACTGTCAGCCTGCCAGAATTACCAACAATGTCTCACATTGTTAATGAAAATCTTCATCCTGCACACAGCTTATACTGAGATCCCAGTGCAGGGAGATGCAGATTCTTAGAGGGGCTGCTTCACCTCTGGAAACGTTCAAGGCCAGGTTGGAAGGGGCACAGAGCAACCTGATCTCCTGGAAGGTGTCCCTGCCCACGGCAGGGGGGTTGAAATGAGGTCCCTTCCAATGCAAACCCCTCTATGATTACATGGTCTTTGCATGGCCACCAAGGATTATTAATTCCTCCTGTTTTAACTATTAAATGCCAGTCTCACTTGAGCCTAGGCAATATGCAAACAACATTACCTTTCAGTTTTAAGCCGGGGGCAGACTCCTCCATTTGCCTGGCAGGATGTGGGTCAGATATCACTACTGAGCTGCTTCAGACTGTTGAGGGATGCCATGCCCCAGGGCGGTTTGGGGGATGATGCTATAATTATTCTGCCTGCACAAGGCAGGAACTTCTTTTCCCCTTAGAGCACTGCAAACACTTATCATTAGTGTCTTGTAATGGAAAGGGTCTCATGAGGCTGGAGTCCATTCCATGCCCCACAAGGCATCAGTTCATCTGTCTCAGTTCTCGTGGCTGCTTATCCAACCTGACCTGGAAAATCCCTGATCCCAGACATGGGGCTGTCCCTGGGGACTCATTCCGTGGTTTCACTTATCCTTATTATTATTAACCAGCTTTTCTAAAATTACATACAGAATATTCAAGTCTTATCCTAGAACAACATCCAATCCAAGACACACAGAACAGTCAGCCACACCGGTTCCCACAAAACAAATGAGGGAGCAATCAAAAGGAAGAAACCCCACCATGAAACCCCTTCCTGACCTGGATACAGTTGATGATGAACTTGTGTCCTCGGAAGATCTTCTGCAGGACTCCACTCCTGGAATTGAAAGCTCTTGCACAGGCATCACCACTTCCTGTGAACACTGACACACAACCACACAGCACAGCCAGATGTGAGCAGCCACGTGGGGTCAGTTCATACAAGTTCAGAAATGTACCTAAAACCAGCTCCCAAGGGAGCATGATGTATCATTTTGATTCTCTCCTCAGTCAAACCAGATCATTTTCATTTTGCTGACCCTGGCATGCTTATTTTCAGTTGTATTTTTCAAAACACTGAACTGTCTTCAGACTGAAGTTCCTACACACACCAGCATTTCACTCCACACATGCTTTAAGTATCTATTTCTGCTCTTCTCTTCCACGTTTCCTTGCCTAAACGTGCCTCAATAATTCTAAGCAGGCAATTTATCTCAAGCCTGGTTTTAAGGATTTCCAATCAACCTTTCATTTGTTTTGTCAGAGTTATTTACAGTTTTCCATTCAGTACTCCAGTGTCTCCATCACTTCTCCTGCTGCAAGAGGGGCAGGGCTGGGGTAACTAAATTGAGCATGACCAGGAATTTTGGCTATTGATCAGGTTTCCTTAGAGTACCTTACATGTTCACAGAAAAATTTCTCAGCACTTCACGATCTTCAGATCAGATCCCCACAACTGCTGCATCCAGAAACTGTAAGGCAGTGTTAATATTTAGATTTTGTACTTAGCAATATGCCCAAAAAGGAGCTCATTTGAGTGCTTTAAAGGTTACAAACTCTCTTTATAAACACTCACTTTCCTTCAGTTAACCCAAACTCCTCCAGTTTATCTAGAGAGAAATATTTCAGAGCTGCAGAAAGCAATGCATTCACTGGTCCCTGCATTTCACATCTTTGTAAAAGCCACTAGCATGGAAAGATTTTTACAAAACTGGAGGGCCTGAAGGCAACAGATTCCTTATCTTTTGGGAGAAGTCAGGGACTGAATCTCTAAAGAGGGGTGAAAAAATTATCATGGTAGTAAATTCAGGACTACAATAACAGATGAGAGAACAGACTATGTACTGCCACGAGCTTTTTAAATTCAAATGAAACAGCAGGGAGCTGGGCACCTCCTGGGTGCACCTCCAAGAAACATCTGGATGTGGAAAATCAATGTCACTTTATATGGGCCACTATAATTCAATTTCCAACAGAGTCCTGAAAAAGCATCATGTCCCACTCTGCAAATGAGTAACAACAAAGTAAAGCAGGGAACAGGTACTGATTTTTTTCCCAGTGAATGGAAATAATTTAATTCTGTTACAGACATGCAGAGAGCGGGACCCAATTAAGAGCTGCTTTCACTCTGCAGCTGCCAGTTTACTTCAGCTATCAGGACTTTGCTTTTGACAGACATCCTTTATGTCTTTTGAACTGTCACTCTGGATTTAGGAAGTTTCTCTGCACCTCTGAGTTTCAAAGAAGAGCTGTTGATCTAACCCAGATTTAGCATCTAAACACATACTTATATATACTACCTGTGAAATAAGCAACAAAATAAAATTAATTTTCATTTTTTACTTAATTTTCATGGACCCTTGGGAGAACAGTTTTGAAACGTTCCCCTGGAGCTTTTGCAATATGAAAAAAATATAAACCACATTAAATTTTTAACGGCTGTGCACATACTTTAAGAGAGAAATAATCAACATATCATTAAATAAATTAGATCAAGAACCAGCTGTAATATTCCCCATGCTATTAATTACACAAGCAGACTGAGGAAAGCCACTAGAAATACTTTCTGAGGATTTAATGCTTAGTTTTCACATCTGTCTGGATTCCCTGTACAATATAAAGTGATTTTGGAAACAGACATGTATTTTTCTTCTTTCTTCTACTCTGTTTTCTTATTTAGACCACAAGCTCTTTGGGGCAATGAGCCTTTGGGCACTGATCAGACAGAAAGTAGCAGAATTAAGATCTTCTAACAGAAAACTACCACCTCTTGGCTGAGACGTTTTTTCATGCACTGGTGAAAATGTGACATAAACCATAACAAACATCATTTATATTGAAGCATTTTGTCCACATTTTTGAAAGACAGTTCTGATCTGTCCAAGATGAAGAGATAGAATTTTAAGCTACGCTAGTTCCAACACTGGTATCCAGTAAACATCTCTTTATAATTCTAATTCTAACAAAAATATTAGATACTGTGGAAATAAGTGATGAATGCACCACAATAATGCAGGAGGTCATATGATATAAATTAATTTTAAGGGGAGATTTCCTCTTTCATTAGTTAAAATGCATACAGTGCATTCAAACAAGTCCCTAATATTTTTCTAGAACATTCTTTCTACCCTTCAAATGGAACAATTAGATACTCCCTGTTTGACACCTTTAGTATTTTTGCATTTGATTTAAAATGACATCTTAAATAACTCTGTGAACTCTTCTATCACACTACCAGCATGTTCTTCACAGGTCTGACTAAATGCAGCAATATTGTCTGCATTTTAATTTAAAAGAAGAGTGTTGTGGAAAAATAACGTATGTGTATGGCAGGGACAGGGTGGTAGAATGAGGGGGAAGAGAGAGAAAGCTGCAGAGCTGAGGGGGCTGGCATCAGATAATGAAACTTTTGTTTGAGCTAAAACTTTCTTTTCTTTACAGTCTGGTCGAGTGTCTACTCAATGCCTGAAGAGTAGGATCAGCACTGAAGAAATGCAGCTCTGCAGGTCTCATGAATGAAGGAGACAGTTTCCATCTCCCACCCTGACATGAGTGTTCCTCACAGGATCAGGCAAACATCAACTCAGCAGTTACCTCACCTTTGGCTAGTCTTGACAAACTCAATATTTTGGGTTCTGTCTTTATAATTAAAAGGGGGAAAACACAGATACACACACAAAATCATCAGTATTTTGTCTACCAGTGATCATCCTGGATTGCAATTTCTGGTTCATTTCCCTTGTTCTACCTGCCTGCATCTTGGAGCAATAATAGCTTCAGGATGCAGTGTAGGTTCAGACCCTTTCCCCTTCCATTTCAGCCTTCTAGCCAGAAGCTGAAATCAGCAGAAATTACAACCTGCAGGTAGAGGAGAATGGGGTAGTTCTGCCACATAGGTGAGGAGAGTTGAAATAACCATAAATTACAAATAAATATTTTACTGGAGAAAAGCAGTTATGTGGTACTCATGCTGAAAGGAAGACCAAAAAAGGTTTCCTGACTAAAATTCTACCTCTGGGCTTGGTTACAAGCTAGGTTTCCAAACATAATTAAGAAACCAGTTCAGTATAAATGTAGTCAGGCAAGCATGGTGCCAGGCAACTGCCACTAAACTGTGCAGGTACAACTCTCTGATAACATGCACCATCTTGCATCTGTCAGCCATTTATCAGCATCACACTGAGGAGCTGCCAAAAGAGAGATCAAGGCCCAGATAGCAACCATTCGTTTAGCGTGATGTGTTCATTCCACAGCTGAAGTGCAGAAATCAAAATCAGGGAAGCGCTGTGAATGCCTAGGTTAGTTTAAGCCATGTCCATCTCCTTCAGGGTAGGAGAAGAGAGAAGGAGAGAAGTTCTTTTTTGGGAAGCAAGTGAAGGCACATCAGGTCTAACACCAGAGGCAGGGTAAGACCAGGATGACACAGAGAGAGGTTCACTGATAAAAACAAGAGGTGCTGTCTTGCAACCCAAACCCAGACATGCAGAAGGAAAGCCAGCACAGAGGGGGATTTAAAGAAGGAGGTTTGATGGTCAGAACATAGTGCTGTTATGCCAGCAATAGACACTGACGTACAGAAACCACTGTAAACAGGAGGACGGGAAGTGGGAGAGCTGAGTCCTGAACATTACTGAGGCAAGCACTGCTTGGCTACTGGAGAAAGCTGGTTTGGGGAAGAAATTCATGAATGGGGAGAAATAAGGGGAAAAGAACTTGCAGAAAATGAGTCTAGGAGATGGTCAGAGCCTGTACAGGAAGCCCAGCAGTCAGAAAGGAGCGGTGAGCATCTGAGGTGTGATTCTGGTTTAGGACAGGGTGTTACACAGGTAGCAGAGGCAGGCACAGGGCTGTGTCCCCAGCAGCAGCACTTGCTGTCCCTAGGACGCAGCAGAAGCAGGTGACAGACACCAGACTAGTGAGGTTAAACCACAGCTACACAAACAACCCCCAGACAGCTCAGGATTTAAGCCACTTCCCTTGGTAACAAAAGCAAAACAACTGCCTCTTCATTTGTGAGAAGAGAGAGGTGGAAAATGGAGGGAAGGTCTAAGCTTCCCACATGGAATGGTGCAGCAGTTTGGTACTGAACGTAAACACGCTGGAGATGAAAAAAAGTGACAGCTTCACAAGCATTCAAAATTATTCTCCATTAACAACCCCCAGTCAAAGACAAACACCGAAAAGGAGACGGGGCTGGAGAACATAGGAAAGGCAACTTACAGATCCCAGCGTGGTATTTCAAAGTGCTAACGCTGTGTTTGTGAGCCTTGTACGTCTGGATCCGCTCCCCAGTGTCTACAAACCAGCACTTCACTGTCCTGTCCGCGCTCCCCGAGTACAGGTGACGATTCACCAGCTGAGGGGAGAGAAAATCACATCAGCAATGGCCTCTCAGGCATCTCTGAGAGAGACCTGCACTGAAGGGACTCATCCCAAGTCACAGTTTCCAACTCAACAATGAGCAACAAGCTGCACCTTGAAACAGAGGGGTGGCAAGCAAACCAACCTTGAGTTCCTCACAGTCGCATCTCCCATCGATTTCTGGGTCTTAAAAACAGCTCCCAGCTTTGAGAACATAAAAATTTAGCCCAACTGCTGGTGCCAGCAGGCAGGATTCCAGGGAGCTCAACAATGCTAACCTTACTTCCATAATCAGTTACATTACTAAAGCCTCAAAAAAAACCCCCAGCAGTGCAGTTTCTGCAAAGCATATTTGACAAGAATTCTCACCAGATTATAAGTTTTAATTACAAAAACAATTCAGAACAATTCTGAGTAACAAAAATTTTTAAAAAGGTAAAGTAAAATTAAAATCCTACGCACCATAAACCAGGGTTTATGTTTATTATGATCACTCTGCACAAGGTCAGTATTTGGAAAGACTGGCTCTTCCTTGAAACTGTTCTGAATCTACATTTCCACAAGTCTTTTTAGACTGTTATTGAGTGATTAAATAATTAACCATCCTGACACAGGTTTTTAAACATCTTCAAGCAGATTGTCTTCTGCTGTGCATCTCCCAAAGAAGAACAGTGCCTCATTGCACCAGTCATCCTGCACACTGTGAGAACTCACTGTGAGGAGGATGGGGTTTGTACCATACAGACGGGACAGAGAATGACGAAAGGAAGGATTGCAGTTGGGGAACAGAGACAAGAGAGAAAACAACTGACCTCTGCAAGACTAAAAAACCAACCAGTGCACAGTAAACAAACTACACAAAGCCTGGAAGCTCAGCAAGGAAAAACTCCATAGTGCATAGAAAAATCTGGCATTCTCTGCCTGTGTAAAGAAATCGAACTGAAAGTTTTCACAGCCATTGTTATGTAGAGCCCAACTCCTGCTGAAGGCAGCCGGTCACTGCAACACCCAGCTGTAGCTCGAGGTAAGTTTTATGGACTTGCAGCAACCTCTGTATCACAGGGATTGAGAGACAGGAGGAAGAATCCTGACTCCCCCACCAAGGAGTGGAATTTGCCTAAGGAGCAAAGAGTAGTACCTTGTCTGCCCCCAGACACACACATCGGAAGGTCCAAATGACCAGCAGAGCACAAACCCCTGATGCTTCTCTGGTATCTCCAGGAAACCAACAAATGACAAACCAACTTGTCATGGTCTTGCTCATAGGGCCCTTTTAAGGGTTGGTTCTTCTGCCACCTCAGATTTGGTCCCCACTCTTTGCACATGCTGTATCTGTAAGGCTGGGATGATGTTCATGCTCTTCCATCTCCACTCCCAATCCAAAGAGGAATGACCCCATTCCCAAAAGGCCTCAATAGTGAGCTTTGTACAAAACAACATTGCGCCGTGTTACAACATGAAAGAGAAGGTTAAGATACGAAGCACTACAGTGATAGGACTGTGATAACCACACAAGAAATGTGTGCAGGCAGACCAAGAGGCTCCCTGGCCACAGCTCCCACCAGCCCAGCTGGAGCAGAACATGCCACACTTCCTCCCAGCAGAACCTGGCCCATGGGAGAGATTTCATAGCTGAACGCCAGGAGCTTGTAAAGAACAAACCACTGCAAAAAGCCAGCAGTACTTTGAAATGTCACTTCCTATTACTTCTAAGCTGTTTTAGCAACAGCATTAATACGGCATCTCCACACAGAGAGAGAATGAGTGGCCAGCGGCACTAACAAAACCAAGAGCCACAAGTTAGCCTGAGGAAGGACTTTTAAATTTCAGTCTCTCCCTGAATGGGCATGAAGAGCATTGTCATGTGCACCTGCTAAATGGAAGAGGATGCTTTGAGTTGAGATCCTGCTGTGTGGTTCATGGCCGAGTAGTTGCATTTCTTTTTTAGACATCTTGCTAGCAGCATCAACCCGCCCACTGAGCAAGGAAAAACACTAAATTATAACCTCCTGCAGGTAAATGCCACTCTGCATTAATGATACATTAGGTTAGGCCTCTTCATTTGTACATTTAAGTGGGTGTATCAATGCCAAAGTGAAACGAGAGAGCTGCAGCTTGCCTAGATTTGCTAATTTTTTAGATATAAAAATGTATTACCTTACGTGGACTTACTTAGGTAATTTACAGCACTAGGATTTTAAGAGCCTTAGAATCACAAAATTGTTTGGGATGGAAGGGACCTTAAAGACCATCTCGTTCCAAACCCCTGCCATGGGCAGGGACACCTCCCACTAGACCATGTTGCCCCAAGACCTGTCCAACCTGGCCTTGGACACTTGCAGGGAGGGGGCAGCCACAGCTTCTCTGGGCAACCTTTACTGGGCCTCACCACCCTCACAGCAAAGAATTTCTTCCTAATATCTAATCTAAATCTACCTTCTTTTAGTTTAAAGCCATTCCCCCTTGTCCCATCACTCCACACCCTTGCCCAAAGTCCCTCTCCAGCTCTCTTGGAGCCACTAGAAGAGGCTCTAAGGTTTCCTTCGAGCCTTCTCTTCTCCAGGCTGAACAACCCCAACTCTCTGTGCTTGTCTCCATAGCACAGGTTCTCCATCCCCCTTCAGCATCTTCGCAACATCCTCTGGACATGCTCCAACAAATCCTTGTCTTTCCTGTGCTGAAGACTCCAGAGCTGCATGCAGCACTGCAGGTAGGGTCTCACAACAGCAGAACGGAGAAGAAGAATCACCTCCCTTGACCTGCTGCCCACACTGGTTTTTGCAGCCCTGGATATGGTTGGCTTTCCAATGTCTGAGAGCTGGTGAGATGGTTGGCACGCCATTTCCATTACATTCAAAGCCTCTGTGCTGCCCCTTGAAACACATCTATGCACTTTCCTCCCCCTCACCAACTTAAGCAGGTGAGCACAGTAGGAAAGGAATCTCAGCCTTGCATGCAAAAGGAAATATTAACAGGTTAAACAATCTACCAGATGCCACAGACTGAGCCTGCAGCAGAGCCAGCAGCAAAACCCAGGGCAGGCTCTGACTGTCACACAGTCCCTCATTCCCACGGCATTTTTATAAAACAGCCTGAAATGGCTGTCAGTGGAGAAAGCCATCAAGAGCTCTCAGCTCAGGCTGAAGTTGCAAATCAGATATGCCATTCGTGATATGATAGGCATAATCTCATCTAAGTTGGTGCAGATTCCTACAGCTAAGACAGTCCCCATACAGTCACTGTGGTCTAGGACACAATTCCTCTCATCCTGAGGCACATCTGAAACAGATCATGCCTTAAAACTCTTAAAACTTGCTATTTCTCCTCTCCAACAAGGACAGCCTTCTCAGCTGTAGCCGGATCAATTTAGGTGAGATCACTCCTCCTTCACTTGATTAAAGATAGGTCTAGCTTACAACTCCAGCCTAAGATACAACACCTCAGATATCTTCATTTAGACTGTATTTAAATAATCATAATCATCATCACTTTCTGTTCCCCCAGCCAAAGCACCTAACAAGCTGGCCCCACACTCTGTGGTTTAAAAACGTTTAGTAGACACAGTTACATATTCCAACCTGTGACTGCCCAGAGAAGAGGTAGTATTTCCAAAGCTGTATTTTCCTTAGCTGGCTTTTGAGCACTTAGTTCACTTTGGCCAACTGCCCAACAAAGCTCCTGACACAGAAAACCATGGCCAGGAAAGGACACCTGTGGCAGAGTGGACAACACAGAACAGATTTGCAGCTCAGATACCAAAGGGCTCAGTGGACATTTCAAACCCACAGAGCTCATTAAAAACGTTAAAAACCTGACAACAGTTTGACGCCCAGTTCTAAAACCTCAGCTAGACAGCAGAAAAAAAAACATTGCATTGATATTTGCAATTCTGGATTGTTAATTTTTCTCATTGCTGTGAGAGATTTTGCTTTCAACCAGATGAAACACTGAGACATGTGAATGGAGCAGATTTGTCTTAATCCTCAGGGCAAAGCACTGGAGATGTAACTATTCCATGAAAAAGTTCAGTCACACTGCTTGTGAGTTGCAGAGTAACAGCAGTAGCAAAAGACAAGCTGTAAACACTTTAGTAGTTACAGGTCTCATTAATAAGAAAAAACCTCGGTTGTAGCCCCCAAACACACCAGAATTTTAATAAAAAAACAAATTATCACATCCAGGGTTGGTCTCTCAAGACAATCACAACCCTATTGCTTCACAAGCTTGGCTGAATGAATAAATGCAGCAGCTTAAGACAATTTCTACCTGTAAGAATGCCAAAAATATCTGCAAAAGAGCTGTTCAGCAGGTATTTCAACCTTATAGGAATGAACTTTGCCTTCCCAATTAACCTTTGCTATAAGAAACAATTTTTGGAGAGCCAAGGAGAGGCAATTGGTTCTTCAAGGAGATTTGGACACATCCTTTTGCTGAGGGTCACTGCACTCAGACTAGCTCCCATGAATTTCAGGATGATTTCGCATCAGCAACCACATACCCCATAACCAGCTTATTCTTCTCGTGGGGGTCAGTGTTCCTACAATCTGGAATTTTGGTCTTCTGTTCACAGCCACTTCTAAGTCAAAAATCACCAAGCTGGACCAATCTCGAGTTACAACTATGTAAGCCTTGGGCCGAGTTAAAGAGTTTCAGGATCCCATTCAAACCACATCCATTTTAACGAGCTAACAAACTCCCTGTGGGCAAGAAATTGCTGGTGGTTTTTTTCCTGAGAATCCATCTAGAATGAGCTCTCTGGGCTGGCTGTTAAGAGAACGATTTTCAGCTTTCTTACTGCAGTGCAAAGTGATGGCCCAGAAACGTGTTTCGTTCTTAGAGGTGCTGTACACCTTCACATTCCTCTCAATCACACCTCCATCCTCTGATATAACAAATACAAACAGAAATTACAAAAAAAGTATGTGCGCTTAATTTAACTGGTGTGGTGAGAAAACATTTTTGTCCCCCCCTGATCACAACAGTTAAGCACATAAACAGAGTTCAGGCAGTGGCTTTGTTCAAAGCATTCTTTTCTTCCAGTCAGCTTTAAAAGGCAACTGAAGGGAATGGTCCAAACAAAGGATCTTTTGCAGGAAAACCAGAAGCAAGTCTTTGCCCACTCATGTTCATGTTCTTCAAAAGGGAGTTTTCTTGCAAGAATGTTTGCTGTAGGATCCAAGCTAAATTCCAAGCTGGATCATTTCTCTCTGCCAACTTTTGGCAGCACAATTTTGATAAATACTCGGAGGCAGAACAATCAGCAAAGGACAAAGCAATCCTTGTGAACAGTTTGCAAAGCTTCTTAGGAGACACATTTAGAAAAACATACACAAGTAAATATTTAAATCAGGGTTATTCAGCCTATTGCAGGCAGTCACATTAATGAAAATGCATGTTTGATTATTAATTGCAAATATTGGTCTTTAGCCAGGCCTGAAATTTTTAAGTGGAAGAATGAGCATGAGCTATGTGGTTACACTCAGCCCACCCTTGCTTTTTCCCATCACTTCCTATAAAATCTCATTATTGGCTCTTATATGAAGAGGGAGCTCCCAAAACAGCTGCTGTACTCTGTCTGCCAATCTATCAGCACACTGCAGGAGAAGGGGAGTGAAGAGTTCTGGCTGCTCCACTGTGAGTTACCTTGCCTGACTGGGAAAGTCAAGTAATCAGTGCTGCCAAAGCACCTAACATGGACACAACTCCCACTGCAGATAGAAAGGCTCCCAGCAGAACCTCTCTCAGTGCAATTTAAGGAAGAGAAAAGTGACCTTATCTTAAGCTGCAGAACTCCTTTGGCAGCAGAGCACACGCAGTGGGTTCAGCTGGTCACCTTCACCAGACTGACCCCAGGACAGCAGGATGAGCCTGGGGAATATGAACAGCTCACCCTCATCACCCCCCTGTCCAGAACCACCAAGGACAGGGGACAAGGGAAAGCCCGAAGCTCACCAACACTTTCTGTTCTGCTGTGCTAGGTTAGAGCTGTTTCCAGGCTCCTCTACCTGCGCTACCTGGCAACAGCACCTTAAAGGATCTTAGAGCAACTGGTGAACATTGAAAATGTGAACGTGTCTGTGGCATCACCCCTCTGCGTTCCACACGCCAGCACTGCAGGAAGCAGGGTGGAACACATGGGTGTGCTTTATGGCTACCTACCCAGAAAACTCCTTCAAGAAGCTCCAGGAATTTCCATTCACTGCTACAGCAACACTATTGGTGTTTACTGGAAAGTAATGGGAGATGACTGGAACAGGCTGGACCTAATTTGCAGCAGTTCAGAACATCCCAGGGCATTCCCGTTAATAACAGCTTTTTAAAGTTGGGGAAAATATGGTCTCAATATCCAAATTTTTCCTGATCTGTATCCAGGATGAGAAATCACACTGAGCATTTCTCAAACTTTTTGAAAGGTCACCCTCCCTTCGGGATCTTTATTTGAATAAATAAAATGAAAAGACGTCTCTATTTTTCTTTCCTTTTTTTCCTCCCCACACAAGCACTGTACCACCCAGAGAACAGGTAACTGCCTTCAATTCCTGGTACCAACTCAGCTCCTCCAGGACAGGGGAGTGAAAATCTGATGTAATTAGCAGCTCACTGCCGCACTGAAGAAAACTAATTACTGTCAACAATTAAAACTGCTGGCTACTGTGAGCAAATAACTACCTCCAGGTCCTCCTGACCCAGGGTCTGAAAAATATCATCCCAACTCACTGCCACAGATTGCAACACTGTCACTAGAAAGCCTGAGGCAAAAAAGGCCCCAGGCACATTTTGAGAACAAAACAAAAATAATAATGAAAAAAACACCTCTATTCAGGAAGTTTCCTTTCTGTTGAAACATCTTTGTATGGATTCCGGTGATTGACCCCTTTCTGAAAGAATGACAATACCATGTGGGCTGTGCTGAGTGGCAGCCAAATGGAACAGAAGGGATAGTGTTGAACCCAGAAAGGCAGAGAGAGGAATTAGGAAAGATCGACAGACCAAAGCTATTCAACAGCAGTGACTGCTTAAACTGGGATAAGTTTGAGAGGCCTAGACACTAAATGCTCTCTGCAGGGGCTGTTTGTACCTCAGCTGGACCCTCCCAGCCCCAAACATTAACTGGTGATGAGAGAAGCGAGGGGCTACCCGTCACTCAAGAAAATTTGGCCAGGACTATTGCCAACACAGTCTTGGCAGCAGCAGTAGTCTTGTGTACTCTGAATTGTTCAGGTTTTCCAAATAGATGTATTGGTTTTGCTTTTCTTCTCCCCTACAAGAAGTTCTGTTTGTTTAAAGCCATTGTTTAACTCTGTGCTCACAAGCATTGCTCATTCCTGAGCATTCAAAGGGCGTAATTGAATTTCCCAGGCTTCTGGGAGAGGGTCAAGCCAGTTTTGTGTAACAATTTTAGCAAGAACCCAATTAAATTAAAGCAAGCTCTGTTGTTGTTAATCTGTGCCTTGGAGAAGGGCTACAATAAAACAACAAAACATAGCGTGACACTAAGGACAGCAGCAGATTTACTTCAGCATCCTCAGAGTACATTACCACAATATCATAAAAACAAGATTTAACATTGAGAATTTACCCAAGCAAGACAAACATTGCTCCAGGGCAATATGATTTTGTGTGGGTTGTTTGGGTTTTTTTTTCCTCTCTAAAACTGAAGGAAAACAGAATTCCTTCAGTATTCCTGGGTTTTTAGTCTGCTAGTGTCAGCTGTAACTACCTTACTTAGAAACAAAGGCAACTTTTATTAAAGAGCTGTTAAAGATACATCCTGTAGCCTCTGTAAGGGAAAAACACTTATGGACAACAAACACAAACAGTGAGAGCAGCGAGAAAAACTACTGTCATTAACTTCAATCAGACACAACATACGTGTATAAACATTTATGCTGACCTGAAACTGAGTTACAGACCATCAGGTACTCTCTTTAAATACACTATTAGCATTTTCTGGTGGATAATGAGTGTACAGGATAAGTGCTTGTGTGATAGTTCCCCTCTTGCTTCGTCTGCCTGACCTCCTCCTCTCCCCTGCAACATTAACAAAGCTGGCAGCATTCAACAGAAAAATACTGCAAACAGAAAAACAGAGTATAGTTTTTCAGATCACATAACATTTTCCCCCCCTCTCTCCTCCATCATTTCCTGATTTCTCTCCCCCATGCTCTGCTTCTCTTTTCCATTTTCCTTGCCCGTTTTCTTGTCTTGGCCATCTGTTTCTCCCTTTTTTTTTCCTCAAATCATGTCGGTGTGGTCTTTAATGTAGGATTTCTTTCAGCTTTATGCTTTCCTATTACCTTTTGCCCATAGTTTTGGGTTGGGCTTTGGGTTGGGTTTTTTGAAGTTATCTGGTTTGCTCTGAGTGTTTTTCCCCTCCCCTTTTTAAGTTACCTGACCCTGTGCCTGTTAACTTGCTCAGGTTATTATCTTCAAAGTCTGGTGGGCCTGACTACAGAATCCCACTCAGATGAACAGTGCTCTCAGCACACCTACTCATGAGTTCCATGACCTAGTGGGATTTAAACAGATACTGAGCTAGAGGTTAAACCAGGGCAGCTACTAGAGGCTAAGAGATCAGAAAGTGTTTTAGAGAAAGAGGGTTTGTCTCAAGACCAGAGAGCACTATTATTTTGTTACTACACAAATGTTCAAGCTCACCATTCATAACCTGTCTTGGAAGAGCTTCTTTATGAATGAAAAGACAACTGAGACCCACATGAGTTAGGACACAGATACCCAAAGGCTCTCAAGGAAGCCTCTGCCCTTACCTCTAGGCAAATTACTGATCCTTGGTGCTCTTTGAAGACTTTCAGCTGCTCTCCAGTGACAATATTCCAGGTCCTGATGGTGTAATCCGTGCTGCCAGAGAACAGCTCCCTGTTTGGTGCATCAAGTATAAGGCATAAGACGGCCCCAGTGTGTCCCAGCAGGGTCTGGTAGCAGCGCCCGCTGGACACCCACCAGACCTTCACAGTGCAGTCCGTGCTCCCTGTCACCAGCAGGTCCCTGCTCACTTTCTCCTCCTCCTCCTCTTCCTCCTCCTCTTCTTCCAGCACATCCCTGGAGGAATAGTGAGCTAGAGTCAGGACACAGTTCCGATGGCCCCGGAATTCCTGGATTTGTTTCTCCTTGTCCACACTCCAGCAGCGGGCTGTCCTGTCATAGGAGCCACTGAAGAGATAGTCTTTGGCAACCAGGATTCTGCAAAAAATCAAGTTTGTGTGTATGAACAGTATTGTTCTTTTTACATAACCATCTTTTGTTCCAATTTCAGTGCCAAGTACTCCAAAGCATGAAACAGCAGCATGAAAATAACATCTTTGGCATTTTTAAAAATCAAACACTTCCCTGTTTCTACTTTTAAAATTGAGATCCCTCATTCAGATACACTGATGCAGATATTTTCACACTCTAGCATTGTAAATTTGTGCATTTTGTTTTGCTAATATTCCTTCCATCAGGGATTATGAGCTCTCTTAAGTTATATATAATACCTAGAAGTTTGTTGTGTTGTTTGGTTTGGGTTTGTTGGTTTATTTTTTTTTTTAACTAATTCTCGGTAATTATCCATTAATACTTATTTATAAAAAATTATTTTAAAACAGACCTATGACAATAACTGGGAATTAAAACAACAATAACAACAAAGCAACAAAACAACATTCCAGGAATCTGAACTATAACTGACAGTGTGCAAATAACCATCTTTCCATCATCAAATAATGAGAGTGCAAGAAAAAAAAATACACCTAATTTCACTGAGCTCAGGAGCTCAAAAAAGGTAAAGCAAGAGCACCCCACTTATTCCATAACTGAAGAGCAAACCAGAGATTACAGCGCAGGAATTCAACCTCCTTGGCCTTCAAAATAATGAGTTGTAGCTGCACAAACATACAATAACAGAAAAATCTCTAAAGTTCATATTTCCAAACCAGAGGTAGGGAACATCCATAACCTGCCTTCTTTGTCAGCTGAGCTTGGTCCTCTGGAACCTTTCAAACAAGCAACAAAGTGCTATGAATAGGGAACACATTTCCCATTTGCTGATTCAAGCAAAAATCAGGCCACTGCCAAAACACAGAGCCAGCCTTCCTAACTATTTACAGAATCTCACTACACATCATATGTGTTCTGAGTTTAGAAAGGAACTAAAAAGCCCACACGCCCACAAGAAAAGAAATGTTAAAAAAATACCAATCTTTGACTGCTCTATTTGCCATTAATTAAATCCAGTCCAACTATTAATAGGCACTTCAAATGGACAGGCCAACCAGCCACACACAGTAAGTTTATTATTACTTCATTTGCCCAAACAGGAATAATAATTACAGAAAAATCCTGACTTTATCCCTCTTGCTGACACAAAAGCTTGACACAATGTTTTTAAACCTATTTATCAGAAGCATCTGTTATCAATTGGATAATTTCTTCTGGAATTTCTTTCCTAGCCCTGGATTCCATTCTCCTGCTGTGTGCCTTTAATTTCTCTCCTATCCGTGTCAGCAGTGTTGCTAGAAAAACTCATCATTGCAGCACAGAACATGAACTCTGAGGTTTCTACAGCCCCTTTTATGAGTGTAGTAACGGGGAACTGCACTGAAATGATAAAATGTGTGATAACAGATGACAGGAACAGGAGGGGAGAACCCCACCTGTTGACAATTGACGTGTGGCCTCGGTAAATGGCCAAGCACTGCCCGGTCACCACGTCCCACTTCCGAATGGTGTGGTCAGCACTGCACGTGAAGGCAGCCTCGTTCTCCAAGTGGCAAAAGGTGATGTAACTCTCATGTCCTAGGAGTAACAAAGGAAATCAGTCACTGTGCATGCAGAAAGGACAGACTAGCCCAGCTCTTCACCTTAACTAAAGGAAAAACACAAACAAATGTACCAAAACCCCAGTTTTAAACGCACCACTGTGCTCTTCACGTTTAGTTATTTGTGTAAAGCACAACCATTTCAAGTCACAGCAGAAAAGTTCACTAGTATCAGGATGAAGTGAAAGAGTAAAACAGTACAGTTCCACCAATCAGGTAAATCAAACAGTGATATAAAAATGTAATGAGCTAAACTAATATCAATGTAAAAAAACTCAGACTAATAAAGTTTGAAACCACTAAAAAACTAGCTTATTTTTTTAATTAAAAAATGCTTTTGCTTCATTCTTCTGAAATCAGGGAGAAAAAGGCTGCATTTCAACCCAGCCCATTGGTTGTCAGGACACCAACAGTCATAAATCAAAGCATGAAACTCTGAAAAAACGACCTGAGACTTACCAGCAAGTTTAATTTCATTGTCCAGGCAGAATGAAAAGCAAACAAAAAAACATATCAGGTAAACAGTCAGCCAATACTTTCTGCCACCATGACTAATAACATGAATAAACACCACGATTTTCTAAATATCAGTATACCTTCAAGGAAATTACACAGAAAGAAAGAATAATAGCACATTTGTTTATACAATATTCAGAGTACACAGGGGTTCTACAGTTACATCAAGAACAGACACAACTACTGCTCTAAAAACGTCCCACTGACAAACAAGGCAATGCCAGAGAAGAGGAAGCAATATTACCACCTCAAGCTTTTGATGTTGCTTAGCAAGACGTGTCATTTTTCTATTGTAACAGTAAAAGCACCACATTTAAAAATCACCTTAGGATTCAAGTCCCAGCTTCATGCAAGATCTCTTGAGTGAAATTGCTGTCATCTATCTAATCATTGGGCTACTATTACCGTGCACTCTTCTGTTTTAACATTTAGACTGTAAGCTTTCAGGAGCAGAACAGCTTCCTCTTAAGTCACTATTTCAAGAGTGACAGTTATGGTTGGAGTTGGTGGGCCCTACTGTGACTTAAATACTATATTTGAGAAAAAAAAAAAAAACAACTAAGAAGGGCAAATGTGATTAAAGAGAGACAGATGGACAAAGGCATTAGAAAAACAGAATGTTGTAAAATAAAGAGATGGTAAAAAATCTGAGGGAAAGCAGACTGCCCAGTAAAACACCGATTCACTGACTGCAAAAAACAGATTTCACTACAACTCCTGTAGTTCGAAAGCCTTGTTGTAGTTCAAAAGCAAACCAGAATCCACGTTACAAACATATGGCTTGCTTCCTCTAAAGCAAATTCATCAGATGCCAAAAATTAAACAGATCACCAGGGCTTTAAGCAAAACTACACTCGTTCTCCCATATTTGCGAAACTTTCTGCAAAGCAGCCTGAATGGATCAGGTTTCAATCACTGGTATTTTTCTCACAGCATCTTGTAATACAGCTCTGAGATGAAAATAGCATCTTGGTTACTGAACCAAAGTCTGCCAGTCAGATTTTAACCATCAGTAATACCCGACCAACACACAGGGTGCCAAAACCCCCTGTGGCAGACAAGATCTGGTGCTGGTCTGGCCAAAAGCAGCCACCACACAAGTCTGCTGGTTGTGCTGTGGTGGAGCTTGAAACTGCAGTAGTGATACAGGTTTATCAGTAATTGTAGCTTGTAAAATTAAAATTGACACGACAACTGCGTGTGTGCATAAGTATAAAATACATACAATTATCCAATTCTACTGACAGTTCACAAACCACCCAGCCAACCTTCTTCAGAGTTTACCCCAAACACTGGCACTGCTGCAGATTCCATAATAATGAATGCTGTCCAATACATTTCTCTTTCAAATTAAAAGTTAATTAGTGGTTTAAAGGGATTTCTAAGCCTAAAGCAAATGCAGCGAGTTTTCCAGAAGCTAGAACCATGGCAGGATGTGGGGAAAAAAGACAATACTCCATAGTGAAAACCAAGCAAGCAAGCAAACAAACAACAAGGAAATCACAGCAATGTGATTTCTTCTTTGGAAGAAAAGAACATTAGAAATTCCAACTCCAACAGCTTTATTTTTTTCTGTATGAAAAGAACATGAGTGGGAATACAAACATCTTTAGCCCAGATCTAGACTCTTGCATGACCACACTGTCTACAGAGGTTTTTTTTTCTTTTCAATTACTAATATGCTACTCTAAGGATAATAAATTTTGTATACAATGTGAAATGAATTGAAATTGAAAAAGCCCAGCAGTTAACATTTCGTTGCTGCAAATGAGGAGGGAAAACAAAAGTGGCCCATTTAGCAAGGTTCCTTTCCAGACTTCTGGGTCAAGAGGTTCTAAATAAAGACCACCTGGAAATGAGATGATTAAAAGGACAAAAAGAAAAAAAAAAAGGGGGGGGAAANAAAAAAAAAAAAAAAAAATGGGGGGGGGGGGGTAGAGAATAACAAAAAGTCTGTCTTTTTTCACACTGTAAAACGGGGCTTCCAGAAATTGACGTAAGTTAAACAACTTCGCACACCCTAAGATAAAAGGATCTGTGCACTCAGTAGGACTGGTAACCTGCTTTGGGTTGAAACAGCTCCTGCTTAACATTGCTGAAAAAAACACCAAAACAAACCAAGCATGATTTTGGCTGCCCGGCAGGGACTGAAAGAGACCAGAACACGCTGTGTTGGCCTGTGCCATGCTTCAGACCCAAACCCCAGGCGAAAAGCAGCTGCCGTACCTTGGAAGTGTCCGTGGCACTGGCTGTCGGCGGTGCTCCAGAGCCGCGCGGTGCCGTCCTCGCTGCCCGTGAGCAGCCGCTGCCCGTCGGGGCTCAGGCTCAGCCAGTTGATGCCCCCTTGGTGATCCGCGCAGACCTTCACGGCCGAGCCGCTGTTCCCCATCCCGGCGCAGATCACGGGCGCTCTGCAGCCCCCAGAGCGTGCTCCGGACCTCCGGCCGTGCCCCACAGACCGACTTCTGCCATTACCTCAACTCCGAAACATCAGCAGAGCAGTCCAGGCTCCTGCACAGGGACACAAAAGGGGAACGGGAGGGCGCGTTAAATCATTTCATCTCCCCCTGGATGCATCGTTTCCTCAGCCAGGCTGAGCTGCAGCCATTGAGCGCCTGTTTCCCCGCAGGATACGAAGCCCCACGGCGGCAGACGGGCGCACACGCTGCCCGGCGTGCCCTTTCCATGGGCACTGGGGCACGTTCAGCCCCTTGGGGGGACTCAGCCCGGGCGGCGGTACCGCTACCTGGTGCCCTCGCCGAGGCTGCTGCTTCTTAAGTAATCTTAGGGCTGACTTGGGGCACGCCGAGGAGGCGACGCCTCCGAGAGGGGAGCCCGGGCTCAGGC
This sequence comes from Machaerirhynchus nigripectus, assembly GCA_013397975.1. Lineage (NCBI taxonomy): Eukaryota > Metazoa > Chordata > Aves > Passeriformes > Dicruridae > Machaerirhynchus > Machaerirhynchus nigripectus. Next base: position 1,545,073 of record VZRQ01008389.1, on the reverse strand, counting down.
GGCCCCCAACGCCCCGGGTTACCGCCATCCCTCCCACACGGCCCCCGGCATCTCGGCACTCACCGCCCCGGGCACGGCTCTGGCGGAGCGATCCCGCACTCGCCCTCCGGGCAGGGGGAACCTCCTCCCGNGGAGCCACCGCCGGGCCGAGCACAGGGTCCCCCCTCCACCGCCGCCACCGCCTCCGCCCCGCGGGGAGGCGGGAAGGGCTCCCGCCGTGCCCCCTCAGCCCACCCCGGGGCGTGCCTTCACCCCCCGCCCTGGCCCTGCCTCCATTACCTCCCGCTCCACGTTCGAGCCGCTTTCTCCCGCGGCGACCGCCTCGCCCCGCCTGCGCTGCTTCCCCCGGTGCTGCCGCTCCGCGCCTCGTCCTCCGCTCCGGAGGTGCCCGGCAGCGCTGCCCCTCCGGGACGGCCTCCCCCCGCAGCGACTCCCCTTCCCGGGGCAGCGGCATTCCCGCCTCCCTTGGGCTGCAGCCGCCCCTGCCGCAGTTCAGTCTCCCGCGGGGCGGGGGGAGCGCAGGGGCGGGAGGGTCTCTCCCAGCTGAGGTCCCGTTAACAATCGCGCTGCAGCCGGAGCAGCCCGACAGCACCCCCGCATCCCCGGCGAAGCCCCCGGGCTCGTCCCGGGGGAGGCAGCGCTTCTTGCGGCACGTTCGCCCCTCAGGGCGCCTGGGGGCACCGGCCCCGCCGCGGGGTCCCGGCCGGCAGCGGCCTTTCCTCCCTGGCTTCTCCGGTGCCTCGCCGGGGGACGCTGAGGCTAGTGCTGGGAGCTGGCTTGAGAGAAGCCATCGCCTTTTGTTCCTCCTCTCGCCCCCTCTCCCTGGGCGAGCTCCCGCCACGTTTTGCCACAGGAGCCCCCCCACAGGAGCCCCAAACGCACTCTCGCTCTGCCCCGACCCGAAGCTTTTGGGACTCTTTCTTATTAATGCAACCCCTTGCCCATCCACCCCCTGCACCCCGTGGGCACGGCTGCTGCGGCAGGCCCCGGCTTTGGGGAGCCCAAAACCACCTGGCCGAGGGCTCTGACAACATGGGCTGAAGGGTTCTGTCCCACCATGCTGTAATTAAATGTATGAAGGATAAATCCCCTGGGCAAAGTGNGAAAAAAACACCAAAACAAAACAAGCATGATTTTGGCTGCCCGGCAGGGACTGAAAGAGACCAGAACACGCTGTGTTGGCCTGTGCCATGCTTCAGACCCAAACCCCAGGCGAAAAGCAGCTGCCGTACCTTGGAAGTGTCCGTGGCACTGGCTGTCGGCGGTGCTCCAGAGCCGCGCGGTGCCGTCCTCGCTGCCCGTGAGCAGCCGCTGCCCGTCGGGGCTCAGGCTCAGCCAGTTGATGCCCCCTTGGTGATCCGCGCAGACCTTCACGGCCGAGCCGCTGTTCCCCATCCCGGCGCAGATCACGGGCGCTCTGCAGCCCCCAGAGCGTGCTCCGGACCTCCGGCCGTGCCCCACAGACCGACTTCTGCCATTACCTCAACTCCGAAACATCAGCAGAGCAGTCCAGGCTCCTGCACAGGGACACAAAAGGGGAACGGGAGGGCGCGTTAAATCATTTCATCTCCCCCTGGATGCATCGTTTCCTCAGCCAGGCTGAGCTGCAGCCATTGAGCGCCTGTTTCCCCGCAGGATACGAAGCCCCACGGCGGCAGACGGGCGCACACGCTGCCCGGCGTGCCCTTTCCATGGGCACTGGGGCACGTTCAGCCCCTTGGGGGGACTCAGCCCGGGCGGCGGTACCGCTACCTGGTGCCCTCGCCGAGGCTGCTGCTTCTTAAGTAATCTTAGGGCTGACTTGGGGCACGCCGAGGAGGCGACGCCTCCGAGAGGGGAGCCCGGGCTCAGGCGGCCCCCAACGCCCCGGGTTACCGCCATCCCTCCCACACGGCCCCCGGCATCTCGGCACTCACCGCCCCGGGCACGGCTCTGGCGGAGCGATCCCGCACTCGCCCTCCGGGCAGGGGGAACCTCCTCCCGCCTGGGCACCGGAGCCACCGCCGGGCCGAGCACAGGGTCCCCCCTCCACCGCCGCCACCGCCTCCGCCCCGCGGGGAGGCGGGAAGGGCTCCCGCCGTGCCCCCTCAGCCCACCCCGGGGCGTGCCTTCACCCCCCGCCCTGGCCCTGCCTCCATTACCTCCCGCTCCACGTTCGAGCCGCTTTCTCCCGCGGCGACCGCCTCGCCCCGCCTGCGCTGCTTCCCCCGGTGCTGCCGCTCCGCGCCTCGTCCTCCGCTCCGGAGGTGCCCGGCAGCGCTGCCCCTCCGGGACGGCCTCCCCCCGCAGCGACTCCCCTTCCCGGGGCAGCGGCATTCCCGCCTCCCTTGGGCTGCAGCCGCCCCTGCCGCAGTTCAGTCTCCCGCGGGGCGGGGGGAGCGCAGGGGCGGGAGGGTCTCTCCCAGCTGAGGTCCCGTTAACAATCGCGCTGCAGCCGGAGCAGCCCGACAGCACCCCCGCATCCCCGGCGAAGCCCCCGGGCTCGTCCCGGGGGAGGCAGCGCTTCTTGCGGCACGTTCGCCCCTCAGGGCGCCTGGGGGCACCGGCCCCGCCGCGGGGTCCCGGCCGGCAGCGGCCTTTCCTCCCTGGCTTCTCCGGTGCCTCGCCGGGGGACGCTGAGGCTAGTGCTGGGAGCTGGCTTGAGAGAAGCCATCGCCTTTTGTTCCTCCTCTCGCCCCCTCTCCCTGGGCGAGCTCCCGCCACGTTTTGCCACAGGAGCCCCCCCACAGGAGCCCCAAACGCACTCTCGCTCTGCCCCGACCCGAAGCTTTTGGGACTCTTTCTTATTAATGCAACCCCTTGCCCATCCACCCCCTGCACCCCGTGGGCACGGCTGCTGCGGCAGGCCCCGGCTTTGGGGAGCCCAAAACCACCTGGCTGAGGGCTCTGACAACATGGGCTGGAGGGTTCTGTCCCACCATGCTGTAATTAAATGTATGAAGGATAAATCCCCTGGGCAAAGTGACGTGGAGAGGCCAAGAGCTCCCCAGCAAGACAGCAGCAGGGTCCGACATGAATCACCCTCACAAGAAAAGGGGAGCTGCAGCTAATTTGCAGCTAAAAACATGCTGCCAGGGGTAGGATACATCACAAAACCCCTTCTCCTAGCTTCTGCCCCATTTGATCAGAAAAGCACTTTTTTCTGTCAAACCCCCAGCCCACCAGCTCTGTTTCACAGCGTTGGTGCAATATTGGGGCTCAGCAGGCGCTCGCTGACATTTAAGGAGGCACCATCCCTGCTCTGGCACGAGGTGCCCCAGCGTGTGGGCTGGACAGAAATGTGTGTGTTAAATGGATAATTCCCAGGATGTGTTATTTTGCACAGCACATTCTGGCAGAGGCCAAACAGGACTAATATGTCACACCCAACGCAAACACAGAGGTGATCCTGATTCAGTTGCCGGTTGTAGCCATGCAGCCGCGGAGAAACTTGCCAGACGGAGCTGTTGGGCTGCAAATTTGGGTTTTGCAAGGGTCAGGTCGAGCCCTGTGGCTTATGGTCCCCAGCCAGCTCTTTTCTGAAGACAAGCGTTTCTACACAACCCTCGTGCATTCAAGAAATGACCGAGAAGTTCTGGTGTGAGACGTGAGTACTGTATTTCTTCCCTCTGAAAATCACATTATCCGTGAAAAGATATTTTTTTGGACACTGAGGCCTGGGAATCAGCTGCTCTCAGGGAGTGTCCCTCACCATCTGCTCGTACATCTGTCAAATCTACTCACAAACCCCTGCCCAGAGTCTTTGCTTGGGAAACTGTAGGATAGATTAGCACTCCTTTTTATTTTCCTGTGCTGCTGGGGTGAGAATAAAAGGGAAAACTCGGATGGAAAGGACATTTTTGTTAGGTTTGAGGCAGGTCTGCACATTTTAAACCCACACAGTTTAAATCTCAAGGGGAGGCTGAGCTAGAGGGGAAACCCTTGGCCACAGCTCAGCCATGCATCAGCTGTGGGAGCAGAGGGTGTGCTGTTCCTCCCGCTCTTTCTAAAGCCTTGTCAAGGTTTTTTATTATTATTTCAAATTAATATTTCCCTCCTGTGGTGACTAGTGAAAACATCTGAGCTTTTGAATATTTTCATGAATATTTATTCATTTTCTTGATGGTTTTTTAAAATCTTTTTTCATTTGGTTTTATCTGCCTGAATTTTAGGTAAGTTTTCTTTATTGCATTTGTGTTCTTGTGGTGGGTTTTTAATTGTAGGACAATGAAGAAAGTAAAAGTAAGTTACCTGCTGCTTGATTTTTCTCCTCAGGGCCCAAATCCTGCAGAGAATCCTCCTTCATCCAGACAGATGTGTACGTACACAGATGCATGAGCTGCTCCTATAACATCCAGGTAGCTATAAAACCTTAAGAAGGCTTCTAGATGTTTATGGCTGGATTCATAACACACAATTTGCAGGATCCAATGGCTATTGCTAAGTTTGGAGCCAAGTTTAGACTCTTTAGACAGTCATCAGATGTAAAGGAAGGATGTAGAGTTTAGATCAGATACACTGTCTTTTGGAAGGGGAGAGGGATGCTTCTGCCCTTCACCGTGGATTGTGACAGGAGTCCAACATCAGGAGGTTCCAAATTCTCTGCAGTTAAGTAGAACAAATGGAGACCTTTATCTTTAAAACATACCTTCATGCCACCAAAGGTTCGACCTGTTCTCACGTCTCTGATCCAGAGACAACACAGTACAGGGAGACTCTTTAATCCCCCCGCAGCATGCAAGACAGTAATGATCGCGTGCAAAATCCTCTGTGAACAACTTCATCCCAAATTATCTGTGCTTAGACTCACTTGCCAGACTTTCAGAAACACAACCTAGGCTCCCAGGCCTTAGAAATTATTAAATCAGTATTTACATCACTGTCAGCAGTGATATAAATGCTGAAGAACATTTCCCTTGAAAAAATTTCAGTAATGCTGCAAATGCTTCCAATAATTTTATTGATGTTGTTTGTGGAGGAAGGAACACAGGCAGCTCCTCCATGTCCACCTCCCCCTCCTGGTGCCTTGGGTATCTGGATGGGTTGCAATGGTCTTTGATGGACAACAAAGGCTCTTTGTTCTGTCAAAGAAGCAGAGCCAATAACGCCCCAAAGAAGTCAGCACAGAGAGCTCGACCAAAAACAAAAGAATAAAGTGTGCAGCAATGCAGATTATCTTTCTTAGAGAATTAACCCTTTCCATCATCCCAGCCCTTCCTCATCCTCTAAACAAGGGCCTTTCCAGCTGCCAGCATCTTTTTCATCTATTGCTCTGCTTCAGGCTGTCAACCTCAATCACTTTCAAAATTGCTGCTAATTAAATATTACCTCTTTTTTCACCCCAGAAAATTGCAAAAGCCAACTAAGTCTCTTAAAACTACTGTCAGGGTCTTGAGAGATTGAAAGTGGCACATCCTGCATGGACATTCAGCCTTAGCTGTTTTTTTTGATTCAACCATGTCATTATAGTCAATGAGAACTATAAACAAAAGCATGTTACATGGTGTCTCCAGAGGCAAGGTCCCTCACTGAGGAAACTACTCTACACTAAGAAAATTTTCCTGGTAAGGTTAAATTTGATTTAAAAATCAATCCAGTTACACTGGTACAATGTAAATAAAATTTAGCCTTAAATAGATGTAAATGTAGCTTCTAGTGGTTTGATTTAATTCAAAACATTATCAACAGCTAAGTGGCTTCACTTTGCTGTAAAAGTTGACACTGGTGAAGGCAAATTAAGTTTACGTGGGTTTAATTATCACCATGGAGCAGATGTAGCTTTACTCTGAAGTGAGGATGGAGAAGAAGAAGTTGTTCTTTCAGACCACAGACCTGAATGCACAACTGAACTCTGTATTGCAGCTCCCTCTGACCCCTCTGCAACTGGCCTCTTTAACAGGCAACACAGTTTTTTCCTTTCCTCGTTTGAGTGTGAATTCTTTGCAGCTTAAAATGCCCCAGGGTGCTCAGAAGTCTAGTTTGGGTATAAACATTTAGCAAATTCCCCCACAGGACAAAAGGTGCTTGGAAACTGCCACTTACGCTAGATTTTCCTGTAATTATAGGTAAAAACCATTATTTTGGTTTTTAACCAGATCTGAAGCAGTATTTCCAAAACATTTATTTCTGAAAATACTCGGTTTTGTGAATTTCCTACACCGCTGTAACAAGAACACCCATCTGCAAAACCCATGTGCATCTCTGCTGCCCGCTGCTGCTTCACCTGGGTGAATAGACTGCCCCTAATCAGTGCCAGCAGTCTGAAAGCCTGGAATCTGGAAAATCAGCTGGCATCCAGTGACATAAGGAATGGTCAGGTGATGGTAATGTTGCACAAATGGGCTCTTAGTAGCTGACCCCGTGTCAGGCTCTGGTAGCAATGGGAATTTAGCTGTGAACTTGGAGTAGGCAGAGAGAGGATTGCATTAACTTTCTGCTGTGATGAAGCAATGGCTTAAAAGCACTGCTGCAATGGCATCTTATCTCCCTGGCTAAGAAAGCAGATGCAATTTCCTAGAAATTTTTAAGCTGTGACATGCCAGGAAGTGTAAGATCTCACGGCAGCTGTTTCGAAGATCACTGTAAATAGGTTTCTCCCTGCACTCTATAGATGACAAGGCCTTTCCATTATGTCGTGGCATAGTGGGAACTTTACTGAATAATTCAAAATCACAAATATTTACAAAATTACAAAATAATAGTCAAAAGCTCATTTTACGCTGTTCCCCACTTCGATGGGAGCCCTGCTGTTTCTTCCAGACAGTAAGTTGGCCTCTTGCCCAGACCATATATCTCTTATGACAGGCTCCTTAAGGACCAAATCTAAATGGAAGCCAAAAGAAATATATCTTACTAAGTGACACAAGGGTAAATTTCTGAGTCTGATTCTGAGCCCATTTTAACTGCTTTTGCACGGATACAACTCTGCTGGTTTTAACTGCATTAATCCAGATTTGTACTGATGCAAGCAGAGAGCCCCAGTGCCTTTGACATTGGTACAAAAACAAATTTCCAAAAATGCTGAAGCTGCAGTCAGTGACCCAGGCAGTATTTTAACAATTGCATTCACATCTGGCCTCTGGAAGATTTCTCAGTTGTTTGTCTGCCTCGTTTTTAGCAGAGCCAAACCTTGGGTAAGGGGGGGAGCAGTCACAATCTCTTACACCTCGTTGTTGCTAAGAAAGTTACAGGAACAACTGATACCAAACCCACTGACCACAGAATAATCTTCTGCAGCCTTGACTGAGCCTTGTATGAAGCTTTCAGGGCTGGACTGCCCCTGCTCCTGACACAGCTGCCACAAGAAGTGCACAACTCTTCCAGGAGTCTGAAAAAGGCAGGGAAGCCCTTAGATGGGTGTAGTTGGTGGTGGGAGTAAATAGTACCATTCTGAGAGATGTCAAAGCTTCTGCCCCACTCTGTGCCTCCGCCAGAGCATGTTTAGAGCCAAGGCTGTTCTTCATTTTCTCCGCCAAATATCACCACGATCCTTGGTAAAGAGAAGGATGCCAGGGTGAACATTCAGCCCACCATGAGGTTTGCAAGCACCTCCAAAGCTTGAACTGCTCAGCTGTAATACCTCAAGTTGGATTTGAAGAGAAAATATTCTCATGATGCACCTATTCTTTTTTGGCACTTCATGTTCTTTATAAGGTGCATTTCTCACCTTACGAGGGGCACCTCACAAGATCCATGGCTTTGCCTTCTCAAATACTCTCACCCTTAGGACTGGCTTTTACTACTACCTGATCTGACATAGTTTTGCTCAGGGAAACCCTGCTGTAACAACCTCCACCTCTGTTTGTGTGAGTTTCGGCTCACCAGTGGGCACAGTCTGTCTCTTGTGTTCCTGTTGGGCTGAATAGAACTGGGACAGCAGCAGCATCATTGGGCCCACAGTTCCAGTGCCTGGCAAAATCCTACTGAAATCAATGGCACAATCCATATGCAAAAGAGTCTGATGTCCTGTTGAGTCTGATCTCCCGATGCCATGCACCGACACCAGCATTACAAATCAGAAGTCAGGATGTCACCTCACTCCCTGACCATACCCCACAGTTTGTCTGGTGAACAAATCTTTCCTTGTCTCTGTTCTCCTTTTTACCCCCCTCCCCCCGAGTTCCTAGTAGTGTTCATCCGACTCTTGTTTTGGGAAGGCACCCTAACTGGAGTCCTTTCCCGCTGAGAGGAGAGATTGCAATTTAGCTGGTCTGTAACCGTCTGTTTCCATTCATTCCTGAGGTTTTCCAGCTGCCCATGAAAACAATGCACTGATACACTCTGTGCAGACTTGAACCACGTCCAGAACAAAGGGTTAGGTGGGGCTGGGAGATTCAGGGATTGTTCTTTGTGCTGGAAAATGGAGCAGATACTGGCATTACATGGTCAGAAAGATGATGGTGAAGGAGCAGTCTACTGATACCCCACATGGTCCACGTGTCATGCTTTGGGCTCAAGCATCCAGCTCCTCACTGAGCAAGTGTCAGGAGTACCAAACTCAGGCATCTAAGCACTGGGAGGAAAAACAAACTGAATTCCAAAGGGGGCTGATGCTGCACTTTCACGGATGTAGAGTAGACAGATTTCATCAGAAAGGTTGTAATATTTCTTTTTTCAGTTAAACTCTCTCCCTCTCCTTTTATCTTCCCTTCCTTTTCACAAAGAGGCATAAAGTGAGTAATAAAAATTGCTAACAGCAAAACTTCATGATTTATACCACCAGATCTCAGGCAGAACTCCCTGTTGAGTTTGAGGGAACGGCCTGATTAAACATTGATGCCACAATATGGTCTGTTTTAGCAACAACAATCCCAAGTGAAATTCATCTCGGATATAAACCGTGACATTTAAAATGCCTGTTGGGTTAAACTTGACCAAAAAAAAATAATACTTGGTGTGCGTGACTCTGGAAAATAAAGGCAATTGCTGTGCCACTTCATGGAATATTGTGTGTGAATCACTGAAGCTATTAAGTCTTCTGCTGCCTTTTTCCTGGCCTCAAGAGGTTAACTTCTTCCCTGAGCCATTCACTGGGGGGAAATAAAAACCACGTGCGTGTGCCACAGAACTGTGTCTGGTCTGGGGATGCGGGCGATCTGGATTTCGTGTTGTTTGCCTGAGAGACCCACTGGAGAGAGTAATGAGGGGGTTCAAAAGAGGAATATCCTTCCTGCCAGAAGTGGTCGTTTAACTAGGCCTTTGCTTATTTGTTGGGGGAGATTACTCACAGGGTCACCTGGCAAAAATGACTGGAAGTTAGGAAAGAAACGGCCTCCTGCCAACTATTTAAGAGAAAGAGAGAGAGAGAAATGGAGAAGAAACGGGAGAAAGAGCAGTGAGTTGGCTGCAGGGAAAGGGACATTTTGTGATTCAGAGAAGAAGCCAAGAACTAAGGCTGTAAAGGGAGAGAGAGAGGGCCCTGGGCTCCTTAGAAGGCTTGGTGCTATATTCTGGTGGCATTCAAGAGTAAACTGGCACAGAGAAAAGGCACAGACACGTACACATGGCTTGTGAAGCCATTGCAGCAGAGGTGGAGCTCTAGGAAAGGGTGTGCAAAAATCACCAGAGTGCCTTTGGGCTCAGCCCTGGTTCTGGAGGTGTAGGGCAGCTGGGCCCTTTGTCCCCAAAGAGGGACAAAGAGAACCTGTGCTAGGAAACCAAGACCAGGAGGCTCAGCCGAATAACTCACGGGTTGTCAGTTGTTCACAGCGCCCAAAGGGATGCTTTGGGAGGCTGCTTCTGAGATACCCCGTAAATCTCAGCCTGGACTGTTGTTACACCAGTAGGGACCTTCTGGGGGTCTGAGGCAGGGTGGACTCACACAGAATTTGGCCTTGATCATGCCAGCAAAGGAAGCTGCTGCAAGGCAGCAGCGATGCACCCACTGAGATCCAAGGACGAAGGAAATACACAGACCCAGCACAGTTCCCTGCTGCTTACACCCCATCAACAAAACATCTGCTCACCCGGAATAAAATCCCTCCCCTGTTCTAAGCAGATCAGTTCCCTCTGAAAGAGCAATAGGAGCTGCTGCATCTGCTCATACCATGGCCAGGCTTCAGCCCCAGGAGGATGAGGCCTTCGTTAAATCAGGCTGAGCTGCCTGCTTTATCTTACACACTCCTGTGAGTAACTTTTGTTATTACACCTCTTTACACGAGCGCCAAACCCCAAGCAGGCAGAAAAGCCGTCCAAAATGCAGAGGAATTATGACAGAGGCTCCAGCATCGTGGGGTTTTGGAAAGGTTATTCATTTAGTGAAGAAGTAACTGTGCAAATCGAACTCTCTGGCAGCATTTGTGTGATGATAATCATGCTGATTAAGTGTTCGAGCCTTCGGATACGCTGGGAAAGGCACTAGGACCTAGGAAATAACCACCCCATGCTTTTGGAAGACAGCTGAGGGCTCTTCCTGTTCTGCTCTGTGAGTGAACCATCTCCTCTCACAGATCTGTTCATTTTGGATGCAATTGCCCAAAATATGCATTACTTATGGTCATACAGATACATACAAAGGGGACCAGCAGTTGTGCTGTTAACCCTTGGGTTCCCTGTTAGGCCGAGCCATGCAATGAGGAAAAGATTCAGAGCCCAGTTCTACAACTGACTTCAATTAAGTCAAATCAATTGCATTAGCTAAGGTTATTAACTGGGGGAATATAATTTTCCTCTCTCCTCTCTAAATTTGGCTTGGTCTCCATTACTCTTTTTTAATGGGGAAGGTGCTTTCTACTCTGATTTCTGTGTTGGTGAAGGAAAAGAGAAGCTGATTAGACAAATGGCCTTGATTCACTTCCAGCCTTAAATCTGACAGACTGTTTTCATCTAATCAGCACTCTACAAGGGTGTCAGTGAATATCTGCTGTTTAAGGCATGGAGATGGATTCTCAGGGAGTTACAATGGCACAGAAGTGACAGAAGAAAAGAATTAGGACAGAGGAAATGCTATTTACCTCAGTCGGCTTTTCTGGGACTTGCCCCCACCCCTCCTCCAAGCATGAATTTCACAACTAAACCACTGAAAAGATAAAAACAATAGCTACTTTCCAGAGGCACTACTGAAATATGCAGCCTTGGAGCTCTTGAACAGGAAGGGAAATGTGAAGAGTGACTTTTAACCATCTAGGAACATGTGCACGCTGTGGGCCAGCTATTCAGCTGCGGTAAATTGGTGCAGTCATGCTAAATAAATGTGATGGAACTATCTGGCTTGCTTGATGAGCCAGTTCTGCACCAGGTTCCTAAAGCAGCCAGTGTCCCTCTGGGACAGGCTGCAGGAGCCAAGGCACAGCTCTGGGCCTGCCCTAATTCACACTAATTGCACTGACTGCCTTCAGTGCTGGGTAATCAGCCTGTGCTGCCGGGAAATCAGAGTGTCCCCGTCACTGCTGCACCCAGCAGAAGGCAGGAACAGCAAAGGACTGAGACTGACAATTCCTGACACAGTTTTGGGTTTTTTCCATACAAGCTAAAATGCTCTGCATCTTTCTGCATCTTTCAAGTGGTGATTTGGACCTAAATGGAAAAATCACTGATTTGAATGTTTTTATTATTATTGTTGTTACTATTATTCATACAATTGTTATTCTGTCTTGCTTGGGAGGTGTTGGGAAAGGAACAGCTTCTGCAATAAATCAGTGCAAGCTTTGAGAAGCTGGTAACCTGTGTCCTCCCCTGGAGCTTCCATCATCTTGATGGCAAGTTTGTGCTGAGGAGTTAAATACCAAATTAAAAGAAAAAAAGAAAGGAAAAAAAAAATAAACAAAGAACTACAACAAGGGAAGTACTGTCTGGTACTTCTTTCCAGCCAAAGAACCCTTTAATAGCAAACTATTAGACAAATCCCAGGCCTGGGGGGTTGTTACAGAGATTTTGGATTCCTACCAGAATTTTTTTTGTGTGTTTCCAAACCTGTATTGTCTAAATGCAGCTGAAAAGAAGAAACATTCAATATAAGCAGAAGTATTTCAAGTGGCGTGGAAGCCCCTGGTTCTGATGGGATATGCAATATTTAGTTGTCAAGGGATCTGACTATTAAATAACATTTATTAATAAGTTTTAAGAAGAGAAGTCTGAAACCTTTGAAATGTTGATTGTCAACTCTACAGAGAGACCTGAACACAACTGATAAATTCCAGAAGTCAAAATGGTGTTTGCCTGGATTTTTTCCTCTCTTTTTAGAAGGGAGATGACAAATTAATCTGGTCCCAACCCCCAGTGAAAAAAGAAGAGGCTCTATTATTTTCAGAAGAATAATTTTGAAGGGCAAGTCAATAATAGCAGGACTCACACAAAATAAAACCTTTGAAATCCTATTATTATTATTATTATTATTATTATTACTACTATTATTATTGGTTCAGATGACTCAAATGTTATTGTTTTCTTCTTGCATTACCAGCCAAGAAAACCAAAGACAACCGCACAAAGTTTTGCAAATCTCAGCAGTTTTGATTCCCACTTACATTGCTGGAGCAGCTGTTGCGCTCGCGGAGTTTAGCAGGTCAGCTCTGCGTGTGGAGTGGCCCACACTGTGCTTTGTCTTCTTGAAAACTTGATTTAAGAGCAGGATTTATATACAGCCTGCCCTGCAGAACTAAAGGAAGCTTATAGTGTTGGGTGTGTTTCTGTGTCGGAGAGGGCTCAGCTGTGTGCTGGTACCTTGCAGCTTCTGTAGCACTGGTTCATGTACATGTAAGGGACTGGTTTTAGTGGTGCCCACCTTCAGCAAAGTATGCAAGGAAGAGGTCTGTCCCATGAACGCTCTTTTGCTATTGCTCTCTAAGTTGTTGGTTTCCAACAGCACAAAAAAAAAAACCCAAAAAACCCCAAGGGGAATGTCAGCTGAAATGACAGAGTTTTGCCCATCTGTGAGTCAGGATCATTCACCCACCTCCTCACCACCGTGATCACGGGGCAGCAACGTCAAAGCTCAAAAGCACCTCTCCCAAAACATGAACAAACCTGTGCTGACCAGGAGCCTTGCCTGGTGTGGTGTCTTGCAGGGAAGGAGTTGCACTGCTCGTTTAGCCCATCACAGATGATGAGCAACACTGGTGGCCACCAAGAAATACTTTCATGAGAGAAGACCTTAGTTTATTTCACGCTAAACGAACGGAGTGGCAGCATACCAGAACTGCTGCAGTGAGTTAAACAAATATTTTTTAAATTGCATTTTTTTCCATAGAATAGCAGGGACTGATTTTTCACCAGCCCAAACTCCCTAGCAGGAGCACATGAAACCATTCTGACTGAGAGGGAGCATTCAGTGCTTTCTGGACTGTGTGAGTGCAGGTGTGAATGCCTACAGGATATGTGGATTTACTGCAATCCACCAGAGATCATCATATTCAAGGAAGGAATTTACATTAACAATTTCTGTGCAATTTCATGTTTACTTCACGCACAATTTGACTGAATACACTGGTACATTCCTCCATATGTTCACATGCTTAAACCAGGACAGCTTGACTTGATTACAAACTGTCTCATTCTGAATCATGTAAGGATGGTCAGCTATCCATGGAAAACCTGGTACACCCACTTGCTCTTTCTTCAGTGCTCCTGTTGTTCCATGGAAAATTAATATTTATTTCTCCCCTTTTCCACTCTTTCCATGTGTGTTTGGTTTCCATCACAGCCACCAGTAAATACGGGAACAGCTCAAATTATGTGGGATGTTATTGCACCTCCTCTGCTGACTGAAGGGTGACTCTTAGAACGAGGGGACACCAAACTACATGAGACTCAACCACTGAAGGTTGATTTAACTGAATTTAACCTCTCCAATAAACCAGATTATTTAAAATTAAAACCCGTAATAAATCCCCATTTGCAATGTTGATGATGCTGACCACATCATGCAGATATTAGCTGGTTCAGGACTTGTTAGCTATATCAGATTCACTCCTGGACAAGAGTTTGAGCCCATGGATAGTAAAAATCTCAAGGTCAAATGTGTTTTCACACAAGTTAATTTTCTTATGACTTCCATACATCAGGGAAAAGAAAGTGAAAACCAAACTAGATGAAGCATGGGAGCCAGGATATCCATCAATGCTCCCAAATATCATAGAATCACAGAAGGGGTAAGGTTGGAAGGAATCACTGGAGGTCATCTGGTCCAAACTCCCTGCTCAAGCAGGGTCCCCTGGAGCACATTATTCAGGACTGTGTCCAAAGAGTTTTTGAATATCTCCAGAGAAGGAGGCTCCACAACCTCTCTGGGCAACCTCTTCCAGAGCCCAGTCACTGTGTTCTCTCTACATTGTCATCCTGCCATTGCTTAGGCTTTAACAATGACCAGGGCTCTCCTCCTGGTGCCAGACTGCAGAGAGACCTTTTGAAGCTCTTCATTTCCTTTCTCTGCACTCAGTCAAAGAGGTCACTGTTGAGCCAGACTTTCTACTTAAAGAAGTAATAAAACAGCTCTAGCAGACACCAAGGAGTGAATTCTACCAGGTCCAGAGAGGTGTCTCTGGAGGAGGAGAGAGAAAAGCACAGGAAAGTGTGAGCATGGGGCTGCCTCAGCAGCAGGATAACACCTCTTCAGTTCCCCAGGGAAGGGAGGTGGCTGTGCAGCCCTTTCGCCTGTGTAAGCAGTGAGGAGAGATTCATTTGAACATGACAACATCACACATGCCAACAGAGGGTCAGTAGGCTGTTTCCTCCTTACCTTCACTATATCTATCTGTACCAAGTAGTATAGCAAGGCAAGAGCACTGCAGTTGCTCAGATATATTCCAAGGATTCATTTGAAAGAGATAGTCCATCAAATTTGCACGTTATCCAGCTACAAAGAAAGGACATTTGTGTGTGCAGGCATTCTGGCAGGAGCTGTTTGCTTTGGGGCCAGATGTAATTCAAAGTTATTCTGAATATTACACTGCGGCAGCCTGGCCAAGCACTGTAATGCTGATTATTAGGGTTTTCCTGGTTTTCCAGATGGAGCTGATTTCATTTCGTTCTCTCTCTTGTAATTAATAACTTGTCCCTTTTGTTCATTTTGAATCTTTATTTCGTCTTCGGCATTTTGTGGAATAGTTTCCAATTTCTTTAATCCACTGCTTGCCTCCTCGGTTCACGTAGCAGGGCTCATTCAGCCATACAGTTTAATGATGTGCAGCTCAAACCTCTGCTGCACAACCTCACATCCACTTCACATCAAGCTGGCATTTTTGTCATTTATATTTTATGTGCTATAAACTCACAAATCATACCGTTTCGTACTAGGGCAATGTCAATAATCTTTTTTTTTTTAAGGAAAAAAAACCCCACCAACGAGCCACTAGCAAGCATATGGGATCTGTACATTCTGTCCTTTAAACAAGTGCAGATTTAGCAAGGAGGGGGAGGGAAAAGGAAGAGAACGAGAGCCACGTCCCCCCACTGCCAACGCAATGCCTGTTCCTGCAGCATCAGTGTTTGGATTAGGCCCATGGCCACCCTACTTAGGTTTCAAACAAGCAAAAAATAGATGGAATTCAATTCCCCGCTGCCAGTTTTTAGTGAGATTAGACTTGTGCACACAGAGGATTTTTTTAAATAGCCTTCACATGGGACCAGCTCTTTGCATTGAGAGTGTGCTCATAAATGGGATATCAGATGTCAATAAATGATGAGTGTTTACTCTGTAGGCATATTAAAGACTTGTGTAAAATGTGCTATAGGTAGCTAAACACTCGCTGGTTACAAACAGGCTTCCACACAACAGCACAGATTAACCAGACTGCCCTTTTTTGTGCTTTTAACCCCTAGCACAAGGCACAGCTCAGTCCAGGACGGGGATCCTAAGTATACTTCCACAGTTCAGCTAGAAAATATTAATCTACTAGAGCATATAAACAAATAATTAGTTTGAAGTGTGTAGATGAAGTGGGCTCGCACACAGTAGCTGGATGCTGGAGTCAGCCTGTACAGCTGTGTGTACGTGCATAGTCCCACGCTTCCACTGAGGACAGGCAGGGATGTCAGTGGGTCCCTCCAACGCTGCTCTGCACGGAGGGGAGTTGAACCACTGACCTCTGGAAGCCGTACAGCAGAATATCTGTGATGTCACAGCTCTGACCCCAACATCAGTGGGACGGTCACCTCCCCTGGCTCTGTGCACCCAGTGCTGAGAAACCCAGGTGTGGGAGTGTCTGGGCTTATGCTGTTGTTCCCAGGGGAATGTGGGTGGATGGTTGTTCTCTATTTTCTTTTCTTTTGTCCTCCAAATACTTGGAGCATCTGGGACTCCAGTTATTGTATATTTTAAAGTCTTTGTTTCTTTATCCTTCGTGCTGCGGCGTGACATTGAACGTGCTTCAAATGAATGAAAAGCCTCCTTTAAAGCTCATCACAATTCGATGCCTGTCTTTCTCTGGGACCACTTTTGGGTTTTTTTTAACAGATTAATGGCCAGGAGGTCACAATAGAGAGCACTGCATATGAGTGAATATTAACTTTTAATAGAGTGCATTTTGCTCGGGAGCCGATTACAGCCTTCATGAGGCAAGAGCAAGGCTAATCCTGGAAGGACTCCTAAAATCTTTCATAAGCTGCATCTAATTAAAAGAAAATGAAATACGCAAGAGTTGATGCACGAGTTGTACATTTGTGCATCCCACTCAATGAATGAATCATTTCCCTGCCTTCTCTGACACAGAAATACCTTGCAACCCATTAAAGATCTTAAATACTTTTACAGCTCTAATGGACCACGTCACCACAAGCCACCCAGGACACGGCCACTGAAGTCCAGACCTGAGCTGGTGTAACTGTAAGTGCTTCTGTGATGATCTGCATGGAGGGTACATCCAGATAACCAGCTATCTACAAGAGGACATGATTGTCTGTGTCACTGCTAAGGCAGACATCACCCAAACTGCTGTTAAATTCACAAGGGAGAATTTTTTTGCATTTACATATCCCCTCATAACACATATACAGCATATGTGCAGCTGGAGCAAATCTCAATCGATGCAACTCTACCAGCAGTGTCACTTCATCACAGGAACAGCACATAACCTCACATAGACACAGGCCCAGTTGTCACCAGTCACCCCAGCCCTGTTACTGGGAGAGGGCCACAGGGAGCTAAGATCCAAGTGGAAGATGAATGACAAGGTGGATGAGTGTAAACTGATGGAATGGCAGGTGGATCCAGTGTCAGACTGGGATGCAGCATGGGACCAACCAGACCGTGGCACAGAGCACAGTCCTGCTCCTCCCCATCGCTCAGGGAAGGGCAGATACCCATCGCAGACCTGCAAAGCAGAGCAGCCCCAAAGGCACACGCGCCTCGTGCTCCAGTGTGCTGGGGACCTGTCAGCCTCACTCATGTCCCTTCAAAGGGCTGGGGCTGGGGTTAGAGCAGCAGCCTTCCCACTGGATTAACACAGAGCTTTGCAGCTCTGCCGGCACCATGCCCGCGCCTGTCAGGATCTATCAGACACCCAAGGCTTAACAGCTAATAGAGTAACAGAGTGAAGAGAATAAAATTACCCCTTTCTGAAACCCTTAGCTAATGCTAAACACAGCTTATGATTTTACAGAAGGGAGGCTACTGCACTTTTGGGGGCTGCATGCCAGGGTATGTGCCCAGGCTGTAGTGGACAGTCCATAGCTGATGGGGCAGAGTGGTTCCCATCCCAATTGCCAACCATGGAGTGGGGTTCACGGGTACTGAAACAACTGGGATGGGAGCACTGAAGGGGCAAAAAGATGGGAAGAGGGTTGTGAAATAAATGGCAGTGCAGTGGCTGTTTTCCTTTGCTGCTGATTCCTCAAAATGTCATTGTTATCTGAAGGGTTGAGGGAGCAAAGAGAAGGTTGCTCAGGTTTTGTGCCTTCAGGCCTGGGGTTTTTTAAAATATATATTTTTAATGTGTACTGATCTAAAGTTAAAGTAACTGAGGATGAATGGTTTCTTCAACCTTTTTATCAAGACCAGCATGTCATGCTCAGACAGACCCCATGAGCTGCTCAGCTCCTGCTACATTCCTCACGTGTGTCCTCACATGGCCTCTGACAGCTCTTCGCCTGCACTCCCCACCCATGTGTGCATCAACGTGACCCCCTCCAGGCATCAGGAGTCAGCTGGGGCCATCACATGGTGGCCCTGGTCAGGGCAGAGGGAACATGTGTCAGACCACAACCACAACGGCAGGCATGTTCCTAGATCTGCTTGTCACTGCCAGTTCCGGCCCATCCTCCCGTGTCCTCCTTATAAACCACTGCAGAACAAGAAAGCAAATTCGCAGCACGTAAATCAAGCTTAGAAAGATTACAAGCCTTTTATCTCCTGAACTCCTGTTAGTTACGGAAAAAAAGTGCTTAGAGCCAAAAGCTGGTGTTTAACAATTTATTCCAGGGGTGAGTGAGTGGGGACGAGGGTGATGCTCAGTCTCAGCGGGCCATGGCTGGCAGGGTGAAAGCTCAGCTAGAAGTAGTTGATGACTCTCCTGATGGACTGGACGCTGGCGCTGCGCGCCTGCCACGCGTTGAAGCTGCTGAACTCGCCGCGCTCCACCACGTACATGCGGCCTCGGTAGTTGGGCTCCTCGTACAGCACCCACCTGGGCACAAAGGGAGGGTCCCCTGGGTCCCAGCACTGTGCCCATGCAAAGTGGCCGCTCCCAGCGGCTGCATTTAGGCACCGCCGGACTGCAAACCACCAGGGCCTGATCCCCAGCCCCACCCTGTGCACAGAAATGCTCCCGGTGGAGTTCGCTGTGGGCACTTGCCCCCGCTCCCCCAGCACGGCCTGGTAATTACCTACAGCCAGATTGGACCTTGCCTTTAGAAAACATCGGTTTGGGTTACACCAGCAATAAAGCCTGGGTCCAAGGGCGCCCTGCTTTGCATTACTGGAGGAATGGAACTCTCTGAGCTTCACCATGTGCAACAGAAACAATTTAATAGTATTTGATAGTGCTAAAGAAGGACATGAGTCCCCTCAGCCCCTGGATAAACCCCTTTTGGACTGTAAGGAGAAACATGCAATGCTTGATGGATGTTCTGCCTCTCTGAACTGATTCATTAGCTATGATGGGAACCATATTTAGTAATTTCTCTCTTTGTTAGTAATTCTTAATGGCTTCTGATGCTTTCCAACAGAGAGCAGGGCTTGACTTGGTTATCTGCACTTTATCTCTACATCCAGAGTTAATGACAGCTTTTCCTTGGGATACAGTCAAATGGATACAACATTCAATAACCTTGGTGGCTTTGGCATGCCTGACTGGTTGGTTCCCCTGGCTTGGTTCTCCATCGCCCTGGCTTGTGGCATGTCTTTCTCCATTTGAAGGTCTTCAAGTCAGGAGCAATTCTGATGGTCAAGAGGGACAATTTTCCTGCTTTTCTCTCCCTTCACCCCCCCTTAATCACACTGTGTCATGACCTTAATGTGGCCACAAGTGTCACCTCTGTCCTCTATTTGAATCTCCCATGCTTTTTAACCGAGTTTTGCCATTGCTCTGACAGTTTTAGAGTCAGGTTTCCACTCTGTCATTGCTGAGCTGTTCATCTCTGCCTCTTTCCTCTCATCCTCATATTTTTTAGGATTTTATGAGGATCTCTGCTGCTTTTCCCATGTATTTGCTCAGCAATGACAACAAAGCAGAAATGCAATCCTCTGAATCATTTGGTTTCTGTGGTCTGTCTTTGCAGGAATTCAGTTGGGACACTGAGGTTGGGACCTACTGTATGTGAGATTTCCAGGGAGAAACTTCATCAGCTACTGGAGGGGTCAAAGACTGCTGGGCCTCAAGGGTCAGACAACAGCTGGTGAACTCAGATCAGTCCAACCCAGAGCAAAAAGCTGGAGGCTTAGGAAAAAAAGTTGTTTATAAAACCAGCCACCCATGGGCATTATTTAAAAAACAAAACAAGAAAAGTTTAGGGTATTTATCCAAGACACCTTAGAGGTTCCTTGACAGATTTGTGTTTCTGAGAGGACACAAGGTGGGACTGTGGGAGCTCCTTCTCCCAGATCCCTGTGCAGGATTAGGACCAGCATGTGGATACCAGCATGGAATACTCTGCCTTGGTTTTGTGAAGGAGCATCCTGTAGTATCAGAGCCCTGTGCGTGGCATCGGTGACACGTGGTTCCTACAAACAAACAACCTCATTCTCCGGCACTTGTTGCAGGCAGTTGATATCCAAACTGGAATAACAAAGTCATCCTCAGCCTTTGCCTTGGATGCTCACTTTGCAGTACATGGAGAAGGCTGCCCACTGCTCACATGAGTGTAGTGTATCCCCACCACATATCCAGGTGTGCAGTGACAGAGGGTGTCCTCAGCTCTTCAGATGAATTAACAACAATTTATAAAATTTTCCTCCTCCCATAGGTACACCCCAGCCTAGTTCCTAAGGCACACCAGGCTTTATTCCTTTTCTACTCCTTCCCTTCATCTTACATGCATTTCTCCATATTATTAGATAATTGTGGACCTCTTTCACCATCAGCTCACTATGCCTCCCTCAAGCACTCAAGAAAGAGCTCCCAATTCCATTTTCTGCACCTTTCAATCTCTCCCTCCTGCTATTGCTGCTGGAAGTACTGCAGAGTGGTAGGACAGGGATGTCCACGGGGCACTGCCCATCAGGACATGGTTGTTCTTTCAGCTCTTCTCTGCTCTGGGATATCTTTCCACAACAGCAGGACCCTGGGGAACAGAGCAGGGGGAAGAGCAGCCCCTCATAGTCACTGTCTTTCCCAAGACTTCTGTGTTTCTCCCCAGACACATGGTTGATGTGTCTGCACTGTTACATGAAGGGAATGGGACAGACTTTGGTGTAGATGGAAGCAGACTTAGTGAGCTGGTATGGTGATAAGAACCCCCACTGACTTGTTCCTCTGCTTAGGGGAAGGCTGAAAAAACCCAAAAACTAAAGGAATGAAAGGAATAGCAGAAGGATGGGAGTGAAGTGTGTTGGCAGTGTGAGGTGATGAGTGAAGGACTGTATGGCTTACTTAGCTGTTCCTTTATTGCCTAAAATTTACGTTCTCTGAGACCATCAGCGAAAGGGGAAATCAACTCAGTCAGGAGCCCAGAAAACAACAAAAAAGAGATGATCCTGTCCTCAAGCCCAGCACGGGAGAGCTGATCCAGACACATAGCACACAGCCCTCAAACATCTCGGTGCTGTGTTTCATTAGCACATAATCCCAGAGGACATGGGAATAAAATGTTCATGGAACCAACTCAAACTCTATAAGCCAAAACTGGCTGCTCAAGCTGAAAAACGAGGAGGGGAATGCTGCAGCATCAGCCTGGACCAAGCAGGAGGCTTTCAGTGGAGCTCAAAGTCACTCATTCTCCACGTAGGACTTGAGCAGTACCATGGGCAGGTATCGCCTCTGCTGAGAAATATGTAATTTTCATTGGGCAGCAGCATTTGGGTACCTGTTCTGGTTTGTATTTCACAACCTGACTCCACAACAGCTACCAAACACTCACAAATGCTTTAGCAGAATAATGGTTGGTCTGGTTCCTTCAAGTTATTCCACTGTAGTGTAGAAAACCTCTTTTTGGGGTATTCTCTCCTGGACCACAAAACAAATTCAGCTTTTTAAAATCATTTTTTGTATGCAGTCCTCTGTGGAGTGGCTGAAGCACAAAGGAGGACAAGAACCACACATCTCCATCTAAAATCAGACGATACCATATGTGATACTGGAGCTGGCTCTGCCCGTGGGACGGGCGAAGCCACTCGCCACAAACCTGCAACAGCTTCCGAGGAGGCGGTGACACCTCAGAACTGCTCCAAAATAGCAAGTCGTTGCCAGCATGGCTTAAACTGCTTTACCATCACCCTCTCTGGCTGTGTGGGGCAGCAATTGCCCGCCCCAGAAGGGCAGCAGGGAAGGTGCTGGACTCCCTCAGCCTCACCATGCACCATGGCAAAGGCAGACGTTTGTCTCCATTCCCGTGTTTCCAGATGATCCATCATCACTTCCCGCGGGCACGGCCACCTCCACAAGCGCAGGCAGCAACTTTGTATCAGCACATGACACCATCCATGGATTTTGAAATGGAAACAAATATTTCTGTATCCAACAGATGTCGTGTTGTGGGAATTGAGGGTGAAAATCACGGGGTGAGACTGTGGCTGAAACTCCCTTTGTCTCCACTGACCCCATCGCCTCTGCTCCCCAAACAGCCAAGGATGGGTCCTGGGAGAGCTTTGCCGGGTTATCCCCAGCACCACCTACACCTGCAGCACCTCTGGAGCCACCTGGGTTTAGATGGTCCATCCAAAGGAGAAAAGTGGTGCCACAGGGTCCCTTTCCCTGCCCTGATCTCACCTCTCTGCTGTGGTATCTCATCCTTCCCTCCCTCCTCCTGCAGCCCAGGACAGCAGGTCCCTCTGCATTGTCCTGCCTTTTAATTGCCTTTACAGATCTTTCCAAGCATGTCCAACACTGATCTTCCCAGGATCTGAATGTAATGCTACAAACCTCAGAGAGTTTCCTCACCATGCTCCTTTCAGTGCTTTATTTTTTTCTAATTTTTTATCACTATTCATAGACCTTGAGAAGTCCTCTAATGTTAACACAAACAGTCCAGGCTCCCATGCGAGGGAGAACAAGCTTTGTGCCCTTTATACATTTTGTAGGGGAGGGGGAAAATCAATCTGGAAAATTCAAGCACTTGAAAGTTTCTGGGCAGCTTCCCAATTTCTCAAGCTCCAGGCCCTGCTACAGGGACCCAAGCAGTTAATTGGCCCTAAAGCTCTTGCCAGAGTACTCACAGGCTCCCTCTTGGCTTTGTAGTGTTGGTACTCAGCTGCTCTGCACTAACAGGGTCCCTGGTGGGCTCCAGCCATTTCTTCCCATCAGGAGTGGGTAGCTCTGCTCCTTAATGAACTGCCACTGCCTAATCATAAGCCTGGATTTTTGGAAGAGGAGAGGCCTTAGTTGGATCAGACAGGGTCCTGCAGGGCACTCACTGCAGTCAGGACATCTTGAGCTTGGATGGCAACAACCTTTCCCTATTCTGAGAAAAAAATGGACAGAAAGGGTCCAGCATCCCACGCTGGGTGCCTGTGAGCTGCACGATATCCAGTCCAGGGCAGGGGAAGAACAAGCTATCTGTGCTCCCTCCTCAGCAGGGGCTTCCCAGTGCCTCCCTCCAGCCACCCTCTGCCTGGCCCTGGGAAGGTGTTATGGCATTCCCCAGCTCCCAGCACGCCTGCAGTGAAAATGCAGTTGTCAGACAGAAGAAAGGGGAGACAGATGGATAACAACCTGTCTGACAATAAGAGAAAAAAACCCACAAAACTGAGCAACACCATCGAGAAAATACAAACTGCCACCAAACATCAAGGAAAAGGCAAAGCTGACATCCCGCCCAGGCTTTCAGGAGCATCTGAAAGGGCAGGAGGATGGGGCTCAGCCTCAGCCTGGGCATCACCACTGCTGTCAGCCCTGTCTTTCAGAGGCAGGATTTAGTGTGAAGGGGAGGTGCTGCTGCCTCACTTTTGCCAGCATAGGAAAAGCTGTGGTGAAGCCACTTGCAAAGCAAAAGCCCTGACCTGCATCACCTGGAACCGTCCATCCACCCTCCCTGAGAGCTTCAGCATGGATTTTAAAGAGGTGTGGAAAGCTGGCGCTCAGGCAGGCAGGCAGGCAGGGAGGGAGGATGGAAGGAAGGAAGGAAGGAAGGAAGGAAGGAAGGAAGGAAGGAAGGAAGGAAGGAAGGAGATGGTTTTAGGCTTCTTGTTTCATACACCTTAAAAGAGGTGTCTCAGAGTTCTTGTAGCTCATGCTTAGCTGCCACCCTCCAAAAATCCCACCCCTTTGAAGCAGCTCTCAGTGAGCAGGTGCCAACATTCACCTTTAACAACAGGCTTAACAAACATTTTTGGGCTTTCTCCAAGTGGCCCCAGCAGTGACAGGATTTTCCATGAGCGAGGAGTGTCTGCAGTCCTCTCCCCCCTGCAGTGCCCAGGGCAGGGAGCACGGCAGTGGCTGATGCCAGGACACGTGGAATTACTTACGCGCCATCGCCATACACTTTGAGGGCATTGATGCAGGACTTGTCCCAGCCTTGTCCCTGCAGGAAGGAGCAATCTTCTGTCAGCTCCAGGCTAGGACCCCTAAAATGGCTCCCCTCGAATATTTCGATCCTGTAATGCTCGCCGTGCTGGGGACAAAGGGATTGGAGTCAACAGCAACACCAAAAAAGTGCAACAGACCATTTCTCCAGATTTTATAAGACAAAGAGGGAGACAGAAGGGTGCTTTGGAAGGGGAATGTGAAGAGCAATCCAAGACCACTGGTGCCAGCATGAACACAGCACACACAAACTTGTGCCTCCTCCCAGGACACCAGCCAGGAAAGCAGCCAAAAATCCCTCGTCCCTGTGCCCAGCTGCACCTTCCTGCAGCTGCTGTCCACATGCAAACACATCACGGGGTGCCGATGCTGGAGCACACACAGCCCCTTGTCCATCTCCCCCACACCCCAAGCCCACAAACCCTCCATCCCAAAAGCAGCATTGGCTGCAGCCCCAACTCTCTGCACACTCAAACAGGAAAAAAGAAACATATCTTGAGTGTACAAAGATGTTGGACTATTCCCCTAAACTAATTTGTACTGCCTCCAGTTTCGTGCACAGCTGCTGTTCCTGGTGGGAGATGTTGTGCCTTTCTTTTAGGAAAATAAAAACAGGGGGAAGCAAAGGAAACTTTCCCAGGATCAACGTTGCTTTGTGAGCCCTTGAGGGTCACACGACATAAATTACTCTGGGGAGATCTCTGCAGCCTGCAGCAGAGCAATGTGGGACAGAGCGAGCTCAAATGACATTCTTAAACCAAATTCAAAGAATACCTGAATGCATTTTTCAAATAAACAACGTCAGCGCACAAGAAGGCCGGGCTGAGATGCCAAGCCCCGCAGCAGGCAGCGCCAGCAGCAGCCAGGCGGACACCATGCCTGAGCAAACATTCCTCCGGGAATCTGCGCTGCACAAAGGCCTCGAAGCCCTTGCTGGCATCTCACAGGGAAAATCTTAGGCCAGGAAAGGAGGAGCACATCCTTGTGCTGGCCAGGGTCCAGGGCCTGGGGCAGAGCATCCCTCCACGGACGGATCATGGAGGTGCTTTGGGAATGACGTTACAGACCTGGAACAGACCCGCTGCTGTGCCAAAAGCAGTTTCAGGGCCAGTGGGAAATCCCGCCTGCTCCAGGTGGGCTCATCATTGCCCCAGAGGCCCTCAGTGATAGGAGATTCAATGGAAAGACCCAACCCATATTCATTTTTCTCTGCTAATTTTTAATCTTCCCATTTAAACCTTCCTCTGGACAGTGCTTTCAAAAGCTTGATAAGGGGAAGGGAAAATAGTGGGTTTAGTTTAGGATTACTGGGGTCAGAGGACGGTTTGCAACAGCAGAGAATTCAGCTAAAATTTGCTAGGAGCAGCCCCATGGTCTGACTGGAAAGCCCTCAGGCTGCCCTCTCCCCCTCCGGGTGTGTGGGGAGATGGAGCTGCCACAGCTCAA
Organism: Machaerirhynchus nigripectus; assembly: GCA_013397975.1. Taxonomy (NCBI): domain Eukaryota; kingdom Metazoa; phylum Chordata; class Aves; order Passeriformes; family Dicruridae; genus Machaerirhynchus; species Machaerirhynchus nigripectus. The sequence goes on along the minus strand of VZRQ01008389.1, from coordinate 1,519,601 downwards.
ACTTGCCTTGTGCAACGAATCTCCTTCTGAATTCCCCCATGAATCTCTCATAGCCGCTTACATTAAAAGGAAAAGCACATGGTACCAGCAGGACCTTGCCATCTCAGCTGGAAAACCACGGGAATACCTCACCTTGTTAAAGGTAATACATTTCATTGTGGGAGGAAGAAGATGTATCTTCCTCCTGTCTGGGGACACAGGAAACTGTCTCGGCTTTGGGGCCTGCCCAGACCACTCCAAACAGGGACAAACCTACCCAGGAAACCCTTTCCTGCTCAATGGGACACGCTGTTTCTAAAGAACACAAGTTTTTATGGCACTTATTCGCGGGGCTCCTGCGACCAGGAGAAACAAAACCCAGCGGTGCTCTGGCTGGGAGAGCCAACGCCAGCAGCATCCCACTCACCATCCCGACGGGCCGGCAGGAGCCCAGGTGGTCGCTGCGTCCATTCCAGCGGTAGAAATCGGGATACTCGCCGTGCTCCAGGATGTACTGCTGCCCTCGGAAGTCAGGGTGGTCAAAGCAGATCCAAGCTCCACTCTGGACGCAGATGGAGTTGACCCGGTTGAGGAAACCTTGGTCCTGGAAGTTGTTGCAGCTGCCGCAGAGGTCCAGCTTCCTGCCTGTGAAGCATTTGCCTTCGTAGAAAGTGATCTGGGGGAGGGAGGAGAACGGGCCCGCGGTGAGGAACAGGGATAGAGCTGGACTCCCATTCCAAGCAGATAGGAATCTCTTGCAGATGCATCATTTCAGGGTGGTTGGGGTTATTTTAGCTGCTTTCCAGCAAAAGGAGCACGGCATCACTGGCATTTTTTCCTAAGAAGCATATTTGTTTTTCTGGGAACGCAGTGCATCCCGCATTTATGACACTTCTCGCCGCCTCGTGCTCACTCACACATATTTCCAGCAGGAATGTTTAAACAGGAAATTCGGCTCCCGAAACGCGGCTCCTTCTGCCGCACCCTCCCCATCCCTGCTACCAAATTTGCTCCCGGGATCACCACTCACGCTGCGTCTGCTGGCTCTATTATCCTCATCAACTCCTTCCACCCGGAGGATGCTCGGGCTCTCCAGCCCCAGGCTGAAAGGGAAGCGGTTGGGTAGTTACTTACTTTTCCTGAGTACTGAGACATTTTCTGCTGGCTGCTATCCAAGACCAAAAGCGGGAGCCAGACCAAAACCGCGACGGACAGATCGTTGGACACTCCACTATATAGGGGCCGGCGGGGGGGGGCCGGGCCGGGGCTGGTGTCGCGAGGGCTTTTTAACAAAGCCGCGGGAACCGGGGGCTTTGCGCTTTCCTGCTTCGTAGGCAGAACCGCCGGTAACGGGGCCTGCTGAGTCCGGGCTTTTGATTTTGGGCAGATGATCTGACAAAAGATTTGCTTGGCAGGGCTTTGGTCGATTAGCGGTGCGTATTTACTGCTCCTTTTTGGAGGACTTCTTTCTTTTATTTTTTTACTTTTTTGACCTGTTTTCCTCTTTATTTCTGTTTCTTGTTTCCCTCCCCCCTCTGTTTTCCCCTATTTTTCTTTTTTTCCGCCCTTTGTCTTTTTCCTCAGAACAGATAACAAATAAATGAGGAAACAGCAGCATCTCTAAGCATGGCACGTAATTTGTCTATGTTAGGTTTGCTTTTCCCCAGTTTCTTCCCACCTGCTGCAGTGTGGAAGCCAGGAGAGGGTGTCCCTGGAAGGCTCCTCACCAGCGTACATTACACTCCATCCATCAAACCAATGGTTTCTCATTCAACCTTTGAACCTCTCTAAATGGCACCTCCAAAAGCCAAGGACCTGATCCCCTCCAAAACGCAAAGGTTGGGCTCACAAACCCACCGATGCTACTCACGAGCAGCATTCTCAGGAATGTTTTGATCTTCCAGCACTGAAGCCCTGACTCACAGCTGTAAATCAGGATTAGAGGGACTTTTGGACCATAAAGTAAAGACATTAAAGTAACTTACATTGCAGCTGTATGGGACCATAAAGTCCTCATCTGTGTTATAAGAACATTCAGAGATTTTAATGGTCTTATTCCCAGGACAAACAGCAAAGGAAGCTCCCTGCCCATAAACCCCATCAGTTTATATTAACGAGCCAGTCGAGGAAGAGGTAAAGGCAGATGTACAGGGGTGGCCCATGGACCAGCATGCAGAGACGTACCAGGGGCCACATTAAAAGGAGATTTGTCTTTCATGCTTTTTAATAGCTCTGGAAGAGACTTCACACACAACTCCTGCTCATTGAATCCTCCTCCACCTCACTCACTGGGCCCCCATCACCACCCCTTGCCACCGGGCCTGGACTGTCTCTCCCTGGACCATCAGGCACACTCTTCAAATCCAAACCCTAAAACCTCCTTTCTTGGCAGGGCGCTCCCATCCTCACGCGTGCCAGCAGCCTGGCTCGGCAGCCCAGCTCTGCTGCCTCGGCTCACGGCTTCATCTTGAGATTAAAGACTGCTTTGGGAGAAAGGATGTCATTATTAGGGCCTCAAACGTGTGCCACCCTTTCAATTAAGATGTAAAAGTTAATAAGCGCGTGTGCAGACACACGTAGGCTGAGCTGGAGGATGTCGCTGACTGGGATGCGCTGGAGGAGGAAGGAAGGAGGTGGCACTTTGTGCTGGGAGAGGACACACATCCTCCAGCTGATGCAGGCAAACCTGCCCCGGCATCGCAGGAACACGGTTCACACGTACGTGTTGTACTGTGAGGCAGGAAACAATGAAAAAAGCCTCATCTGATTAAAAAAAAAACTAACCCAGCCCAAAACCCTCTTTGAAATACCGGTGCCAGTTTTAAGGTGTTAAATTAATCACCGGATGGTGGAGGGAAAAGTAACAGCACACGGAAAGTCTCACTTGGAAGAGCGGCAGCCAAGATGGGGGGCATTAGCAGTGTTCCCCGTGGCCTTGCACTCAGTGCCCTGGGAGGGAAGGAGAAGCGTCCCTCTTCCGAGTCATGGCTGGGAGCACGAGGACAACAGGGTGACGCCGTTGCTGGCATTGGGACCCAACTCTCCACCCACTGAGGGTGTAGCTCACACACTCCTTGCATTGACCGTGAGCTGCCGGGTGCCTGGAGAGGAAGACCCGTGGCACCCATGGCAAACTGCCCCAAAGCACCCAGGAAAGCCAATATTGCCTTAGGAGGAGATTTTATGGAACCACAAAAGCCTGGTTTCCCCCGGCTCTGTCTCATGAGAGGATCTTCCTGTTTCTCTTAAGGTGTGACAATTAATTCAGTGTGCAAGAGCTTGATGAATCTGAGACTTGTGCCCGGCTGCCAGATTTCTTAGAAATTGTCCAACAGGTTCAAAAGCTATTTCAGGAGAGATGGGAAAAGGGAGTGGCAACTTTATCCTCATTTCTTTGAGAAACCACATTAAGGATATGAAACAAGAAAGGACCCATCTCTGGAAAAAAGGGAAAATGATGGGGAAAAAAAGAATATGGAAGAATGGCAAATCATAAATCCTGGACAAACCCCCTTAACTCCTTGCCAAAGATGGAAAGGCTACCAATGGAAGGGAGAAAAGAGCAGCCTGAGGAGCCTGTGGCCACAAGCAGCATTTCAGGCATGTGATGCTGGGGCTGACCTCTCCTCCTGCTCGTGCCCAGGTGCAGGATCACATTTGACCATGAGCCCCATGGCAAAAGGTTTGTGGGCAGCCTTCCTCCACCGTGGCTGCTTAAAGGATGAAACATTGGAAATGTTTGAGTATTTGGCTTTAACAGTCAAAACCCAAAAATCTGAGATTCTTTTGAGGGTTTGGTTAGAGGGAAGAATTGGGTTTGATGTCCACAGGGGCAGCTCCAGGCTGTGCTATCCCTGCCTGCCCTTGCTGCCACGAGGCTGAGGAGTGAGGTGGTGAGAGACAATTTGCTTTCCAAATTGTCCAGGCCAGAGCCAGGGGAGCTGAGCAGGGTGTGACTCCTGGAGGTGAATCTTGGGGAGCGACCTCACTAATGTGAACAGGAATATTCCGTGTCAGAGGCTTAGCAGGATTAGCATTCTGCTCAGAGGTACCTCCTCCAGCCAGTGCAGCCTCACACAAATAACTCCATGTTAATGGAGCAACAGCCAAGGAGTTGCCCCACATCCTCTGACAGGCCCACAGCTTCTGGAGGAGCCTGTAGTATTTGCAAAGCAGTGTAAGACCTGGCATGGAAAATCCCTAGCTCAGGGCTTTCAAAACACCACCTTGCTTTGAAAAGCTCACAGATTTTTCACATACCTCAGTATGAGATACTTTGAGCTCATTAAATATGAAACAACCATGGGTCTTGCTCCTTTGCACAGAAGAATTTTTGGCTTGCTGCTGGGAATGATGAGCACATCCTGTGGGCCTCTTCAGAGCAGCAAGACCTGAGTGAGAAGCCATCTTCATGACTCAAGGGAGAGTTTCTGCTTGAAATAAATGCTGCTTGTCAAAGACCTGGCCCACCTCAGACCAGCTGCCAAAAGTACCAATTTCTGCTGGTATTAACCCACTCCCTGAACCTGAGTGCACCACGTGCTGCCTCCCAGAGCTGCCAGGGGGGCTGGGTACACTGACCGCAGAACATCTCTGCAAAACATCCAACCCACACCCTCACTGGCACAATATATCCCCTGTTGCCAGAAATGGGAGTCAGCTGCCAGGGAATGGTTTTGGGTTCATTGTGTTGCCTTCAGCATGTATGCACTAAAACATAAAAATCTCTGGACTATCTCTACCAAGGGTGGCCATCCCACACTCTGACCCACCACACATCCCATGCCAGCAACACCTCATGTCACCTGTGTGGGGTAAGGACTCCAAAAAACCTCCTCAGACTGAGCAAACCCTGCCACAGAATGATGGATCTGGCTGGTTTCCTGCTAGGAAAAACAGCTCCTCACCTTGGAGATGGGACCTGCTGGTCAGGTTTAGCCAATTACAGTCTTGTTTTCAGTAATATTCAGTCCAGGGATCATCGCACACGTCAGCATCTGACTGAGATGGCAATTGGACTTCATTTTGGAAAGCATCAGAAAGCCTGGGGGGTGAAATCGTTTCAGTTTTCACTGTATTTCAAAAAAGTAAAAGTTCCATTAGGGAAACAGGATATCCAAGGAAAAGCTGGATGCTGAGGACTCCCACCACCCAGATCAGTTTAGCTACATTTCCACATGCTCACAATAGTTGAAGGCATCTGTTCAAAGGTTTCCACTCCCCCTCCCCAGCTGCCAAAGGGGAGCAATTTTGACCTTATTAGATGAAGTTGTAAAGATGAGTCAGTATTAGCAAAACGCTCTGAAGATGAGCAGTCCTGATTACATAAGGGCTAATTAGAAGCTGTTGATTTCTCCTTCTGGAGCGGCTCAAGCTCAGCAGTGGTAATTAGCAGGCTAAGCCCAGCAAGCCTGGGCACATCATCACCACCTGCACCGCGCTTGCACAGCACCTGGGACATCTGCACCTCGTCCAGATACTACAGCACAGCTACTGCAGACACACAGGATCAGTGAAAACACTTTCCAGCTCCTTTGCTCTCCAGCATGGACTCACCAACCCTTCACAGAAGCTGGGAAGAAGCATTACATGACAGACCCACAGCTGACTCCCCAGACTTTCCCATCATGGAGTTAATCAGGCAGGAACAAACTTCACTATGCATGGAAACAACAGGAAGAAGGCTCATGTATCTACTTAGCACCTGCTGAGCTCACCTGCCCCACTGCCTTCCTCGTCCTCAGCATTTCCAGGCATGGCAGGCTGGGAGACAGGCAGATCCAGCTCTGGGACTCAGGATTATTCACACAGCAAAGCGAGGAGCTGGACAGGGGCACGAGCAAGGCAGGAGTCACTTCCAAACCAGGGCATTGTAAATCCACACAAGTCAATGAGAACTCAACAAGATTTAAAGTAATCTTCACACAATCACAGAATGGCTGGGGTTGGCAGGGACCTCTGGAGGACACCTGGCCCAACTCCTGCTCAAGCAGGGTCACCCAGAGCTGGTTGTTCGGGACCATGTCCGAGTAACTTTTGAGTATGTCCAAGGTGGGAAACTGGTGGACTGTGCTCAACCTCACAGTGAAAAAATTTTGTTCATTTCCTCAACAGGAAGGATCTTTGCACTTTTCACCTTTACAAATGATCATCCCTTAAGAACAAGATTATTAAGTCTACACAATTCTTTTCCTAGCCTGGACCAGAGAACTTATTTCCTCCATAACTTACCTTCTCAGACATGCACCATTTATCACAATCCTCCAGAAGCCTCCAAAGGATCAGGGCAGCTGGCAGACAAGGCTGTATAAGTTTATCAACTCCAGGCAAGCAGCGGTTTGCTAGAAAGCAGTATTTTGTTTCTGTACATAACAGGACGTCCACGATTGCCGACCCCCCCCTTCAGGGCTCTCAGGGTGAAGAACCCAACCTGTGCCAGCTCAGTATAAGGAAGCACGAGGCTGCCCCAGCCTCCGTTAGACTCCAGCTGCTGAAGGTGCCATCCTGGGAAGCCAAGTGAAATCTCTGTACAGCCGAGGACGAGGAGCTCACTGATCATGCCTGACTACACGCTTCAGCAGAACTGCAAGACTATTGCACATGGCTGATCTTTAGATCTTATTAGCAGAGAAAGGCTGGGATGAGTGGAATAATTTTCATTTTTTACTGGATGAAGCAGAAACAGGAAGAAGGGAACAACACATGTGGATGAGTTCAATTCTTCAGCTATTACGGAAAATGCAAGAGCAGTACATGTCTTTCAGTGCTCAGTGCATGAATTGTTTGTGCTAGAAGGGACCCAAAAGCCCATCCAGTTCCAGCCCCCCTGCCATGGGCAGGGACACCTTCCACTAGACCAGGCTGCCCCATCCAACCTGGCTTTGTGGAGCATCCATAAACTCTGGGCAGCCTGTTCCAGTGCATCACTGCCCTTAAGAATTTCTTCCTATTAATTATTCTAAACCTACTCTCTTGCAGTTTGAAGCCGTTGCCCCTTGTCCTATCACCAGATGTCCTCATGAAATGTCCCTTTCAAGTCTCAGAAACTCCCACCACAAACTGTCCAGAGAGCCAGTGCCTGCCTTTAAGCCCTTCTGGAAAGCCTCACCACTGGAAGGCAGGACCTGTTATCCCAGACTATTGAACTGCACATGTCCTCATCCATCTCCTTTAAAACCTTTAGCAGCTGGCACACCTCAAGAAGCAACGAACCAGATATTTTGGGGGTTAGTTGATAAACTGGGGGCTGCCAGTACACCTGCAGCCAGTTTGACAAAAAACTGGAGCAGATGTGGTCACTGAGGTTTGTGTTACTCCAGAATTTCCACGCTGTGACGCAGAACACGACATTGTGTCCCTGATGCAACACCACAGCCTCGGGTCATGCAACAGCTCCTCCATCCCAGGGATCGGGCACTGAAGGATCACACTGAACTGACACACCCTGTGCTGTGCTCCTCAGCCCATGCTCTGCATCCTCAGCCTTCCGCTGCCAGCCCCGCGACCCTCGCTCCACTGCTGCAGGTTCTTGGGCAGGAAACAGCCCCGGCTCAATCTGGTTCCAAAACCGAAGTGTGGACTCGTTTCCCCGAACAAGCTCTCTGCTGAACTCCAGCAATGCATGACAATCATCCAGCTACTCAACCCGTGCTTGGCACAAGGTGCAAGAATTAATGGAACATGGGTTTTCAGAAACATTGGGAAATATCCTAAGTGGAGAAAAAGGGCAACTTAATTTTTTTACCAGTTAGTCTCATGATGAACAAAGAAAATACCAAGTTTTCCTACATACACTTTTGAGAGGTGGAGACAATTTTTTATATCATATGAGGGAACAACTGCACAAAGAAAATAAAAGAAAAAAATGCTTCATCTTTCTTTTAGGGCAGACTAGAAGGTAAAAGCTAATTGTGGTTGCAAAAACACTCCAACTTTCCCTTCCTATGTACTCCTGCCAGAAATTAAGTTTTCAAATGAACACAAAAATGCAGGAGAAACACTTCATTTACGTAACTGTTCCCCAAGTCAGCCTTGTTTGTTTTTACTGTTTTGGGTTTTGTTCCGCTTTTCAATACAAAGTAGGTCAACTGCAAATTTTTAAAATATATACTTGTAAGTAGTTTGTTTCCAGACTTGAGAGATTACGGCTTGCTAAGCCTCTAGTCCAAAAGCCAGGGAAAAGCTTGGAGCTGGTCAGGGAAAGCTGTGCAGGGACCTTGAACTGTGCATGGCCAGGCGTCAGGAGGTCACTCACCTCTACCAGCGCTACCCAGGAGCACAGGAATTCACGACAAACAGCCCACACCGATTTGTTCAGGACGTGCAATTTATTTTAAATGACATTTTTGTTCTCTTAACAAGTCTACGCTTGTGACCTGGATAAATCCACTCCATCCTGACAGCGCTCCCAGTCACAAGTCCGCGTGAACAGTCCGTAGCGCAGGAACTCGGGGCGGGTCTGCGCACCCTTTACTCAATGGTTACAGAGGAAAAACACAGAGCAGGTTCTGACTGGAACCCAGGCCTTCCCTTCCAAATAAAGCTGGCATTTGTCTCTCCTTCCCGTGACTGGGCACAAAGCAAAGCAGAGCTGCTTGGCCAGCCTGGAGTTCCAGTAGCAAAAACGTTTGGGATCATTCGCAAACAACTTCCCGAGCAATAGTCAAACAATCCATTGGCTCCAAGGATCTCACGCCTCCTCTTAAGGTCAGCAGGTGAACATTTTTCACAAAAAAAAAAAAAAAAGTTGATATGGAGTAATCAATGAAAAATTATAAACAGAACATTTAAGGTTTGCAGCTATTTTATTTACAAGTATACATTTAACACAAAGAAACACTGATATCCAAGCCTAGTTAATAGTAGTGTAACAATATGCATCATTTTGATGATTATTCTAACCAACAAACTACACTGAAAAATTAATGCCAGTAAAATTCTTGGTCATAATATTAAGAAATACAATATATAAATTGAAAATATGATTGCTTAAAATTTGAAAATGGAAGTGAAGCCATTTGCACAGGAGTCAGAGTTTAACATAATCTGAAGGGAAAGGCTCCAAACCAACTGTTTATCTTTCAGGTTAACAGAAGAAAAAGAAAATAAAATTAAAAAAAAAAAAAGAAAAAAAAAAAAAAAAGAAGCATAGTTTATCCTTAAAGATAATGGGCAGTTTTGCTTCTTCAGGTAGAATGTATTCCCAGTGTTTTCAGGTTCTGCAGTGGAATTACATTACTGAGCATGAAGACTTCCCTTGTGAAGCTGCCCCATCGATTTTTTCTGCCTCCAAAATTATCCTCTTAAAAACATCAACGGCAGTCTGCAACGAGAGAGCACACCATTAGGAGGGAAGGAGGGACTGCCCACTTACTGAAAGAATAACTAAAAAAATGTTTGCAGTTTTAACAGCTACATCAGCAGATAAACGCACATCCAATGCTTATTCCGAAAGTGAAGAGGGAAAACACAGCAATTTTAGTTTCCAAGGGAAGTGCAAACCCCCATCTACAGCAATCCTCGGCAGGGAGGGCAGGCACAAACTGAGCCAGATTCACAACAGAGCTAATAACTGTAATCACCTTACTTTGCATGGTGAGCCTGCCCTGAGTGACTGACAGCACGGAAGGTTTGGATGCTGTGCTGCTCAGGAGAATAAACCAACTCATTTGCTCACAGAAATCTTTAAGATAATGAGTAATTTCAGAAGGCAGCAGAATTTTCAGCTCTCAACAGTGACTTTGCACAGCTCAGTATGAGAGGGTGACTTTACTACTCTTGATTTTCTCATTGTCCCTATCAGTAAGATCAGTATTAGACACAGTGCAAGGACATGAGGGGAAAGCACAAGATGAACTATCACTAATATTAAGCAATATCGTTTGATAAAGTCCTTCTGAGAGAAAAGGGGTTACATTTTAAATAGCCTGAACTGCATGACTAGAGCTTCAGTGTGTGAAGCTTCAGCTTGGAAATGTTCTCCTGACCATCTCAGACTGCCATTTGATCCAACCTCTGGCCATCCACTTCAGAATTCCAAGCATAGGAAAGTATATAAATTATATAAAAGCAGCCATGCTAGAAAGAAGATAAAAGGGGGGGGTTTGTTGGTTTTAATCAGCAGGCTGAAGAGCACCCTGTGATTTATGGCTACATATTCTTATCTAACAGATGTTTTTCCACCTCCACAAGATATAATTCCTAACTGGATCACTTCCAAATTAATCCCATTGACTGAAGCCCCACAGCAATCTTAACAAGATAAGACTTAATGTTAAAGTTTCCCACATTTATACTGCTTGTGCACAGTACGATCTCTGGAACTATTTAAACTACTTCACCAGCTGGATATTGGGTATTCCTCCATATAATGGAGTTTCCTGCAATCCCAACAGAACCTGACAGAAGTGGCTTGTTAATTCAGAAATGATACAACACATTTCCTGGGCAAATTAAGGCTTTAGGAGAAACATGGCCGGGACTGCAGTTGCTATCAAACTGCTTCAACTAATAAAGAGTTTCCCTTAATCAAAACCTGGTGATGCACTGATTTACAAATATACTGCACCACCGTTTCCTTAGAGTCAAAATTTTCAATGGTTTCATTTTATTGCACAAGTTCTTTTTGCCCACGTTTCACAATGCCCATTAAAAAACTTCCACAACTTACTCTGTCAACCAAAAAGCTGCACATTCCCTGTCAAAGACGAGCTGTTTGAAGCACTGAGATGTAGGAGTTCACAGGGTTTGTTAATTCATTTCACAGAAAATACGTATTCACTGGGAAGGTTTAATCACTGTCCTACAGTGAACGCTTTGGAATTTGTAATTCAGCTCAAACATGCTGAAGAGTTTCAGACGGAGCCTTTAAACAATGCAGGAAGATGTTTTGTGACAAGGAATAAAGGACGCAGCCAGATTTTATGTGCACCTGCCTCTATATGGTCCAGTTATGGAATGTGGGTCACACCTAGCCCACAGGAAGCCATCTGGCTTTTCCTTCTACCTTTCTCCCTGAGGAAACAAAAGAGATGCCAGCCTGGGCAACACCTGCTGCCCAGAGAGTCCAGCCCTGAGCAGGGGACACCAGAGGCTCAGCTGCTGCTGCAGATGTGCCCTCAGTGTGAGCAGGACAGGCAGTTCAGGAGGCAGATTCCCTTCACCAGCAGGGAGTTGGGAATGTGCTGCCAGGAGCCAGCAGGGAGGTGCAACCACCCAAACCCAGCCCACAGCACTGGAGTCATCCTTTGGCATCTGCTTTATTATTTCAAAGAGGAAACTCTCAGCTGCTCACACTACTGGATTATCCTAGCACAGAACTGGGCACAGGAGTTTGAACAATAGCCAGGTAAAAGAGGATTTTTCCCCCCCATCCTTTGCCAGTCCAAACATATCAGATCCCTGGATTCCAAACTACTCTGAAGCATTTACTAAGCAGTGCATCTTCTGAGCTCCAAGATGAAGCTGCCCTTGAAAAAAGAAGCACAACCAAGCAATTGCTTTTTAAGAGAGCTCCATTTTGCTAAGAAGCAATTATTTTGCTATTTCTTTGCTCCTTTTGCAATTTATCCAATGAATTTTGCATAACTGGATGCACACAATTTAGTTGCTTGTTACTTCCTAAATTCTTCCAGTAGAAGTTGCCTCCCAGCTTCACCTGGGTTTAAGACCAATTTGGATTCTGGCTGTATTTCCAAGAGTGACTTTATTGCACTGGGATTAAGACAAAGCACTCTACTAATGCCTAGGTGACACTGTGCAGGGAATTCCACAAGAAAGGCCTGAAATTCCTGAAGTTAGCCAAAGCAGTTGAGCATGTCTGGTAATAATTAAGCAGCTTGAGAAGACACGACAGTAACAGCCCAGCAGTCACCTCCGGGATGTTTTTTCCATTAAGTGTCAGGATTGCTTTCCCAAAGCCTGGGGATTTCCCTTGATGACTGATGTGCTGGTGATAAGCAGGCTCCTCCCAAAGTCCTACCAGGTCACCCATGTCTGGAGGAGCTGGCACATACTCAAGTCTATCTGACCTTGAGAACTCTTGCCAGCAACTATCATTTATCATCACCGCAGCCTCTCTCACTCTCCATCTACTCCAAGTCATGCCATTTCTAGGACATGTTATCTTTTGATAACTCCTGGCAGAATAGGCATAATTTGTTTAGTTAATCTATAGAACTATTTTAATTGCCCAGTTTAATTGGGTTATGCTCCTTGGACTCTCACAGATGCTCCAAAAAGGATTTTTTGGGAGGGCGGGGGGGGCAAAGCAGGGAGGTAGAAGAGAGGGAAAAGAGCCTTTGCTATTAGGGAGATGCCCTCTCCTCACCACTGTGAAGACCATCATGTCCTCCCAGTCAAGAAGCTTTAAACTCTCTGCTCAAGTTCCAAATCCCTGATCCAGTCCAACTCATGTTTAAGCATAAACCAGCTTTCTGTTAAACAAACAAAAGCTGAAGCACTTTTGGAAGGAGTTTGGAATTAATCTTGATAGTCAAGTTACATTTGCTGTACCAAGCCAGTACAGGTGATTATTTGGATGAACCTCCATGCAAAAAGTGCCAACAGACTTCTTTTTCCAGTAATGTTGACTTACGTAAGGTGAACACTCAGTACCAGGAAAATGACAACATAGCTTGTTATCAAGTTCAAAATAACCCTCTTTCCCCCAGATCAGACACAGTTTCAGAGTAAGAGAAGATGCCCTGTCCTGACACAAGTCTATGTATCAGCTCTTTTGATCCTGTCAGATTAGGATTTGGAGGAGAAAACCCAAACGAATTCAGAAGTGCTCCTGGTCCAACTCACAGGGAGGGACGTTACAAAGCCTGGAGTCTCCTCTTCCCCCAGCACCTCACAGCTCCAGACTCCACACTTGGCTCTGAAAACCTCAATCTTCCACCTCTTCAGAGCTGGAAATGTGTGAGAAGACTGAGGCAGCTGTGCCAGTGTTGGCCGCCTTCACACTATATTCCACATATCCCAAGCCTCCGAAGGAAACGCGCCAGAGAGCCCGAAGGGTGGTCACATGCTGCGGGCACCCATCTCAGAGGTGACATCTGATCTGCCAGACTTCTGAAGCTGGACAAATTTACCAAGTGTATTATGTAGCAGGCACGAAGCAGAATTGTATTCAGGCACCTGCCTCTAACAACCTCCTGCTAAATCCAGAGGGACAGAATCTGTAGCAACCTGTGATCACTATTCTGAAGGATCCTGCAGAAAGGAAGACCTTTGACAGCCAGAATGCTCAGGACTTCTGAATTTTTTTTGTGGGATTTGTACAGGACTGCTCAGGATTCTGAATATCTGATATACAACTCCCATTTTAATTTCCCTGAAGGGTACCAAGTTTGGTATATAAACTCTGGCTGGCAGCTTAACTTAATACAGGAGCACAAATACATGGCAGTCCAGAGGACCGTGTCAGTGCAGCAAGTTAACACACAGGACAAGCCAAGCATCCCACAAAGCTTGTAGCTTCTTTACATAAATAAACATGACTTTTTTCTTTTGGTTCAAGAACAATAAAAACCTCCAGAAAAGTTATCAGTAAGATATTCTTCTGCTGCATATGAATTGCTGCACTGTTTCACATTGTGAACATATGCCAAAAGAAAAAGAGCACAGGCAACAGCTTTGCCTAATCCAGAAGTATTATTTAAAATAAAGGGGTGGAAAAAGAAGATCAGACATTTTTAACAGGTTCATTCTTTACACTGTCAATTTAATTTCCTTTGGTATGCATTTGAAGCTCTCCTGCGTACAGAGAAGATATTGAGAAATTTCATGCTTCCATCATGCCCAGTTTTGACAAGGTTAATTCAAGTCTTAGCCAGAAACAGAAATACTGATAAACTAACTCCAAGTGTTCCATATCTGGTGGCAAAGAATAATTCAGGTTTTTCCTTCTGGGAAAATCCAGCTTTACTCAAGTAGCTTGTAGAATTGTTGACCACAAACATCAGACAAAATGATTACTGCCCCATTAGAGAGACTGAGCCTGCCCAGCACCTTAAAACACGAGGTTCATCCCCTTACACCAAATCACTGCTCTGCCAGCAGTGACTCCTATTTAAGGTAACAGACCCTGTTCAACCCACCCTGTAGATCTGAGTTTTAGTTTGTCACTATATGTTCTGATATGCTCAGTGAAGCTGAACTTTTCAGTCCTTCACTTCCTCCTCCCATTGACAGTTGCAGGGAAAAACTTGTGTACATAAACCTGAGTGCAGACAGCCATTCTGCTTCCATCTACACAAAATATCTGTATAGTACATGCAAATATTTTAGCTTCCTTTATTTAGTGAAACTCTGAGTCATCCATTACACTGCTATTTGAATGAAGTGACTCTTAAATCCATTACCTGATTTTCTTTAGCAGAGGATTCCAAGAAAGCTGCATTCCAGGATTCTGCTAAAGCTTTCCCTTCTTCATAGCTGATCACCCTGACCAAAGAAAGAAAAATATGTTTCTTATAACTTGCAGAAGAATTGGAATCTGATATGTCAAGAAATACCTCAGAGTACCAAAGCACTTAAGTGCATTGTAATAGGAATGTCTTGTGAAGTCTGATCCAAAGCATTTGCTTTTGGCTGCTGTCAAATGCACTTCTGGGCCAGGTAAAACGGCTCTGTGACCCAGAAGAGCAGTTGTCCCAAAGTATTGCTTTGTTTTCATAATCTGTAATATCATCTGGTATTGCTGTTGTGACAAATGCACTTCTGTTACTTACTCTAAAAGAACCCAGAGTGTTAAATGACTGTCCCTGGAACCTCACAGCAAAAAATCATCACAACAGAAGTTCATGGCTCAGAGTTCACATTCTGGACACAATTCCTTTGCCAGTAACTTATTTTAACCTACAATTTGATTTTAGCTCTGGAAAGCCAAGAACAAACCCAGCGCATTGCAGCCACAGGAATGTGGGCTGCTGCCTTGCATTTCCCACATTCTGGAGTTCACATACCGTTCCATATGCAGGTCTTTTTTATTTCCAACCAGCATAATGGGTATTCTGTGAAAGAAAGTTCAGAACTTCAGAACAGTTACAGTATACTGAACAAAGCACTAGCAACATGCCTGCAATGAAATGAGATGAAAGTGTCACTACTTACTGGACTTTTCCCACCATATCCAATAACTTGCCATGGATAACTTTTATCACTTCAAAACTGCAAAATAAAGGGATGAAGTCACACATGCACTCTGATGTTTATCCTCAATACCCAATACACAAGCAATTAAATGCATATGTAGGTTGTGTTTAAAACTTACTCTATGTATGCACAACTACAAAGATGCTGGAAGTCTTACCCGTTTGTGTAACACCAGCAAACTGGTCCCAGCAGCAGCAGAGACCAGGCCTGAGCCTACCCTTACAGCCTCCCCAGTTATGGTATTTGCAGAAATAAATAACATTACCCAGGACTGATCCATCTAACACAGAATCACCCCAAGTCCCTCCCACCTCTCATCTGGTTTGTATCTGCAGTAAGAAATTTAACTGCTGCAGTCCAACAATCCTGGATGAGTATGTCAAATTAAAGCAAATTGGAAGAAAAAGTAATTAGTTAGGCACGCTCCATCTTAAAACAACACATTGTTTTTAAAGCACATTTAGTTAATATATAGTTATTATATTTTATTTCTGTAAAAGGCAAATGGAGCATAAAATTTTAATTTTCTATGGAAAGTAAGTAAACTGATCTGCAAGATGGCACCGAAACAATGATTATTCAATGATTACTCTTTGTCTGTTCCCCTACCACGCAGGTGAAGTTTGGGACAGGAGATAAGAAGCAGTACTGTAAAAAATCATGTCAAAAACCTCACTATCAAAATCCACTGCATTTGACAATCAGTACTTTTGAGAACAAGCTATAAACGGGGTTGAAGAGCAGATGTTGTGCTCCTCTGGTTACATTATGGAAAAAATGCTGGCACATGAAGTGCACAACTCGGGTTTGTTTTACGAGAGGCACAGGCTCGGGGATGAGACACGCAACTAGACAACAGAAAAGGGACCAAAACTTTTCCAGTTTCCAAGGTTGTTAGCTACAGGCAGTGTCTTGACTTGCACTGCATTTCAATTAGAATTGAAACTCTTAAAAATAGAGCAGCACTCAAACACACTTCCAGCTCAGAGCAGTCAAAGACCTGGTGCCTAAAAACACCATTCAAAGCATTAAAACCTCACTTCTCAAACAATAAACTCTACCACATTTAAGATGGATTTTCTGTCAAGTAGGTCAATTTGTCTCACTCCAGCAATAATATTTGAGACTGTGTGCAACACAATGCTTCTCCATGCTCAACTAATAGTTTCAGTGTATCCCATCAAGAAAATGAGTTCTTTGTAAACAGAAGCGTGACTTGGTCCAGCACAAACTGCTGCTGGTAACTCAAGTAGGATACTACAGATTACCCGAAAATGTGGAATCAATGAAAGGACTTCAGGGACCCAAGGAGCTTATGCTGAAAAGGTATTAGTGAAATTCTAGTCTTGAGAACTCGCCGTGGACACTCATAATTATTTAGAAAATACGAGTTAAATGAAGCTTGGCTGTGATAGAGTCGAGAGGCATCGCTATGGACAGAATTCAGTGACCCTGCAAACTGAAAGAATAAAAATGCTACCTAAAAAAAACATCTGCTACAGGCCACAAAACTGTTTCTCAGTCTGAAGCAAGAGGAAAGATCTCAGCACACTGCCCACAGGCTAACTGAATCCCTAGGACAGTACAATCCCTGTTTCCTTTCTCCTCTTAGGTGTGTTGTTTCCAGCTTAGCCAGAAAAGCACCACAGCACCCAGGTGAGTCCTCACCTGAGGCTCCCGTGCCCAATCCTGCCAAGTGCTCTTGTCCAAGCTGGGCTCTCCATTTCCCCACTTTGGATACCTATCTGCTTGTCTAAGATTGTTCACAAGCTTCCTTTTTTAGCGAAAATACTACAAATAAAAAACTGATCCTTGTTAATAGATCAAGGTGGAAACCACAGAAGTGCTATTTAAACTCAAACACAATTCTGACACAGAAACAAGTTGCTAAGAACTGCCAGGAATGAAACTGGCTTGGCCAATTAATGTTCTAGAAAGCTTTCCAAATTAATAATGTTGAAAGGAGCAAGGACAAAAAGAAGTAAGGACTGACCAATCCAAAAATAGCACCATCGCATCAAGCTGTGAAACTGTGAGATTTGGAGACCATAAGATGTCCCATCCAGCTCTGTCAAGCAAATGGGTTACAGCAAACAGCTCAATGTGTGAAATACAAAAAAAACCCCATTACTAGCTGTCAGAAAATGCATTACACAAAATCATGGAACCTTGCAAGATACAAAATTGGAATTTAATTAAGCTGAACTAGAGCAAGAGCCTTCCAGTAACCCTGCTGCTGAGAGCCTGGGAATATGAAAAATGTAGGGCAGTAGCTTTTATTCAAGTCCTATTTAAACTTCCCACTGGAGGTTAGCTGGGAAGATGGTAACTTTAAAAAGAGCATTTCTATTAAGTCTGCTGTCAAAGCTCTCGCCCAGCTGGATCAAGACTTGGATCAATAGACACACTTCGACAGAAGTCAGGACAGATGGCGACTGTGATCTCATTGTCTGGGCAAGTCATCGAAGCTACCAGAGTATTGTGGAAGATCTTTTCTATCACCTAAACACTGTCTTGATACAGAACATAAGGAATTGAAAAAGACAGGATCACTGACACTTAGAAATTTTAAGAAAGAAACAACAACAACAAAAACTCGTAATAAACTGATCAGGATTAAATACTGATTAAAAGACTTTCGACCTACAGCCTTACCCTGGTCTGTCCTATCTGTATTTTTACCATAACTTGGTTCAACTGACTGAATGGTTCCACAGAAAACAGATGTTCATTTCTTCACCTGCTGAGCTCAAGACACCATGAGGCAACAACTGCAGTGGCTGAGAAAGAACATGTCCTTTAGCTGCCAAACAGGGAACAGCACAGGTTGCAGAATCCTCTGAGTGATGTACACCGGTTTCAGTCAGAGGCACTTCTCTCCTCACAGTACCATTTATCAGTGAACTTTTTTGTGTTTGCTTTAGGAGTGGACCATTGTCTACTTAAGGCAGAGAATAATGACTCCTAATTCATACAAGCTACTCAGCACCACCACTAAACCTCTCACTAAAAAGCCCAGACCCAATGGAGTTTGGTAGTTTAGTATCTCTAGACACACATAAAAGCCTAACACATGCTTGCCCTTCTCTACTTCAGAACTGAAGATGAAAACCAAGAATGAAGAACTGAAATCTGTTCAACATTAAAGACCTTGCAAGCAGCAGAAGTTTAACACCAGACTGTATCCTTGCTTTGAGAAGTAAAAAGAGCCAACAGGCAAGTTGCTTTACCTGTATTTTATGACAGTCTATCAAAGACCTTGAAATGACCAGTTTTGCTGGATTCAGAGGAATATATATGAAACACTTCAGCACTTATAAAAAGCTCATCAGCTGCTTTGAAAGTAAAAAGAAAGCATCAACTTCTCTTGTGCTTGATGAGACCGAAAGGTCTAAGGTCTTAATCACTTTACTCAAACAAAAATTTCAGAAAATATTCAGCTGTCCTAATAAAGATGTTGTACAATATTAGAAAATCAACACCTATTAAAGGATGACCAGTATTTAAACAAAGCAAGGTGGCCAGAGGAAGGGAGGAAATAACAGAAGATGACAAAGTTGCACAAAGGCTGATGTGTCTTGCATGACCCCAGGTATGATGGACTCTGACCCTGTGTCAGAAGGGACAGGGAACAGCAAAGACAAGAAAGATACTCTGGGACAACCTTCAGGGAAGATTAATTGCTGCAGCATGCTGAGAGTGAATTTACAGTCCAAAAGTCATATATTGCTGTTTATATGAATATTTCTATGGTTAATCAAGACAATTCAAGACAAGAAGTCAAAGGAATCTCAGTACTGTAAAAAGCTGCAAGGCTGAAGGAATGATCTAGCAACTAATTGGGGACTTCACGGAAATGTACTGTGCCCTTCAGCTTTGTATTTAAATCTGCCTTTGTATCTGATGCAAGAGCAATGAACTCCACTTATTTCTGAAATAATCCTTTGCACTTTTACTTGCACCTCAAAACAATGTAGTTTAACACTCTCATTTCTTACATGGTACCTTGCACATTAGTCTGAGAAGTGTCTGTGATATTTGGGTCTGAGGGGACATTTCTGAAAAAACATTAATATTCGCTCCTATTTTATTTCTAAGAGAAAGAGAGATTAATTGAATTAATCACACATAAAATATACCAGAGGCAGGAGCTAAACCCAGAAAAATATTTAAAGAGAAGAACACAAACAGATTTAATTACCTTTTTATTGACGTGACTGAATAAACAAGAATGTAGCCATTGATGTCTATGGAGTACGTCTGAGGAAATATGGAGTATTCATCCTGTGGAAGGAATATTGCATTTAAAATTAAGGGTGCCACTGTTCAGAACTTGATGCAATCAGATAAGTTGGTCATATCTCTAAGACAATTTGTATAGATAGAACTTTCAGAATTTTTTTCATCATAATGTCAAACGCGGCCTCTTTACCAAACCAAGAGAAAGATACAAGTCAGTCTGTATACTCCACAATTTAATCTACAGCTTTTATGGTTTATTCCCTCTAAGACTATGGATGAGCTGAAGCTCTTCCCAATCCTCTTATCCTGCTTAATTATCTGTTTGTATTAGTACAAAACATCCACTCTGTCCCACCACTAATTAGCAATTATGCCTCTTATCTCGCTGGTGATACATTTCAAAATCTTCATTTCAACAGCTGACAACAGGATCTAGCAGTTTGTAATTTCAAGTGACACTGATCACATCTAAATTACCTAAGGAATCTGGTAGGAAGTGAATAATTGTGGCTTACCAACTAATGCTTATCAACTACAGATGCAAAAAATACAGTTATTAGTTGCTTTATGACAACTGTAAGTTTACATTATACGACAAATGTTTACATAGATTAAAAAAACCCAGACAAAACCACCAGAAACTTAATTCTGGAATTTATTATCCATCTAGAAAAGGGACTGACCAAATAGGCAAACAAAATAGACTGACACATTGCAGGTAATGCAACACAAATACTATGAATCCAATGTTAAAAACCTCTTCCAACAGATATTCCCAGGAAACATTTCCATTTTGACAAGAGCCATACTTCCTAATGTATGAGTTCTCAAATTGTTAAACCTATGCTTTTGAAGACGGTAATATTAGCTGAAGATCAAATAACCTCTCTGTTATTGTCATGGCTGAACAGATGGAACAGTGCAATCACACAGCTTAAATCTAGACAGCCAAAAGGAATCAAACTTCCCTCACTGGCAGAAGAGGAAAAACTCTTTATAAATCAACTTCACAGATCCAGCCAAAAAATGTTTGAAAGAATAACACTTGGCAAAAGCTGCCCTCATTTGCCTTTATTGCTACACACTGAGGGCAGCCCTCCCCCATCTTCTCTGAAATGCCAAAGTGCCACTCCAGTTGGATGTGAAATCCCAAAGTCAATACAGAAGGGATCTGAGCTAAGTCTGTGTAAAACAGGTGAAAGTGCAACTCTGTAGGGGCTTGACTTTACCCGGAATTTCCCAGGACTGCCCCAGCTGGAATTTAGTGTTAGGTAAGATTTCCTTTTACACTCCTCTTCTGTGACCCTGCATCAAGACCCCTGAAGAACTGAACTGCACAAAGCTCAGTATATAACCAGGAAAGTAAAGAGGCACAGGACATAGGAGAAATACCAAGAAAAAATAAGTGCCATAATCTCAACTGTTCCTAATTCATGACTTTATTTTTAGGTTGTTAGGAGAAGGAAGAAAAGCTGCTATGCTCTCTGGAACTTATGGGTCAAATTAAGAAATTTGTCAAGTGATAAAACAACATTGCTACAACTTTTCAAGCCATAGCCAGGTTTTCAAAAGTATGTAACAAATCTACAACACAATTCTTGCTATGCTGAATACACACGAGGACTCCCTATGGGCCATTAAGCAAGACAGACTTGAGAAAGAAATCTGTCCAAGCCACACCTTTCCTAACCCAACATCATCTCTCCCCTCTAACCCTGTGAGCCAGAAATCAAAGTTCAAATCGTTCCATGAAGAATTAAATCTGAAAATAACCACAGGCTGGGAAAGAAGCTGTTTAGGTTCCACAATACTGTATAACATTAAATTAATCCTCAGCAATAGAGGTATGTTAGTGGTGAGTCATGCTGCCTTCCCGGAAGGCAATTTCCTCCTCAAAGAGGAATTCTTCTTTTATCACCACGCTACACAGTCAGAGCTGTAATGCAAGTGCATTACAATGGCACAGAGTGACACCTATGGAGCTCGTTCTGCTGCTCACACTCCTCAGCCTGCCCCTCTCTCACCTCCCTCTCCTCTGCAGAGCATTCCCCATCCAGCAATCCTGCCCTGGAACGTGTGGCCAGTGCTGTGCTCAGACACCTCTGAGTGATTACAAGTGCTGCTGACGAGCACCACGGCCGACACCATATAAATACAGCACAGCAATTCCCAGTCACACAGCTCTCTTCCAAGAAAGCAATCAAACATACCTAGAAGGTTACAACCCTTCTGAATAGTCTCCCAGCTATGAGCAGGCATCCTGCAGCTTTAAAGCCTTAAGTATTGGCAGCATATTTTACAACACTAAAATTGTTTTAACACCACTCATAGTTTGGAAAAATCCAAAGGCATAGTATGAGATCACAGAAGGCAAGAGCATGTAAGCACAAGAAAAAATTTAGGATAAAAATACAGGGATTTAATGGTCCCTGGTGTTTGGTTTTTTTTTTCCCTAATATAGAGTCTCTCAAAAGACACAGCACTCCTGTGCATGGGTTCAGCCAAGCAGCACTGTGTAATGAACACCTGTCCCTGTAAATAATGAACACCTGCACTTCCCAAAGCTCCCCAGCAAGCTGCAGGACACGTGCTCCGTCTCCTCCTCACTCCCTGTCATTGCGTGGAGCTCGGACACACGTGAACCATCATATTAAAATGCAGACAAACTGCAGCAGTTTATTGGTAACTCAGTAAGTACCACCTACATGAATCTGTCTGCTGCCCATGATGCTGCTGCTTCATGGATACAAGTCATGCTGGTCTAGCTGGAGCACACATACAGGAAAAAGCCATGAGAAATTTCCCCATGGTTTACTGAAGTGCCATTTTGTATCTAAAGCAAGACTGCTGATTTACTCTGTAAATATCACACAAGCTACTGATGAACTTTTGGGACATCAGAGTTATGGTAGTTCCCTCTTCCCTTTTTTAGGAACTCATTCAAAGATAGGGGGGAAAAAAACCCAGTAACAAAACGCGACCCAAAACCTTTAAATAAACACTACAGAAGAAGTTCTTTAGTGACTAAACAAGAAGTCAGGATAATTTTTAAGTTAACTTGCACCTCTGAGTGCACAGTCACTACCAACTTAGCTCAACAGGAGCATGAATACCTGTTGTCTTCACTTTCAAAAAAAGATAACCTACCTGGCCAGCAGTGTCGACCAGCTGAAGATGATACTCTTGGCCATTTACTGTGATCAGTTTTGTAAAAGCTAGAACAAAAAAGAAATACATAAACAGGTCAGAATTACACACAAGGAAGGCATCAGAAGTCACTCACCTACGCTATCATCAGCCAAAGCATGAAGGAAAAAGAACTCCAGTTACAGGTTTTTAAGTAGCAGTAAAAGCTGATCAGGTGCTGCATTTTTAACTAGTCTATTGCAGATAGCAAAACTCAGAAATTTAATTTTTCAAATTTCAGATGATTCTCACATTTGGATGCAGCAGCTTCTTTGCTCTCTTGAAAGGAAAGAGGGAATAAAAGGAATAAAAAGGGGGTTTACATGCATTTCTATGAGACTTACAGACAACTGTAATTTGTGGTAACAAAAGCCACTTAAATTCAACTGGCATCAAAACTAAGTTTGAACTTATAGAATATTTTCCTTGGTTTCCAAGCAGTTTAGCAAGACCAATTTCCTAAATGTAAATATTATGAAGTAAGTGATCTGGACTGAAAAAAGGAAAAATCTTGGGCGCTAAAACACGCAGAGAACTTACGATTATATTAAACCTAAATAATGACAATTAGCTAAAAGTTCACCATGTTGCTTTCACACTTGCTGTAGCTACCAGCCTAGGCAGTCCCCAGTCACGAAGTACATTCAGTCCCTAAAAGTGATGAGGATTGCTGCTCTTCCTTGGATTCATGAAATGCCAACGCGCTGTGAGCAGAGGAATCTTACTCAGTGTTTGTGTTATGCAACAGCAAAAGCAGTGTCACAGCTCTTGCAGGAATGATGTCCCAACCAGAGCACACAAACCTGGCTCTGGAGGTCTGATCTGGCCTTCGAGACACACTCCAGACACCACTGCTGGACAGTACTGATACACTGAGTAAAGTCTGTGTTATCCTCTGGTTGGGGTGGTTTTCCCAAGTACTAACAGCCCTCAGAAACCTCATCTGTCACTGCAGTGATGAGCAGGGAAACAGAGTCAGATGAATAGGTCACTTAGGTGAGCTAAGATGTCCAACAGCTCCCCAAAGCTGCACAGCTGAACGTTCCTGACCCCACAGTGCAGTCCCTGCCCACGCCTGAAGTAGCTGGAGTTGGCTAACTTTCCTCCTCCCAGCCAAAGCTCGTTGCCCTGGCAAGTCCCCACAATGTGAGCATTATCTTGAGTAAGTGGGCTGAAATAGCTGAAACTGGAGGTTTCAACCCACCTCATAAATCCAATCCTTGAAAAAAAGGAGCAATTCAAACAGCAAAGCCAAGCTAACAGTGTCTAAATCAACAGTGTAAAGTGTACCTACAGTTTCCATTACAAAATCAGCAAATGAGATTTGAAATGGAGCCTCAAAGAGAGAGACTGCCTTACCCTGGATATCCCCTAAGAAAGCTGCTTTACCACATGTGCTGCCCTCAAATCAGTCTGGACGCTGTTGCTACTGCTGCACAAAAGTTTTAGGTTATGAAACACGGATCCACAATGGCTCTTTGCCTTGGATGAATGCTGTGATGGGGACAAACTGTTTGTTTGAACAGATGTTAGCAGGCAGCGTTGCTATATACAATATCACTGCTTGGAGTCAGAGGGAAAACAGACTCCTCTGGAGACACACTGCATTAACAGGTGTATGGAAGTAACAGCCTCTCCAGTCTCTTGACACTTCACACACACATCAAAGCACTCTGCAGTCAAAGTAGCTTCAAGAGCATCATGAAGTTAATATTTAAAAAGGGACAGACGGCAGCTTTTTCAGACTGTTCTAGAAGCCTAGAAGAGACACAGCAACAATGAGATCATCATCATCATCACTACTGGAAGCAGAATGTGATAGATACAGGAGAAGGGAAACAGTGGAGGAGTCACCACAGCCTGGTGAGGAGAGCTGTTAGTGCAGTGCCTTGCAGCACTAAGCACAGCCCACTGTGTGAAGACAAATCTGCTTCAATGAAGTCACAACTAATGAATCCTATTTTTTTGCTGAAGCTTTTTAAAAACATTCCTGGTTAAGAATTTAATTTTGTGAAAAAACTGGTCCCCTTGATCCAGGGAAGTGCTCATTTCCAATTCCATCACCTACCATCCTGGGACTTTGCTGTGCTTGTGCACAAAACAACAATATGATCCCTGCACAACCTGGCTCTTCCTGGTAGGCCAAGGACACATTTCAGCAGACCTGCACCCCTAAATCATAATGTGAGCATCTGCAAAACACTGCTCATCAACTGGAGCACAGATTTTGGAACAGGACATTCTCACACCTTGCAACACCTAACTCCAGTGATCACTGGTACCTGAAGATCAAGTACACTGCAATTAGACCAGCATGAATGAAGTGATTTGCATATGCAACTCAAATGACAGCTGCTGTGGAAACAAGCCATTATAATAAAAAAACCCCAAACAGGCAAAGAAATGCAGGCCCTTAAATAGAACAGTGATAGTGAGGAAAGGTACAAGAGCACTGTAACATCATTGCCATAACATCATTGCTGGCTGGTAGCTAAATACAACCAGCTCGCAGGGGTTCCTTGGTTACCACCTCCTGCATCCCTTTCTACTCATCTCCATTCCAAAGTCAATGCCTGCCACTAATCTACAAGGACATCTTTCACAACACTGAGATGTGTGATGCAACAGAGCTATTTTTAGTTTTCCTCAGAAGCCTCACTTGCACCCCATAGAAGGCTGCTCACCAGCAGCTCCTGAGGAGCACGGTTCACCCTTCCAGTGCAGTTGCCAAGGCACGTGTAGAAGTTTAGCCTTGAAGATTCTCTGCCAGACTCATCTAAACCTATAGGTGCCCCCTCCACAACTAGTAGGGGTCCTTCAGCCCCCTGCCCCTTTCTAATATGCTTCTACTCACATTTGTGTTAAAAAACATGGGATGGAGGCAGGAAGATGTTCCTTTCCTTAGGGAGCTAGTGAGGCTGTTTCGGGGAGAAAGGAAGATCACACGCTGTGAAACAGTGCTAGATGGCCCTCTAAAACTGCAACAAAAATCAAAAAGCAGCCAGGCAGGCCTTGGAGGGACACATTTGTGACTTGGGCAGTCAAGTCATCCTACCTGCAACACAAGACATCCTCGCGAAGATGAGGTGGGTGGAGTTATACGTACATCTTCACTACCTGTTCCTCCTGACCTATTTGAGTTTCAAATTCAGATTCTAGTTTTCACTCCTGTTAAATCGTTGAGTTTTAAATTGCACTGGTCTTACTTCACGTGAGCTGATCTTCCTGCAGAGCCCCATCCAGCCCAGTGTCCACACAGACTCCCTGCACACACTCCCTCTCTCCAAGGGTCTTTCTTCTCTTTCCAACATTCCTGCAAGTAGTAGTGCCACTAGTTTCGCAACCCGGCTGTCTCAAGATTAGCCACCCATTGAGATGTCACTCCTGTTGGGATATTCACACAGGGAAAGACTCTTTTCTAAAGCAATTATCTCTCACCTCCACTGCTGCCACAAAAGGATACAAGTTACTCTTCCTGACTTACAAGTTTAGTAGAAGCAACTGAATTCAACATGCTTTAACTGAAATAAATTAACTTTTCTGGTGCTAAGGTAATATAAGCAAAGGAAAACATAGCTGTGAAGCTGTGCTAACCTTCACAAACACTAAGCAAAATCTGATGCACCTTCTTTTCCTTTCACCACTTCCAAAGGTAGAGATTTTCCCACCTAAAAACCTGAAATCTCTACAATATTAGGTCTTACTCTTATTGCTCAAGGCTGATAACCTACACAACTTGCTCCTGGAAGAGCTCGACAACAGATTGCCTTCCATACAATTTAGCCTTGCAGCTAACATTTTGTGCAAGTTTTATTACTTGAAGACAAAAATTATGAAGACTGCATTAGCAGCAGTACTGCAGCTTTCTACCCTTTCCTCACTGCTGGTAGAATACTGCAATAAATTACCAACAACAATTTTCTGGAGACAAAACAAATCACACAGGCCAGACTATCCTTTCCCACGAATTCTTTTCATTTCCAAGTTTTGTTACATGTGTAGATCCAACCACCAGAAGAAACGGAAAAGGTTTTACAACCTACTATAATGCACTGGAAAAATGCAGCATTCTCCAACACTGTCCCTAGTATAAAAGCCTGGACTTTTCAACCCTTTTTGCCAACACTGTCCACCCAATGTGAAATCACGAGCTAGGAAAAGTGTAAGAGCTGATCACAAACTTTGTGTCTTATGACCCTGCATAGAATCAGAAACGCAGCTGGGAGTATGCAAAGACTTCACTGAACAGAGATTTACATTAAGAAAAAAAAAAATTGAAATACTACATTCTTAAGTCAAAAGAATTATTTTCTACTTAACCCAACAAAACTAGTTTCACATCTGTCTTAAAAATTTTTTCAATAAATTTTAAATTTTAGTGTTAAATTAGAATGTGTTCTCTTGTCTGTTCTTCACAGAAGCGTTTTTTAAAACATTATCTCTATCAGGCCTTCTGGGGCTTAAAGATGGAACAGATTTCCCACTGTTTTGAACCTCAGGGCATTAACTTTCATCTTTTCAGCCTTTACTTCCCAGCAACATTTTTTGATGTCAGAAGGACCTTTTAGTTCTCTACCTTTCAGAAAGCAAATTCCTCCAGCCATGCCACAGATCACAGGATTTACACCAAATGAATGATGTTGTTTGTTTTCCAAACAAGTAAGAAATCAAGTGAAAAGTTAAGGCTTTTCAAGATGCCCCCTCCCAACAAGCTTCCTGGCCAGGACATGCTCAATGCCTAGAACTCATCACATCAAGCAAACAGTGCAGACTACGAGAGTCAAATTAGAGCAAAATCCATCTACAGTGTATTTTTGTATAGTTCAGAAATGCTGAAGTTGTGAGACACACAAACAGCAGCTACAGACAACACGTAAAGGATGAAACAAGACAATCTTGTACCAGTGTGTCAAAATCCTAAAACAAGACACAGACTCAGTATTTTGTAGAGACTTTGACTCCATCTCTCTCAATCTTTATGCATCCCCATGTAGCTGCATAAAACTAAAAGACTACTTTAAATAATCTGCATTTATATGGCACAGATAGTAAAAAATAACGTGTCCCAAGTGACATTAAGATTTAAAATATAGAAACTTAATCCCCAGTATTTTGCTAGCAGCTT
Organism: Machaerirhynchus nigripectus; assembly: GCA_013397975.1. Lineage (NCBI taxonomy): Eukaryota > Metazoa > Chordata > Aves > Passeriformes > Dicruridae > Machaerirhynchus > Machaerirhynchus nigripectus. The sequence continues at coordinate 1,491,910 of VZRQ01008389.1, read as the reverse complement.
TAATTCAAGATATACCTGACTTATAATTCAAACAAAGTAAAAAGGGACAATGGAAAGTGTTACTATTAATGATACCTGTGTAAGAGCTAACATACAGGCCAAGGGCCAAATTACCCACTCCGACTTGTTAAAGCAAATTTAGAGTTTCTCAAAAAGTAGCATTTGAATTTTAGTTCTAAGCAATAAAATAATCCCAAGTAAAATATCCTGATGGCTACTGATTTGTAATTACATACCACATATATATATTCAAAAGAAACCTTGTTCTGCTGATTACTTCATTCAGACTTCCAGAGTATCACACAGGCTTAACATCTTACTGCAGAAGTTCCAAACACTAAAAATGTGTGCTGCACCACTGCATTTCAGAAGTCATTAAAATACAAGAAGCCCAGGGCTACGATCATGAAACCAGTTTTATTTGCCACATGACTAAAGTAAATCAGTATGATCAAGTTACTCAGCCCAGCACTGCAGTTGTTCAAGTAGTTTATGGCCACTGCTAGCTCAGAAAGAGGTGGCTGGATTGTAATGAATGCCAGGTAACCTCTGAAGTGACTTTTTGCTCTTGGCAGCACTTTCAGCATTAGCGTCTTTACTCACCTGTTATGCCAGCTACTCACAAAGGTGCTAAAATTATTTTTTTAAAAAGTGCTAAGAGAAAAAAAAACCACTTGAGAAGTCAAATACCCAGTATTTGCAGCAAGCTGATTGTGTACCAGCCTTGATATCAAGCTGATGGAAAGGAGTAATTTAAAAGATTATCATGTTATCATAGCTACAGCACCTCTACCTTCTAAGGTAGCAGTTTAATCCTGATGGGTATTGCTGGCTTTCTGTTCATCTGGATGTACTGATCCTACACGAGATTTTGGAATACTTGTACTTAGTGGCACGTTTTCATATAGTGTGATGAAAGAAATTTAAAGTGCCCCAAGTTTATTAGGAGGAGCAGATGTTCAGCAACACACATAAAATACACAGAGAGGCATTTTAGCCAGATTCATTAGGTGTCCCTTCATTTAAGTGTTAAAAGATCAGCTGTTTGGAAAAATATGCACACAGTGATTTCCATGCTGCAACAATGTAAGCATTGGTTTAAAAGAATAATAAAACTTCTGTGGTAGTTAATGGGCTTTAATGTTAATATGTAAATACCCACATAAGAATATGTATAACCCCAAAGGCTTCTGATACAAGTTAGTTTGGTACAGAAGAGCAGCTGGGCAGTTATTTACTTACTGTTCTCTATGGTTGGATCATATGAATCAACAAACTGTCCTTCCACAAACTGAATCGTCAGTGAAGATTTTCCTGTAAAGCAAATGAAAGAAAAATCTGGAATAAAACCAGTCTTCAGGTTGTTATCACTTCACTGCTTACTAGCAGATACACCAATTTTCTATCTATCCAATATGAGCTCTGGGTAGTTCATTTAAACTATCTATACATGACAACTGACCTATTTTTAATTTAAGTGCCTATTTCTAGTAACTGGGTCTCCTGAACATATAAAAAGCAGCGCAAAAGCTACTTGGCATGTGTTCTGCTTTTGTTTTAACAGGGCATAATTTAAATGACTCCTCCAGTTTAAAACAAATCTAAAAGCAGCAGTGCACAATCCTCATAGAACTAAATTTAACAAACTGCTATACTTGGAACATTTTTCTGTCAAAAAGCAAGTAAAATTCAAAATAAGTTTCAGTAACCACAGAGGAAACTTGGATAGAATTAGCCAAATTTGGTTTTACTTGGAGACTGGACATATTTCCTATGACAAAAGGATGATCTCAAAATTCCTGAGACCAATATACTCTCCTATTAATCCTCCTATTGCCACACCACAACAGGCCAGTGGATGCTGTATTTTAAACAGTGACTGAGGGGGCATAATTTGATTTTTTTTAAAAGCAATTTAACTGCTACTTTAGCAGACAACGTTCCCCGTTTCAGTTAAAGAGTAATGCAAAGCACTGAACTTAGCAGCAGATTAAAAAAAAGAAAACTCATTTAGTCTTGAAAGATTTTACAAGATGGTGAATCACATACATTGACCATAAAAAGCACCTTTAAGGCTCTGCAACTGAAGACTTCTTAAAGCCTTGCTGAAGCCTTAACACAATTTCCATTACAGCACATCTTCTACATTTGGGAATCTCCTAGATCCTACTACATTATGTTTACTGGACAAATACACTCTTACAAAGACTGCCAAGTGCATTAGCTGCTTTTGGAAACAAGCATGTTCTTCATGCTCCTTTATACTCTTTTCATTGTCAAGAAGCACAAACAAAATACAACCCCGAGTTAAAATTTTGACTTAAGACCGTCCGACTCAGTGGAAACCTCTCAATGACCTCTTAAGTAACCAACGCTGTGGTGGAAGTAACAGTATCATTGTTTCCAAGAGTAAATTGCTTTGGGTAAAAATTGCCCACTTCCAGTACACAGGAAAAGTTCTTTCCTAAGCATTTCTTCCGGAGACGTTAAAAAAACCACTCTTGTATTTCATTCTCTGCCATGCTTACCCCTTTGCTGTCTCCTATCAATCATGACAGTTTATTCAAGGAACAATGCTAAAAAAATTCCAGACGCACCCCACAAAAACCAACCACCACCAAGATTTTATCGAGTTGCTTTTTCTAAAATCAAATTCTTACTATACCATTTCCTGGTCTTATCTAACACCACAGCTGAAGGTGTCATGCTCACAATGCAGGAGTTGACAGAGGACATTCCACTTTTACACTGTTGCTCCAGCAAGGCACACACACACACACACACACACAAAGCCCCCAAATCATCTTAATAAAGTCAGATTAAAGATTGAAACTACGCATTCCAGCAACTTTCCGAAACTGTGTATTTTGGACACCATTTAGAAAGTAAGAGAACTTTCAAGCTATTTCTTCTTTAGCTATAAGCTTATGAAGTTGCTACCCAGACTTCATGCTCCCAGGTTCTTTACCAATACCACCACATTAAGCACTCCATTTAAAAAAAAAAAGATTAATTACCCCTGTATTAGGCTGATAGATCTTCAAGATAAGAGAGCTAAGTTCAGCAAAGATCATCACTGAACTTTTTTCCTCCTAAGAAGGATCCTCTTAAGAAAGATCCTGAACTAACCAAAAGACTTGACTGCTGCCGTCTGTCTGTGCTAAGCCTGGAAACTGAATAGCAGAAAGAAGTCGGAGCCAACAGAGAAAATGCTGCATTTCACACCCAGCTGTATTAATTACTGCTTTCCTCCTAACAGTGAAAGAGGAGGAAACAGACAAAACCAGTGTTCCAACACTCTCCTAAATTCTTCCAAGCTTTATAACAAGCCTTCCAGTAATGATGTGTTCGTGATCACGAGAGGAAGCCTGCTTTCTTCCATGAGCCACAGGGAAGCTCTCCAGTCTGGGATTCGGCACCTATCCCCTCGGGGTAAGTGCAGGCAACTGTATCCCACTAAACCAAGGCTTCCACGGACATGAGAAATTGAAACCCTGAGTCATTAACACCCTGCCGCAGTGTCTCAGCCCATGAGCAAGCAGCAGGCAGACCCACGTAAACAACAGCTTGGCTTGAACTTTGTCCCACAGGTTTTATTCCAGGCCTTTGACCTATGCTCGTGGACAGAGCGGACAATCAAGTTGACAATTTAGCTCCTATCTGCTCTTGCCCCAGAAAGATCAGGCAAGGCTTTCAGCAAGGATTGCAACACAAACACAACGTCCGTGAGGCCAAGGGACCGCAAGCAACTGCGCCTGCCAGTGTGCAAACTCCATCTCTGAGCATGGCAGGGAGGATGCGGCTGTCTGGATGTGCAGGCACCTCAGACACACTGCAGCCTCAACAGCACCAGAGAGTCTGACACCAGAAGCAAAGGCTTGATCAGCCGATGACTCAAGGGTGCACACCTCAAAGAAGCTCAGCTCTAATGTGCTCTCGTTTGGAACGCAGCCACACGTTTTCGCAGTTTGCTATGCTTCTCCTTGCAGCATCCTCCATGCTGGTACATTTGACATGTCCACTGTATTCAAGTTTTAGGAAAATAAACATCCACTGAGACCAAAAGGAGAAGTGACATGAGCAGAAGCAAGGCTGGAAGCTGGGTTCAGAGCCTTGCTACCTTAACTCAAAGCACCAGATACTCCATGACAGAGTTGCAAGCAAAATCCTCCAAGTTTACTGACTCTCCCTCTCCCTGAAGGAATGGGGCAGAAGGGATGGGCTGCAAGAAATGGGTTTTATGAGTGTTTAGAATACAAGTCCCAGGTGGCTGAAAACTCAAGTTGTCCAGAAGTACCCGAAGTGTATTTGCATACACAATTCATTATTTATGGTATTATGTGAGAGTGGTAAAGAAACGAGTTTTCCGCTGTCAAAACAGAAAAGGAGCAGATTTTCAGACAGAAAGCCAGTTAAAAAACTAAAACTGTCGTGTTTCTGTTCGTACACTAGACCACTTGCACCATAAAGCGGAACATCCCATAAACACCGACTAGTGCAATCACAGCACATCAGTTTCAAATGCCATTGCAATTGTCAAGGCAAAACAATTGCCAAATTGTGTTTTACTCATCCTTTTACTACTTGGACAAGAGCTGTGGTATTTATAAGCTAGCCTTAAAATTCAAGCTTTACAACACTAGGCAGTTTACCAAGCAGATGAGTAACTGAGCCTGGGTGGGCTCAGGGACAGCTGGCCTCCCCAAAGAGGTCATCCCCCTCTTCTGTGCACCACCACCTGCCTGCTGTCCCCACCCTACACCCTGTTCTCCTTGCAACAGGCAGGGGGAAAGCCCAGATTAAACTCTCATCGGCAGCCAACTTCCCCCCAAACCCAGGAGACAAAAATGATGCAACCGGGCAGCAAGCAAGTCAAACAACAGCTCCACAAGCAGGGCATTGTGCAAGCGGGGCTGCGCAGCTGCCCTCGGACGTGGCACGGCCACGCTGATGGCCACGGGCAGCAGAGTGCAGCTTATCTCAACAGGAAGGGTTTCTCAATCCTTGAAACTGCCCACACAAGCCATCAGTAAACAGTTTGTCCTGCTCAAGAACAACAACTACTGAAGAGCTGCAGTTCTGTTGGCAGTGTAGATACAGAGTTTCTCTAACCCATCTTTTGCTATTAAAATGCCTGATTATGTAGTTTGCATAATTGTCAAACATTTAACAGCTGGCAGCATCTCATCTACTCCTACCACAAGCCTAGCACCTTACCTAAGCTAGTCTCCTGACTAACTTAGTAACTAGACTTACCTAGTCTCAGACTCTCCTTAGGTCTACCAGTCTTGCCTACAGAACAAACTACTTTAGGCTTTGTCACAAAAAACATTCAACAAATTTCATAATGAAATGTTGTCAGTCATGTCAAATTAGGTAAATCTGGCTTCACACTCAACTTACTACACGGCACAGAGATGAAGTTTTCATACCAAAAGATACACCTGACTTAAACCTGAATGGTGGGATCTTCATCTTCTTTAATTCACAATACCAAGATGCACAAGACAGAGACACTGGCATTTCCATGGTGCAGATTATCTATTCAGCCTCAGAGCACGGAGCAGAGCAGGACTGAATGACTTCCTGGAGCCGATGGAGGTTAACTGGGTAGCAAAGAGGATTACAGCATCCCTCTTCGACAAAGATCTTCTCACAAGATCGAAGACTATCTCAGAACCCATCACTAGCTCATCATTCATCTCAGGCCACATCGTTAGCAACTTTCTACGGTTAATTAATATACCCCCTCCAGGTACTAATTATGGCTGTGTAGTTAGTTGCTGTTTTGCTGATCACTGCTTTGTATTTTGGTGAATTAGTTTAATGACTATAAAAATGATACATCTGGGTCAATAAAGAATTCTGTTTCTAAACCTCTGGAGACAGCAATACAATGAGTAGTTTGTGTTTCACTCAGATGCAACTTAATTCTACTATTAGACTTTTAATCGTGAGGAATTATATAAAAATCTACTTTGAGCTGTAGTTTTGTATGTTTTTGGAGTGATTTCCTCGTGATGTCAGCATTACGGTTACAGGATTAAAAAATTATTTTCTGATGCTTAGGGACAAAACTCTTCCTCAATTTCTGCAAAGAGCTCAATTCCTGCACTTGCTCATGATATTCGTGCTTGATTTGCAACACTGAGCAGTGGCACTCCTCTCTCAACATGCACTCTGAGCTGTCTGGAGGACGGACTAAAGGTTATAATCTTGTAAAAGTGAAAGTCAGAGAACCTCAATGACACATCTTTTGGTAATGTGATAAGGACCCTCAAACATTGCAGAACCCTTTATGACAAACCGAAGAGCATATCAGCTTTTCAGGACAACACAAGCTCTTTTTAAAGTTTTTTGACACTCTGTCTCATTGCTACAGCTTCTCCTGATGTATTTTTATATTAGCATATAAGGAAATACATTTGACAGTCTAAAGCAAGGTTTTGTAGCAAGAACTATTTCTGCTGTAAAAGAAGAGTTTCACATGATGGTCTGTAACACCCAAGAGCACGAGCCTGCTGGGAGATGCTCATTTCCCTTCCTTCTGCATTGCACAATCTTCTTGAGGTTTATCAAAGGTATTCCTCTGCAAGCCAGAAGAAATGTGAGAGCAGTCGTTTAGAAAGAAAGCCACATGGCTTCCTTTATTTTCTTTGGATTTCAAAGCAATCGGTCAAACTCCCAAGAGTACTTGCAGGCCCTTGCTAGGTCAGCAGCAATGAGCCTTCTGAACACAAGGCAAGAGCCCTAATGCTATCTAGATCATATTTTCTGTAAGGAAAGCAAGAAGAGAGCATGTGCTTTATTCCCTGATATTTAGCAGCAGGCTTATTCCATCCTACAGCAGCGCTCACCCCTCAGTGGTCACTTACACTTTGTTGCAATGTATTACATGTCCAAGCAAGTATGTAGCGAAAAATTCCACTGCCTTCTTTGCAACAGCTTATACTTCCAGGCAGTCCATTTTCTCTCCAATAAAGTCAGTAACCATAGCAAAGGACTGTCAAAAGAAATCTTTCAGCTATTTTATCACACAGTCCAGTTACCACTCTCCGCTTGTTACCCTTGCTGGCAGAAAAGCAGAGGGCTGCAGCTTTCCTGCTCTTCTCCTTTTAATAAGTTAAATGAATTTCAATTCCATGTGTTTACTGTCAGTTGTCAAATATGGGAAAAGCTGTAACAAAGCTTAAAAAAAAAACAACCAGAAAACCTCTGGCATATACCTCACCTGGCCATGGAATGCATGCATACCTGGCTGCATCCAAGATGCTCTAAATAGGTCAAGGGAACTGCATCCTGGTGTTCCCTAACTGCAAAGGAAATTCAGACATTCATACCCCAGACAGCCAACCTGTATTTTCTCAGATAAATATCATCCTCTGTATTCCCTTCAGACTTCCTGCAGAACTGTGCATCCCTGCAGCACCTTCCCACAGCACAAGGCCTAAAATATTTCAGGTGGCTGCAGAAATTCAATGGCATAGGTAGGTGGGCGGTGAGCAACTGAGTTGTGCATTACTTATATGTTGTTTTACCGTTACTATAATTTACTTTTCCTTTTCTGTCCTGTTAAAGTGTCTTTATCCCAATTCCATTCTATCTTTTTTCCCCAACTCTGTCCTCCATCCCACTCTGGGGAGTGAGTGAATGGCTGTGTGGTGTTCAGCTGCCCACTGGGTTAAACCTTAACAGCTTCTAAAAGGAAGCTTATTAAGCTTAAAGATCAGACCCTAAAATTTCAGTTTAAGACACACTTAGAGGTTAAGAGACTGAAATTTGTAGTGACTTCCTCTCCAAAGGGGCAAAATTCAACTTCTACTGCTGGGTAGAATCCAAGTCCTTTCTCCCTCTACACACACTTCAAGGTGTGTACACTCATAAAGTGTTTGAATAAACTTGACCTTTCTTTGAATCATCAGCTATGTACAACATGAAATGAAATGTCTTTGAAAGATCCTTTTAAGAACTGCCATTGTTTCATCATTAAATCAGTTTTAAGTGCTATGTCATCAGAAATAACACATCTCTCTTGCTTTAATGCATTCCACGTATTCCCCCTTCCCATCTTCAAGGTTTTAGTTTCCACACAAGGCATCAAACTCCCAACTTCCTTAAACTGCCTTTCTTTCTTCAAGTGGATCGTTCCAGCTGCAGTCACCAGCACCAGCTCTCCACCCTCTGCACAGACACTGCCTGTTAAACTTTCCAGTTCCATTAGAAAACAGGATAAACTCTTCCTTCTGCAAATCCCACTTGCATTTTCAGACTAGTAAGAGAGAAAGAGAACCCTTACCAAGATGAAAGACCTCAGTTCTACCAACATGCAGGTCTTCCCTAAGGATCTCCCCTGCAAAGGACCTTTAGGAGGACTGGAGCCAGAGGATTCACAGTTGCCAACACTGTGGCCACCATACATCAATCACTGCTTACAGATACCACCAAGCAGAGGGCCTAGTCTCTGAAAATGTCAGTAAACCTCTCCTGGCATCATTTAAAAACACAAGTCTAGGAACGTGACCCTGAGCATACTGTAACACCAAGTAATACCAAAAGCAGCGGAAATGGGTGAGGAATAGACCATCTTGGCAGTACTACTGAAACGCATATGACCAGAGGGCCCCAGGATCTTCTTGGAACTGCAGGAACAACAGTAAAAGATGTATTTCTCTTTTTCCTTGTTGTAGGATGGCAGAAGGCAAGTACCTGAAAAAATCCTGACAAGACAGTAATGGTAATATTCCCTCCCTTTGTAGCATCATCCAAGCAAATAATGTGATGCATATTCTGTAACTACTGCTAAGAAGTTTCAGCCTTACTCTGAAGGGAGGTCCACAGAGCTCTCCACCAATTGTAGCAAAAGCTGGAAGACACAACTTATTTGTGCCAACAAGGACAAGCTACTTTTACAACATATTATAAAAATACATAAATCAAACTGTGTAATAACCACTATAAGATCCTGGCAACAGCAGACAGCTCCACCCTGCAGCAGTATGTAACTGTGAGGTGGTCAGTCAATGTTTCAGGCTCTTTGTGTCACCACTGATGGGCCAAGGTCTGACAAACCCAAGGCCAGCAACGCATGTGGCCAGCAAACCCTGACACTCATGGACAGCTGCTACCAGCACCCAACATCAGCACACAGCACCATTCACCTGCTAATCCTACACCGGGGGAAGTTCCCAAGGCTGCATGAAGCATCAGGCACTGTGGTACCAACCCTGACAACACCAAAATCTCTTAGCACAGAACAGGGAAGGTGGTCTTTGGGGATACTGACAAAGATTTGTGTTGACTCCTTCCTCCAGCAGAGCAGGACATGGTCAACTCCATCATATCTCTGTCCACAAATGCACTGGTAGACACTGAGACAGTTTCGATTAATGTTCATATTGTTGAGCCGTGACCACTTCTCCCGTGCTAGCCCAGTGGATCTATACATAACCATGCCAACATAAAAACCAGTGCGTGCCTGAACTGTTCCTTCCTCTACACAACTCTCCCCCCACCACCAGGTTCCGATCACTTTTTGTTGTTACTGTTATCTCTTCTCCATTTCAACTCTAGATATCTTCTGAATTTACTGCATAGGGGCCTTCCATGTTACTTCTGCTTATCATGTGGAGCTCCTCCCCTCTATTTATCAGGGTCGAAGAAAGCCACAATCTGTTAAATGCCGTCTTCACAGCCTTGCACTTTACCCAGCTGGAGTTAGTCATCAACCCCTCCCTACCAATGCTGGCTGCAAGCCTCCTGCATTTACACACTTACCCATCTACCCAGCAGTAGCTGCTGAATACAGAGGACAATCTGTCAACAGTAAGGAAGTTTAAAGTAATAATATAGCAAAATCTCTGCATGACACACATGGGTAAAACAGCAGGGCAAAAACAAGACTCCGGGGTAAGAGTAACACCATGCATAACACCAGGAGAATCACTAGAGCCCCCAACCTTGGGAAACATTAAGGGAATTTAAGCCAAAGATCTACCAGATATGACATGACATAGTTGATTTTGCCACAGGGCAGAGAAGATAGAACAGGAAACCCTTGTTTGATATATCATACTATCAAGTTCTTGCCTGCCATGACAGCCAGCTGGCTTTCTTACCTTCCTAACCAGCACATACCCATCTGTTGGCTCACAAGGTACTCCAAATGAAGAGGTTTTGGATAAGAATCATACTTTCCTATTCTCAGTTTTCATATTACATAGTAAAAAAGGTCACAATACAAAGCTCTGACCTTGGCAGGGAAAAACACAGAACAAATCAAAAAAAACCCACCACTGCATCTCACTCCCACCTTCCCCCAACCACCCTAAAGTACCCCAAGGGGATAAATGAGGATGACACCTGCAACTTGACAATAAATTATTTTTCCATTTTTTCATAATCAAGCATCTTCCAGCCAGTCCAGCTCCGGCACCTGAGGAAGCCCTTGCAAATACAAGCTGGAATCTTCACTTCCTAGTGCTCCACTAGCACAACCACACAGTTTGGACAAGCAGCTGACTATTGAACTACAGTTTAAGAAAACCTAAAGTTAGATCAGGCTTCAGCAGACACAGCAAAACATTGTATTTGTCTGCTGCACAGGTGCACACTGCACGTCAACCCATAAGTTTCTGCAAGTTTCACTTATCTCCTCCTCTGTCCTGTCACCACACTTGGGGATAAAAGTGATAAAAATGTGCAGTTGAGAAAGGAGAAGCAGAAAAAAGGTTTAGGTGCCCCAAGACTCCTAACCACTCTGTATAAGGAAAAAGATTTTGAAACATTCAGACAACTTATTCTTCCTACCTTCACTGTTCAGAAAAACTTGAATTACCTTCCAACTGAACCATTTTTTTACACTTAAGTCTAGCAACCTCAAAAGGTTTAGGAAGAGTTTTGATGTTTTTTGTCAAAATAGTAAGGTCAAAACAGCACAAGCAATACCTTCCTTTAGAATTTTTTCACCACGGTCAAACCATACAAAAGAGGCAAACACCACTTCCAAGAAAGCAAAGAAGAACAAGGTACTTCAGCACACTAAGAAACATGGTGCTTGTTTATACGCACATTCCAAAGCAGAAACTTCCAGTTCTAATTAAAAAATGCTAATTTTGAAACAGATTTCAGAAGACCAAAAATTTGTTATTGATGGAATAACAAGCCTTGAAGCAAAATACACTTTACTGCATTAATGTCAAGTTCTTGATTGTTTTGACAGTTTGTGGGACAGATTTAATGGAGTTTTCCTACATATTATGCATCCCAGCTCTTTTGCATACAGCAAAAGTACCTTTAAAGGAGGTCATACATATTGAATGCAGTTTTGGCAATACAATCTGACAAGTTGTTGAAGCTAGACAGATGTATCCCACTAACTCTGGAGAAAATGTTGTCAAGAGACACTTTCATATCCTAATTTTGTATTACACTTGCACATGTTTACAACCACACACTGAGGACCACTTATATATTCCCTCTTTTTCCAAATTAAAATTAATTTAACCCCATACCTCACAGAACACAAATAACTAGTTTTGGCACACATGATGTTCTGGTTCCTGTAATCTAAAATACCCAAGAACATTGACAACCATCCCAGAAATACCGACTCCTCAATCTTTGAGACTTTAGTGTCATGTTAAAAAGGAGTGTTGAAAGAAAAATTACTGTTAAAAGCATAATGTATCAGGGAATTGTGATTTCAGCAGCTGATATCTATTTAACACAGAAAGACCATATCTTTTCTGAACTAATCCTCCAAGTGTCACACAGGGTCTTTCATTCCTTAAAAGCCCTTCAGAAATCATGCACTTAGTCTTATGCCTCATAACCTTTGGCCATTACTCACAAACTCCTGATGATTCCATCCAAATCAAACTGCTGTAGATTTCCTTCTCGTGTTCTAGTCTCAAGTTCTCTAAGTCACATAAGAAGTCCCATAAGAAATTCCAGTAGACTTCCCTTTTGCAGGAGCCCCAAGGCTCAAGCTGGTCTTTTGCTTGTCCTTACTTCTTTTTGTGGAATACTGTGCTTGATAATCCAAAACTCTGCATTTTCAGAACATCTGTTGTCATGTTCATCCATTTGCACCACTGCCTCATTCACCACTGTCTCATCCAGCATCCTTCTTACAGCTATTCTTAAAGTGTACATGCCCAGCAATCCAAGTGTGTATGGTAAACTGAGGAAGAACCGGAGCATTTCAACAATTCAGTAGCTGTGATTCATGTCTACACTCCAAGTGTTGACAAACACAACCAGGAGGAGTCAATCGGGTTGAGGAGTCAACCGGTATTTGTGAGAAACAGATACTTTGTAGGCTATCCTACCAAAGACAGAAAGACCACGCTGAAAAGCAACACAGTTTAGATTGTTTCCACTGGCTTTCCAAGTCGGAAGGCAATCAGTGCCTCTGAATGCCTTTCACTGCATTGGACAGCTTGTAGCAAAGTGGGGGTCAGTCACTTCTCCCAAATAACAAGCAATAGGTCAAGAGAAACAGTTGGGCCAGGAGAGGTTTAGATTAGATGGTAGGAAAAATTCTCACAGAAAGTGTTATCAAACATTGGAACAGGCTGTCCAGGGAAGCAGTTGAGTCATCATCCCCGGAGGTATTTAAAAGATGTGTGGATGTGGCACTCAGGGACATGGTTTAGTGGTGGACCTGGCAGCGCTGGGTTAATGGTTGGATTCTATGTTCTTAGTGGTCTTTTCCCGAAGCTTTGGCTTTGATTCATTGCAACATCTTTACTAGCACTTTTTTCCAGAATATTCCAGATTGTATCACCTGAGGAATCATCTGAATTTGAAGACTCTCAGAACAAGGTTTCGGTTTACCCCAGGTCAAACATTTAACTTTTCCTCAATTCTGCATGAATTGATTAGATTTGACTACAGAAGGTTATTTAAACAAGAACCTCGAAAAACTTGATTTCTCCATGGTTCCCTAGCACACATCTCACCACCTGCACAAGGCCATCTTTTTCCATCAACAGAACAAGTCCAGTTCAGAAGTTCCACTGCTGAAAGCTGACCAAAAGGCATCCACGCCTATCTCAGGTGGTGGAGGAAAACACACATGTGGTTCCATAACAACTCTGACTGAAGAAAAGTCTGCACAGCCACAAAGAGCCTACACCACCCTCCCCCAAAAGCCCATGCTCCTGACCCCATTCCCCCTGTCAGGGCTGCACTCCCAGAGCTGACCAGTTGAGGGATACAATACCTTCCCCTTCTGGTTGCTTTACTTTTCAAAGAAATCCATTCCCTGAGCTGGTGGACAGCCTTCCATCACACCAGTGCCAGCACCTGGGTGGGGGTAGCAAGGTCCAACTTCCCGCCACAGTGCAGGATTAGCTCAACTTGGGCCAAGAGATGCCCCACCCTACAGAGTTCATTTGCATGTGTCTTCACTACGTGGCAATTAAAAAAGAAAGTGGCTTGGATATTTCTTAAGAAGAGCTGCACCTGAAAGCCTGTTTTGGCACTTTGTTCAAAAACTACCTCAGTTTACTTCCTTGTGACAAGTTTAATACAAGCAACTTTTCCCCACAAAAAACCCAATTCAGCATCCACTGTACTTTGTATTTCTCAAAAAGGAAATGCAACCTGTTATGGTCCATATTAATACGCTTTTAGTACACCTAATAATCTGAAATCTTGTTAAAAGGTCTCCTAAGCAACATATAACATGGATTTTGTCCACATTCTCCCCTTTTCCCCCCATCCCATATAGCCTCACTTACAGGAGAGCTGCCATCAATGTGCAGGAACCATACTGGAATGCAAATGTCCTGACCAGGACTGGAAGAGAGCAATTTTAAGGAACAACCATCCCCCAAACTCAGGAAGCACATTTTCATTTCTCACATTATCAAGTTCACAACAAATCTGCCTTTCACTTCAAATATGGACCTTGGAAAACAAAAGGGAACCTCCCAAATCCTTAAGGAGACAAACTCACGACTGACAAGGGCCACTTTGTGTTTTTACACACTGCGCTTCATGTCTGCAGCTTCTGATTTAGGATAATTTGCGATGACACCAGCCAATTGACTCATGCAGGATTCGCAGTGCCTGAGTGCATTACGAGCATCCCACAGAGAAGCTGTTTCGATTTTGGATGGAATACACAATTAAGTTGAGCGGTTTCTAAAGTACGCCCTTGGACGTCACCTTCAGGAGAGCTACAGGAAGTTAATCATAATCGGCATTTATCACTTTTTAGCCTGCTCTTCTAATCCCGGGTGCGTGGTCACGCCGAGTTTCCGCAGCAGCCTGTACCGCAGGGGTGGCTGCCTGAGCCAGAACCTACACTTAAGGCAGTGTAGTATATCTAAATGAAGAGCTCCAACTTTATATAGCTTATAAATTACAGGATCTACATTTCATTTGGCTTTTCCTGTCGATGTTAACTCCAAGTTGTGTAATCAAACACCAAAACGCCCCCATATATACAAGCAAAATGTGCAAGTGTTACCACTGACAGATCAGAGTAGGCAATTTAAGAGTTAATCCTGGAGCAGTGTCCTCAAATAACCCTACGGTGGCTAGATATTACAGCTGAACATGCTGCCTCTAGTGCTTCCAGCTACTGCTATCAAATGCTCCGTAGCAACTTTCCCTGCTGTAGCCACTATCGCAGTCACTGACACCGAAATGCAATTAAAGCTGGCATTTCCAGCCTCATCCCACTCCCCCGGGAGCTGCAACCTTTCCTCCTCGCAGCATTGCCGCACCCTGGCAGAGCCAACTGCAGCCCTGGCGAGGGAAGGGCTGTGGAAGTCATCTTGGCACTTACGAGAGACTTGGGAAAATGTTAACCTTACATATCAGCTGGCTCCCGAACCGCTCAATTTTCCTGTTAAATCTCAGGCTTTCCCATGTTGCGGACACAGCCGATTGTGTAAACCAAATTACAGCACACGACAGCGGTAATTTCTCCATTCCTCCTCTGTTGACATTTACACAGGCAATTTATCGCCTGCTAAAATTACCACTTCCCCCATCCAATCCCAGAGGGATCCCTGCTCGGGGCGGAACGCTGCTGTGCGAGCAGATGCCATCTTTCAGACACGAACAGCAAAGCCTCAGCTCCATTTTACAGTGCAAACCTCCTAATACTCGAACAACTCGTGTTTTCAAACCCCGTGACTACGTTTTGCCATAACAATTATTTTTATTATTGCTTATTCTGCCCTTCTTGCTTTTCAGGAAAGATGGAGCGGGGAGAGGCATTTTTTTAGCTTAATACAACTACCTGGAAGCCTTTCCATACAAATCTAACCCTGACGGATCATTTTGTTCCATCCCAATTTTTTTTTTTGATACCTGCATGCCGCAGTCAGACCATGACTACTTCTGCCTGCAGCATGGTCTGCTCTACACCTACACACACAAAACAAGTTGATTTATTTATCCGGGGGAGAAAATAGGTAAGTCCCCTATTATTAACTGGACTTTCCCTTCAGAGCTATTAACTGCCCAGCAGATCATTTTCAGATGACCAGTCCAAACGTGTAAAATTCAGAAAGAGAATTCCAGTTTCTGCAAGTACATCTGTAAAACCAGCAGCACAGCTTATATGAACAGCAGAAATCAGGCTGAGGTAATGACCTACAACTGAAGCAGCTGATCCAAACAAAACCTCCCTGCTTATCTTAAATCCATCAGTTCAAGATAATACAGAGAACCCCAGTAATAAGGTACTTTACAAGATGATCTAAGAAACCTCTTCTTTCATACAGGCATTTGTGGTCTGAATTTGCATATTTGTTCTATAAAAAGAGAAAGAATGAAACTGAGCACAAAGCATTTTTGGTGACTCTAGCTGCTTTTTAGAGTGGCTGTTACTCTGAAAAAATTCAGAAAATCTTAGTCCTGCTTGATTTGTTTCCATGCAAATCCATTCTTCCCAATTATATTAGGGATATATTAAATTATGACCAAAATACAAGTATGAAGATTTTTTTTAGTGAAGGCAGTAACTTTGTAAAATTTTATGCTTCATCATGCATAAGACAGATTTCTTCCAGAATCAAATCTCAAGTAGCTGGTCCACTCTGGTCACTTCCCAACTAACAGTAACGGAAGTCAAGTTCCTCTGCTGTGAAACTGTTCAAATCTTGGGATGAAATCCATCTGATTTCTACTCAGAACCTTGCTGAGACAAGCATACTTACATAATGGAATTTAACTTTCTTAGACTAATTTAAGCCTGAGCAAAACCCAACAGAGACATTCTTGCGCGATTTTGTCTCACGTCATGCCACGACCTGCGCACTATATCCACAGATTATTGGTCCTGATCACCAAAAAACAACTCCTGAAGCTCCTGGCAAATACTCTGTCTGCATCTCAGAAAGTATGAATGCCTGGGAACTCACGAGGCTTCCACTGTGATCTCTCCCATCAGCAAAGAATCAGAGTTTCACATATGAAAGGCTTGATGGTGGTGTTGAAAGATAGAGGGAGTGTATTCAAACGAGCAGACTCCTGAATTTTCTATTCTGAGAACTATTATACCAGAATACCACTCCCAACCTCTAGTTTACCTGACAACAGCACTGGGATAAGAGTAAAATTTAATGTAAGTAAAATAAACAAGGGCTTAGCACGAAGCCAGTACAATTTTCAGACCCTGTTTCACAAATCCCCACGGAGGACGTGCCCACCCTTTGCTGTACACGCTCATAACCTGAGAGACCCACGGCATCATTGAATCATCAGCTGTAGGGAACAGCTCAGTGCCTGAAATATATCACCAAAACCTGGTTATTTCAGCACCTGACTTGAGAGATACATGGGAATAAGACCTCCCCATTTTCTGACAGCTTCTTTTCAAACCCTGTAGTTACAGGGGGAGCACCCAACTTCTCAGAGCAGGTAACCTAAGAATTCAGGCCAGCCTATAAAACTGCAAGCATTTTACAACTAACACCAGTTAGCCTCCCTCATTCCAGGGTCAAGATTAATGTTAATGGCAAAACAATGCTGTTCCCTAATTACAAAAGGAAATGTAGAAAGCATTTCCTTCCAGTCCTTCAGATTCTGGAATTATTCCCCACTTTAATGAGCATTACTTCTATACAATGCAGCATTTCCTCCAAAAGAAACGTACTTCCTTTTCTACCACCCAAACACTTGTCCTAAACCGAGATTATATCCTTTCTTACCCAGGGCTCAAGTGATACTCTTGCCATCATAACACAAAGCAAGACTTAATCAAAAGTTTCCCTGAAGCCCCACTAACTCCCCATCCTCCTACACTTTAGGAGGCGTATTTGGGGAAGTAGAGGACTCAGCCTAAACCCCACAGTTTAACCTTCCTGCTTTTCTAATAGCTTTACAAGATGGAAGTAAGACCTCAATGGCCCATTTCTACAGCTTGAACTTTTACCTAAGTATTTGCCTAGAAATTTAATGACAGTGAAAGGAAAATTCCAGTAAACCAGATTTTTTCCCCCTCTTAATTCTATGTTCATACAACTTGTAGCTCTCCTAATAAAACTGGTCTTGTCCCATCAAGCCCAATTCCACACTAGTCTCAGAAAACTTAAGTTGAAGAAGTTCAGCAGTAGGTCTTAACAGTTGGGTAACTTTTTGCCCATCCTTTCCATGAGTACTATTGCTCATATCACCAAACAAAATAATAACATTATACCATTTCTCTATTTTTCCTCAACTGGTCCTACACCCTTCTAATGTCTGATTTTTTGACTGCTAGTTGTCAATGTCAACAGATGAAGGACCAAAGCTCAATAGTACATCCAGTCCCATCACAGGCTTCCAAAGGACAGAATTTCAAGCATTCTCCCTTCCCACTTACACTGTCCATTGCTTGCTCCCACCAGTGCTCAAAGAAGAAAGAAAACATAACACACAAGACAATGAACAGACTGCAACAAGTGATGTCATATAGACTGTGCAAACTGATCAGTCTACTACTCACTGTTCTGTTTAAGGACTGGACAAATTCATCATCCTTTTTACACTAATCTGGCTGCAGTTATGCACAAAATCCAAGAAACAGCTCCCCTTATTTAGGCTTTGTTTTTTAATATTTAAGACACCTTTTTTTAAGGGTTCTTTATACTGTGTGCCATGTAAGACAAAGTACTGATATAATCACTACTTTAATGTACAAACCCCTTTTATATCAGAGTAGTATCTCTCCGTAGTATCTTTTTTTTTTTTCCCAACCACACATTATCCTCCACATTGATCTATGCTTTTAAGTTTGATCGATTAGCGCCGGCTGTACTACAGCTTGTTCCCCTCTGCTTCAAGAACCCGAATGCTGAAACATGTGAAACCGTTCTCCATCTCTCCGCAGTGAATGCGGGAGAAAGGATCACACCTTTTGTATAGAACAAAACCCTCTATCAGCTGCTACCGACTCGTGCTGGACGCTTCCAGGAAGTTCGTCCCAGTGGATGAGCCCGCGCTGGATCGTCCCAGCAGCGCCGTGCTGGGGACAGCCCGGAGCCGACGCGGCCCCGCGGGAACAGCGGCTGCGCTGCTGCCGCACGAACACCTCCACGGGGGCAAAAACAGGCCAGACACGGGCAACAGATCCACCTGGCTTCCCCAGCATTTCAAACTGGCTCTAAATCACAGAATCACCGAGGTTGGAAAAAAGCTCTGAGGTCATCGGGTCCGACCCAGGACCCAACACCACCGTGTCAACCACGGCACTGAGTGCCACGTCCAGTCTTTGCCTAAACTCCTCCAGGGACGGTGACTCCACCACCTCCCTGGGCTGCCCATTCCAGTGTCTGATCACCCTTTCTGGGAAGAAATTCCTCCTGATGTCCAACCAAAACCTCCCCTGGCGCAGTTTAAGACCATGTCCTCTGGTCCTATCGCTGGTTGCCGGGGAGCAGAGCCCGACCTGCATCTGGCTGCACCCTCCTGTCAGGGACTTGTGGAGAGCGATGAGGCCTCCCCTGAGCGTCCTTTTCTCCGGGTTCAGCCCCCACAGCCGCTCCTCACAGTACACGCGCTCCAGACCCTTCCCCAGCTCCGCTGCCCTTCTCCGGGCTCGCTCCACAGGGAGCGCCGGATGAAGCTGGACCCCAGCACCCCAAAGCCGGCGGGGCAAGAACCCTCTCCCCAACTCTCCCGATCCCGCTTTTCCAGGCTGCGTTCGGGGCGTGGGGGGGTAGGGGGGGCGAAACTTCCTAT